>JAECWQ010000156.1:0-98382 GCA_018150835.1 Drosophila repletoides | reverse complement strand
GAATCGCGTCAACTCATCAAGTTAGTAGGAGATGATGGCATTATAACTTCGTATTCGGACCTCAAATCCTACAAGAGGATTCGGAACAATCGGGGTCAGAATTTTTGAAAAATTATGAAAACCTGGTGTTGGGTCACCAACGATCGGCACCTGATAATCTTGGCTAGCCAATTTTGTTGGAGAATCGCGTCAACTCATCAAGTTAGTAGGAGATGTTGGCATTATAACTTCGTATTCGGACCTCAAACCCTACAATTCGGTTTCTACAATTCGGAACAATCGGGGTCAGAATTTTAGAAAAATTATGAAATCCTGGTGGTGGGTCACCATCGATCGGCACCCGATAATCTTGCCAAGTCAATTTTTTTGGAGAATCCTTAAACTTATCCAGTCAGTTGGAGATGTTAGCATTTTAATTTGTATCTCGGATATAAAATCCGAATATAGGATTCGGAACAATCGGGGTCAGAATGTTAGAAAAATTATGAAAACCTGGTGCTGGGTCACCAACGACCGGCACCTGATAATCTTGCCTAGCAAATTTTGTTGGAGAATCGCGTCAACTTATCGAGTTAGTAGGAGATGTTGACATTATAACTTCGTATTTGGACCTAATATCCTACAACAGGATTCGGAACAATCGGGGTCAGAATTTTAGAAAAATTATGAAAACCTGGAGCTGGGTCACCAACGATCGGCACCCGATAATCTTGCCAAGTCAATTTTTTTGGAGAATCCTTAAACTTATCGAGTCAGTTGGAGATGTTAGCATCTTAACTTGGAACTAGCATCTCAAGTCCGACTATAGGATTCGGAACAATCGGGGTCAGAATGTTAGAAAAAATATGAAAACCTGGTGCTGGGTCACCAACGATCGGCACCCGATAATCTTGCCAAGTTAATTCTTTTGGAGAATCCTTAAACTTATCCAGTCAGTTGGAGATGTTAGCATTTTAAATTGTATTTCGGATCTCAAATCCAAGTATAGGATTCGGAACAATCGGGTTCAGAATGTTAGAAAAATTATGAAAACCTGGTGCTGGGTCACCAACGATCGGCACCTGATAATCTTGCCTAGCCAATTTTGTTGGAGAATCGCGTCAACTTATCGAGTTAGTAGGAGATGATAGCATTATAACTTCGTATTCGGACCTCAAATCCTACAACAGGATTCGGAACAATCGGGGTCAGAATTTTAGAAAAATTATGAAAACCTGGTGGTGGGTCACCAAGATCGGCACCCGATAATCTTGCCAAGTCAATTTTTTTGGAGAATCCTTAAACTTATCCAGTCAGTTGGAGATGTTAGCATTTTAACTTGTATCTCGGATCTCAAATCCAAATATAGGATTCGGAACAATCGGGGTCAGATTGTTATAAAAATTATGAAAACCTGGTGCTGGGTCACCAACGATCGGCACCTGATAATCTTGCCTAGCCAATTTTGTTGGAGAATCGCGTCAACTTATCGAGTTAGTAGGAGATGGTGGCATTATAACTTCGTATTCGGACCTCAAATCCTACATCAGGATTCGGAACAATCGGGGTCAGAATGTTAGAAAAATTATGAAAACCTGGTGCTGGGCCACCAACGATCGGCACCCGATAATCTTGCCAAGTCAATTTTTTTTGAGAATCCTTAAACTTATCCAGTCAGTTGGAGATGTTAGCATTTTAACTTGTATTTCGGATCTCAAATCCAAATATAGGATTCGGAACAATCGGGGTCAGAATGTTAGAAAAATTATGAAAACCTGGTGCTGGGTCACCAACGATCGGCACCTGGTAATCTTGCCTAGGCAATTTTGTTGGAGAATCGCGTCAACTTATCGAGTTAGTAGGAGATGTTGGCATTATAACTTCGTATTCGGAGCTCAAATCCTACAAGAGGATTCGGAACAATCGGGGTCAGAATTTTAGAAAAATTATGAAAACCTGGTGCTGGGTCACCAAGATCGGCACCGATAATCTTGCCAAGTCAACTTTTTTTGGAGAATCCTTAAACTTATCGAGTCAGTTGGAGATGTTAGCATTTTAACTTGTATCTCGGATCTTAAATCAAATATAGGATTCGGAAAAATCGAGGTCAGAATGTTAGAAAAATTATGAAAACCTGGTGCTGGGTCACCAACGATCGGCACCCGATAATCTTGCCTAGCCAATTTTGTTGGAGAATCGCGTCAACTTATCGAGTTAGTAGGAGATGGTGGCATTATAACTTCGTATTCGGAACTCAAATCCTACAATAAGATTCGGAACAATCGGGGTCAGAATGTTAGAAAAATTATGAAAACCTGGTGCTGGGCCACCAACGATCGGCACCCGATAATCTTGCCTAGCCAATTTTGTTGGAGAATCGCGTCAACTTATCGAGTTAGTAGGAGATGGTGGCATTATAACTTCGTATTCGGAACTCAAATCCTACAATAAGATTCGGAACAATCGGGGTCAGAATGTTAGAAAAATTATGAAAACCTGGTGCTGGGCCACCAACGATCGGCACCCGATAATCTTGCCAAGTCAATTTTTTTGGAGAATCCTTAAACTTATCGAGTTAGTAGGAGATGGTGGCATTATAACTTCGTATTCGGAACTCAAATCCTACAATAAGATTCGGAACAATCGGGGTCAGAATGTTAGAAAAATTATGAAAACCTGGTGCTGGGCCACCAACGATCGGCACCCGATAATCTTGCCAAGTCAATTTTTTTGGAGAATCCTTAAACTTATCCAGTCAGTTGGAGATGTTAGCATTTTAACTTGTATCTCGGATCTCAAATCCAAGTATAGGATTCGGAACAATCGGGTTCAGAATGTTAGAAAAATTATGAAAACCTGGTGCTGGGTCACCAACGATCGGCACCTGATAATCTTGCCTAGGCAATTTTGTTGGAGAATCGCGTCAACTTATCGAGTTAGTAGGAGATGTTGGCATAATAACTTCGTATTCGGACCTCAAATCCTACAAGAGGATTCGGAACAATCGGGGTCAGATTTTTTGAAAAATTATGAAAACCTGGTGGTGGGTCACCAACGATCAGCACCCGATAATCTTGCCAAGTCAATTTTTTGGAGAATCCTTAAACTTATCCAGTCAGTTGGAGATGTTAGCATTTTAACTTGGAACTCGCATCTCAAATCCGACTATAGGACTCGGAACAATCGGGGTCAGAATGTTAGAAAAATTATGAAAACCTGGTGCTGGGTCACCAACGATCAGAACACGATAATCTTGCCACGTCAATTTTTTGGAGAATCCTTAAACTTATCCAGTCAGTTGGAGATGTTAGCATTTTAATTTGTATCTCGGATCTTAAGTCCAAATATAGTATTCGGAAAAATCGAGGTCAGAATGTTAGAAAAATTATGAAAACCTGGTGCTGGGTCACCAGCGATCGGCACCTCATAATCTTGCCTAGCCAATTTTGTTGGAGAATCGCGTCAACCTATCGAGTTAGTAGGAGATGTTGGCATTATAACTTCGTATTCGGACCTCAAATCCTACAAGAGGATTCGGAACAATCGGGGTCAGATTTTTTGAAAAATTATGAAAACCTGGTGGTGGGTCACCAACGATCAGCACCCGATAATCTTGCCAAGTCAATTTTTTGGAGAATCCTTAAACTTATCGAATCAGTTGGAGATGTTAGCATTTTAATTTGTATCTCGGATATAAAATCCGAATATAGGACTCGGAACAATCGGGGTCAGAATGTTAGAAAAATTATGAAAACCTGGTGGTGGGTCACCAACGATCGGCACCCGATAATCTTGCCTAGCCAATTTTGTTGGAGAATCGCGTCAACTTATCGAGTTAGTAGGAGATGGTGGCATTATAACTTCGTATTCGGAACTCAAATCCTACAATAAGATTCGGAACAATCGGGGTCAGAATGTTAGAAAAATTATGAAAACCTGGTGCTGGGCCACCAACGATCGGCACCCGATAATCTTGCCAAGTCAATTTTTTTGGAGAATCCTTAAACTTATCCAGTCAGTTGGAGATGTTAGCATTTTAACTTGTATCTCGGATCTCAAATCCAAGTATAGGATTCGGAACAATCGGGTTCAGAATGTTAGAAAAATTATGAAAACCTGGTGCTGGGTCACCAACGATCGGCACCTGATAATCTTGCCTAGGCAATTTTGTTGGAGAATCGCGTCAACTTATCGAGTTAGTAGGAGATGTTGGCATAATAACTTCGTATTCGGACCTCAAATCCTAGAACAGGAATCGGAACAATCGGGGTCAGAATTTTAGAAAAATTATGAAAACCTTGTGCTGGGTCACCATAGATCGGCACCCGATAATCTTGCCAAGTCAACTTTTTTGGAGAATCCTTAAACTTATCCAGTCAGTTGGAGATGTTAGCATTTTAACTTGTATCTCGGATCTTAAGTCCAAATATAGGATTCGGAAAAATCGAGGTCAGAATGTTAGAAAAATTATGAAAACCTGGTGCTGGGTCACCAACGATCGGCACCTCATAATCTTGCCTAGCCAATTTTGTTGGAGAATCGCGTCAACTTATCGAGTTAGTAGGAGATGTTGGCATTATAACTTCCTATTCGGACCTCAAATCCTACAAGAGGATTCGGAACAATCGGGGTCAGATTTTTTGAAAAATTATGAAAACCTGGTGGTGGGTCACCAACGATCAGCACCCGATAATCTTGCCAAGTCAATTTTTTGGAGAATCCTTAAACTTATCCAGTCAGTTGGAGATGTTAGCATTTTAACTTGGAACTCGCATCTCAAATCCGACTATAGGACTCGGAACAATCGGGGTCAGAATGTTAGAAAAATTATGAAAACCTGGTGCTGGGTCACCAACGATCAGCACACGATAATCTTGCCACGTCAATTTTTTGGAGAATCCTTAAACTTATCCAGTCAGTTGGAGATGTTAGCATTTTAACTTGGAACTCGGATCTCAAATCCGACTATAGGACTCGGAACAATCGGGGTCAGAATGTTAGAAAAATTATGAAAACCTGGTGCTGGATCACCAACTATCGGCACCTCATAATCTTGCCTAGGCAATTTTGTTGGAGAATCGCGTCAACTTATCGAGTTAGTAGGAGATGTTGGCATTATAACTTCGTATTCGGAGCTCAAATCCTACTAGAGGATTCGGAACAATCGGGGTCAGAATTTTAGAAAAATTATGAAATCCTGGTGGTGGGTCACCATCGATCGGCACCCGATAATCTTGCCAAGTCAATTTTTTTGGAGAATCCTTAAACTTATCCAGTCAGTTGGAGATGTTAGCATTTTAAAATGTATCTCGGATATAAAATCCGAATATAGGACTCGGAACAATCGGGGTCAGAATGTTAGAAAAATTATGAAAACCTGGTGCTGGGTCACCAACGATCGGCACCCGATAATCTTGCCTAGCCAATTTTGTTTGAGAATCGCGTCAACTTATCGAGTTAGTAGGAGATGTTGGCATTATAACTTGGAACTAGGATTTCAAATCCGACTATAGGATTCGGAACAATCGGGGTCAGAATGTTAGAAAAATTATGAAAACCTGGTGCTGGGTCACCAACGATCGGCACCCGATAATCTTGCCAAGTTAATTTTTTTGGAGAATCCTTAAACTTATCCAGTCAGTTGGAGATGTTAGCGTTTTAACTTGTATCTCGGATCTCTAATCCAAGTATAGGATTCGGAACAATCGGGTTCAGAATGTTAAAAAAAATTATGAAAACCTGGTGCTGGGTCACCAACGATCGGCACCTGATAATCTTGCTTAGCCAATTTTGTTGGAGAATCGCGTCAACTTATCGAGTTAGTAGGAGATGGTGGCATTATAACTTCGTATTCGGTCCTCAAATCCTACAACAGGATTCGGAACAATCGGGGTCAGAATTTTAGAAAAATTATGAAAACCTGGAGCTGGGTCACCAACGATCGGCACCCGATAATCTTGCCAAGTTAATTTTTTTGGAGAATCCTTAAACTTATCCAGTCAGTTGGAGATGTTAGCGTTTTAACTTGTATCTCGGATCTCTAATCCAAGTATAGGATTCGGAACAATCGGGTTCAGAATGTTAAAAAAAATTATGAAAACCTGGTGCTGGGTCACCAACGATCGGCACCTGATAATCTTGCTTAGCCAATTTTGTTGGAGAATCGCGTCAACTTATCGAGTTAGTAGGAGATGGTGGCATTATAACTTCGTATTCGGACCTCAAATCCTACATCAGGATTCGGAACAATCGGGGTCAGAATGTTAGAAAAATTATGAAAACCTGGTGCTGGGCCACCAACGATCGGCACCCGATAATCTTGCCAAGTCAATTTTTTTGGAGAATCCTTAAACTTATCCAGTCAGTTGGAGATGTTAGCATTTTAACTTGTATCTCGGATCTCAAATCCAAGTATAGGATTCGAAACAATCGGGTTCATAATGTTAGAAAAATTATGAAAACCTGGTGCTGGGTCACCAACGATCGGCACCTGATAATCTTGCCTAGGCAATTTTGTTGGAGAATCGCGTCAACTTATCGAGTTAGTAGGAGATGTTGGCATTATAACTTCGTATTCGGAGCTTAAATCCTACTAGAGGATTCGGAACAATCGGGGTCAGAATTTTTGAAAAATTATGAAAACCTGGTGGTGGGTCACCATCGATCGGCACCCGATAATCTTGCCAAGTCAATTTTTTTGGAGAATCCTTAAAATTATCCAGTCAGTTGGAGATGTTAGCATTTTAAAATGTATCTCGGATATAAAATCCGAATATAGGACTCGGAACAATCGGGGTCAGAATGTTAGAAAAATTATGAAAACCTGGTGCTGGGTCACCAACGATCGGCACCCGATAATCTTGCCTAGCCAATTTTGTTTGAGAATCGCGTCAACTTATCGAGTTAGTAGGAGATGTTGGCATTATAACTTCGTATTCGGACCTCAAATCCTACAACAAGATTCGGAACAATCGGGGTCAGAATTTTAGAAAAATTATGAAATCGTGGTGGTGGGTCACCATCGATCGGCACCCGATAATCTTGCCAAGTCAATTTTTTTGGAGAATCCTTAAACTTATCCAGTCAGTTGGAGATGTTAGCATTTTAAATTGTATCTCGGATATAAAATCCGAATATAGGACTCGGAACAATCGGGGTCAGAATGTTAGAAAAATTATGAAAACCTGGTGCTGGGTCACCAACGATCGGCACCCGATAATCTTGCCTAGCCAATTTTGTTTGAGAATCGCGTCAACTTATCGAGTTAGTAGGAGATGTTGGCATTATAACTTCGTATTCGGACCTCAAATCCTACAATAAGATTCGGAACAATCGGGGTCAGAATATTAGAAAAATTATGAAATCCTGGTGGTGGGTCACCATCGATCGGCACCCGATAATCTTGCCAAGTCAATTTTTTTGGAGAATCCTTAAACTTATCCAGTCAGTTGGAGATGTTAGCATTTTAAAATGTATCTCGGATATAAAATCCGAATATAGGACTCGGAACAATCGGGGTCAGAATGTTAGAAAAATTATGAAAACCTGGTGCTGGGTCACCAACGATCGGCACCCGATAATCTTGCCAAGTTAATTTTTTTGGAGAATCCTTAAACTTATCCAGTCAGTTGGAGATGTTAGCGTTTTAACTTGTATCTCGGATCTCTAATCCAAGTATAGGATTCGGAACAATCGGGTTCAGAATGTTAGAAAAATTATGAAAACCTGGTGCTGGGTCACCAACGATCGGCACCCGATAATCTTGCCTAGCCAATTTTGTTTGAGAATCGCGTCAACTTATCGAGTTAGTAGGAGATGTTGGCATTATAACTTCGTATTCGGACCTCAAATCCTACAATAAGATTCGGAACAATCGGGGTCAGAATATTAGAAAAATTATGAAATCCTGGTGGTGGGTCACCATCGATCGGCACCCGATAATCTTGCCAAGTCAATTTTTTTGGAGAATCCTTAAACTTATCCAGTCAGTTGGAGATGTTAGCATTTTAAAATGTATCTCGGATATAAAATCCGAATATAGGACTCGGAACAATCGGGGTCAGAATGTTAGAAAAATTATGAAAACCTGGTGCTGGGTCACCAACGATCGGCACCCGATAATCTTGCCTAGCCAATTTTGTTTGAGAATCGCGTCAACTTAACGAGTTAGTAGGAGATGTTGGCATTATAACTTCGTATTCGGACCTCAAATCCTACAATAAGATTCGGAACAATCGGGGTCAGAATATTAGAAAAATTATGAAATCCTGGTGGTGGGTCACCATCGATCGGCACCCGATAATCTTGTCAAGTCAATTTTTTTGGAGAATCCTTAAACTTATCCAGTCAGTTGGAGATGTTAGCATTTTAAAATGTATCTCGGATATAAAATCCGAATATAGGACTCGGAACAATCGGGGTCAGAATGTTAGAAAAATTATGAAAACCTGGTGCTGGGTCACCAACGATCGGCACCCGATAATCTTGCCTAGCCAATTTTGTTTGAGAATCGCGTCAACTTATCGAGTTAGTAGGAGATGTTGGCATTATAACTTCGTATTCGGACCTCAAATCCTACAATAAGATTCGGAACAATCGGGGTCAGAATATTAGAAAAATTATGAAATCCTGGTGGTGGGTCACCATCGATCGGCACCCGATAATCTTGCCAAGTCAATTTTTTTGGAGAATCCTTAAACTTATCCAGTCAGTTGGAGATGTTAGCATTTTAAAATGTATCTCGGATATAAAATCCGAATATAGGACTCGGAACAATCGGGGTCAGAATGTTAGAAAAATTATGAAAACCTGGTGCTGGGTCACCAACGATCGGCACCCGATAATCTTGCCAAGTTAATTTTTTGGAGAATCCTTAAACTTATCCAGTCAGTTGGAGATGTTAGCGTTTTAACTTGTATCTCGGATCTCTAATCCAAGTATAGGATTCGGAACAATCGGGTTCAGAATGTTAGAAAAATTATGAAAACCTGGTGCTGGGTCACCAACGATCGGCACCCGATAATCTTGCCTAGCCAATTTTGTTTGAGAATCGCGTCAACTTATCGAGTTAGTAGGAGATGTTGGCATTATAACTTCGTATTCGGACCTCAAATCCTACAATAAGATTCGGAACAATCGGGGTCAGAATATTAGAAAAATTATGAAATCCTGGTGGTGGGTCACCATCGATCGGCACCCGATAATCTTGCCAAGTCAATTTTTTTGGAGAATCCTTAAACTTATCCAGTCAGTTGGAGATGTTAGCATTTTAAAATGTATCTCGGATATAAAATCCGAATATAGGACTCGGAACAATCGGGGTCAGAATGTTAGAAAAATTATGAAAACCTGGTGCTGGGTCACCAACGATCGGCACCCGATAATCTTGCCTAGCCAATTTTGTTTGAGAATCGCGTCAACTTATCGAGTTAGTAGGAGATGTTGGCATTATAACTTCGTATTCGGACCTCAAATCCTACAATAAGATTCGGAACAATCGGGGTCAGAATTTTAGAAAAATTATGAAATCCTGGTGGTGGGTCACCATCGATCGGCACCCGATAATCTTGCCAAGTCAATTTTTTTGGAGAATCCTTAAACTTATCCAGTCAGTTGGAGATGTTAGCATTTTAAAATGTATCTCGGATATAAAATCCGAATATAGGACTCGGAACAATCGGGGTCAGAATGTTAGAAAAATTATGAAAACCTGGTGCTGGGTCACCAACGATCGGCACCCGATAATCTTGCCTAGCCAATTTTGTTTGAGAATCGCGTCAACTTATCGAGTTAGTAGGAGATGTTGGCATTATAACTTCGTATTCGGACCTCAAATCCTACAATAAGATTCGGAACAATCGGGGTCAGAATATTAGAAAAATTATGAAATCCTGGTGGTGGGTCACCATCGATCGGCACCCGATAATCTTGCCAAGTCAATTTTTTTGGAGAATCCTTAAAATTATCCAGTCAGTTGGAGATGTTAGCATTTTAAAATGTATCTCGGATATAAAATCCGAATATAGGACTCGGAACAATCGGGGTCAGAATGTTAGAAAAATTATGAAAACCTGGTGCTGGGTCACCAACGATCGGCACCCGATAATCTTGCCTAGCCAATTTTGTTTGAGAATCGCGTCAACTTATCGAGTTAGTAGGAGATGTTGGCATTATAACTTCGTATTCGGACCTCAAATCCTACAACAAGATTCGGAACAATCGGGGTCAGAATTTTAGAAAAATTATGAAATCGTGGTGGTGGGTCACCATCGATCGGCACCCGATAATCTTGCCAAGTCAATTTTTTTGGAGAATCCTTAAACTTATCCAGTCAGTTGGAGATGTTAGCATTTTAAAATGTATCTCGGATATAAAATCCGAATATAGGACTCGGAACAATCGGGGTCAGAATGTTAGAAAAATTATGAAAACCTGGTGCTGGGTCACCAACGATCGGCACCCGATAATCTTGCCTAGCCAATTTTGTTTGAGAATCGCGTCAACTTATCGAGTTAGTAGGAGATGTTGGCATTATAACTTCGTATTCGGACCTCAAATCCTACAATAAGATTCGGAACAATCGGGGTCAGAATATTAGAAAAATTATGAAATCCTGGTGGTGGGTCACCATCGATCGGCACCCGATAATCTTGCCAAGTCAATTTTTTTGGAGAATCCTTAAACTTATCCAGTCAGTTGGAGATGTTAGCATTTTAAAATGTATCTCGGATATAAAATCCGAATATAGGACTCGGAACAATCGGGGTCAGAATGTTAGAAAAATTATGAAAACCTGGTGCTGGGTCACCAACGATCGGCACCCGATAATCTTGCCAAGTTAATTTTTTTGGAGAATCCTTAAACTTATCCAGTCAGTTGGAGATGTTAGCGTTTTAACTTGTATCTCGGATCTCTAATCCAAGTATAGGATTCGGAACAATCGGGTTCAGAATGTTAGAAAAATTATGAAAACCTGGTGCTGGGTCACCAACGATCGGCACCCGATAATCTTGCCTAGCCAATTTTGTTTGAGAATCGCGTCAACTTATCGAGTTAGTAGGAGATGTTGGCATTATAACTTCGTATTCGGACCTCAAATCCTACAATAAGATTCGGAACAATCGGGGTCAGAATATTAGAAAAATTATGAAATCCTGGTGGTGGGTCACCATCGATCGGCACCCGATAATCTTGCCAAGTCAATTTTTTTGGAGAATCCTTAAACTTATCCAGTCAGTTGGAGATGTTAGCATTTTAAAATGTATCTCGGATATAAAATCCGAATATAGGACTCGGAACAATCGGGGTCAGAATGTTAGAAAAATTATGAAAACCTGGTGCTGGGTCACCAACGATCGGCACCCGATAATCTTGCCTAGCCAATTTTGTTTGAGAATCGCGTCAACTTAACGAGTTAGTAGGAGATGTTGGCATTATAACTTCGTATTCGGACCTCAAATCCTACAATAAGATTCGGAACAATCGGGGTCAGAATATTAGAAAAATTATGAAATCCTGGTGGTGGGTCACCATCGATCGGCACCCGATAATCTTGTCAAGTCAATTTTTTTGGAGAATCCTTAAACTTATCCAGTCAGTTGGAGATGTTAGCATTTTAAAATGTATCTCGGATATAAAATCCGAATATAGGACTCGGAACAATCGGGGTCAGAATGTTAGAAAAATTATGAAAACCTGGTGCTGGGTCACCAACGATCGGCACCCGATAATCTTGCCTAGCCAATTTTGTTTGAGAATCGCGTCAACTTATCGAGTTAGTAGGAGATGTTGGCATTATAACTTCGTATTCGGACCTCAAATCCTACAATAAGATTCGGAACAATCGGGGTCAGAATATTAGAAAAATTATGAAATCCTGGTGGTGGGTCACCATCGATCGGCACCCGATAATCTTGCCAAGTCAATTTTTTTGGAGAATCCTTAAACTTATCCAGTCAGTTGGAGATGTTAGCATTTTAAAATGTATCTCGGATATAAAATCCGAATATAGGACTCGGAACAATCGGGGTCAGAATGTTAGAAAAATTATGAAAACCTGGTGCTGGGTCACCAACGATCGGCACCCGATAATCTTGCCAAGTTAATTTTTTTGGAGAATCCTTAAACTTATCCAGTCAGTTGGAGATGTTAGCGTTTTAACTTGTATCTCGGATCTCTAATCCAAGTATAGGATTCGGAACAATCGGGTTCAGAATGTTAGAAAAATTATGAAAACCTGGTGCTGGGTCACCAACGATCGGCACCCGATAATCTTGCCTAGCCAATTTTGTTTGAGAATCGCGTCAACTTATCGAGTTAGTAGGAGATGTTGGCATTATAACTTCGTATTCGGACCTCAAATCCTACAATAAGATTCGGAACAATCGGGGTCAGAATATTAGAAAAATTATGAAATCCTGGTGGTGGGTCACCATCGATCGGCACCCGATAATCTTGCCAAGTCAATTTTTTTGGAGAATCCTTAAACTTATCCAGTCAGTTGGAGATGTTAGCATTTTAAAATGTATCTCGGATATAAAATCCGAATATAGGACTCGGAACAATCGGGGTCAGAATGTTAGAAAAATTATGAAAACCTGGTGCTGGGTCACCAACGATCGGCACCCGATAATCTTGCCTAGCCAATTTTGTTTGAGAATCGCGTCAACTTATCGAGTTAGTAGGAGATGTTGGCATTATAACTTCGTATTCGGACCTCAAATCCTACAATAAGATTCGGAACAATCGGGGTCAGAATTTTAGAAAAATTATGAAATCCTGGTGGTGGGTCACCATCGATCGGCACCCGATAATCTTGCCAAGTCAATTTTTTTGGAGAATCCTTAAACTTATCCAGTCAGTTGGAGATGTTAGCATTTTAAAATGTATCTCGGATATAAAATCCGAATATAGGACTCGGAACAATCGGGGTCAGAATGTTAGAAAAATTATGAAAACCTGGTGCTGGGTCACCAACGATCGGCACCCGATAATCTTGCCTAGCCAATTTTGTTTGAGAATCGCGTCAACTTATCGAGTTAGTAGGAGATGTTGGCATTATAACTTCGTATTCGGACCTCAAATCCTACAATAAGATTCGGAACAATCGGGGTCAGAATATTAGAAAAATTATGAAATCCTGGTGGTGGGTCACCATCGATCGGCACCCGATAATCTTGCCAAGTCAATTTTTTTGGAGAATCCTTAAACTTATCCAGTCAGTTGGAGATGTTAGCATTTTAAAATGTATCTCGGATATAAAATCCGAATATAGGACTCGGAACAATCGGGGTCAGAATGTTAGAAAAATTATGAAAACCTGGTGCTGGGTCACCAACGATCGGCACCCGATAATCTTGCCTAGCCAATTTTGTTTGAGAATCGCGTCAACTTATCGAGTTAGTAGGAGATGTTGGCATTATAACTTGGAACTAGGATTTCAAATCCGACTATAGGATTTGGAACAATCGGGGTCAGAATGTTAGAAAAATTATGAAAACCTGGTGCTGGGTCTCCAACGATCGGCACCCGATAATCTTGCCAAGTTAATTTTTTTGGAGAATCCTTAAACTTATCCAGTCAGTTGGAGATG
Source organism: Drosophila repletoides (assembly GCA_018150835.1). Lineage (NCBI taxonomy): Eukaryota > Metazoa > Arthropoda > Insecta > Diptera > Drosophilidae > Drosophila > Drosophila repletoides. The sequence goes on along the minus strand of JAECWQ010000156.1, from coordinate 84,812 downwards.
TTAGCATTTGAACTTGTATCTCGGATCTCAAATCCAAGTATAGGATTCGGAACAATCAGGGTCAGATTGTTATAAAAATTATGAAAACCTGGTGCTGGGTCACCAACGATCGGCACCTGATAATCTTGCCTAGCCAATTTTGTTGGAGAATAGCGTCAACTTATCGAGTTAGTAGGAGATGTTGGCATTATAACTTCGTATTCGGACCTCAAATCCTACAACAGGATTCGGAACAATCGGGGTCAGAATTTTAGAAAAATTATGAAAACCTGGAGCTGGGTCACCAACGATCGGCACCCGATAATCTTGCCAAGTCAATTTTTTTGGAGAATCCTTAAACTTATCCAGTCAGTTGGAGATGTTAGCATTTGAACTTGTATCTCGGATCTCAAATCCAAGTATAGGATTCGGAACAATCAGGGTCAGATTGTTATAAAAATTATGAAAACCTGGTGCTGGGTCACCAACGATCGGCACCTGATAATCTTGCTTAGCCAATTTTGTTGGAGAATCGCGTCAACTTATCGAGTTAGTAGGAGATGGTGGCATTATAACTTCGTATTCGGACCTCAAATCCTACATCAGGATTCGGAACAATCGGGGTCAGAATGTTAGAAAAATTATGAAAACCTGGTGCTGGGCCACCAACGATCGGCACCCGATAATCTTGCCAAGTCAATTTTTTTGGAGAATCCTTAAACTTATCCAGTCAGTTGGAGATGTTAGCATTTTAACTTGTATCTCGGATCTCAAATCCAAGTATAGGATTCGAAACAATCGGCTTCATAATGTTAGAAAAATTATGAAAACCTGGTGCTGGGTCACCAACGATCGGCACCTGATAATCTTGCCTAGGCAATTTTGTTGGAGAATCGCGTCAACTTATCGAGTTAGTAGGAGATGTTGGCATTATAACTTCCTATTCGGACCTCAAATCCTACAACAGGATTCGGAACAATCGGGTTCAGAATTTTAGAAAAATTATGAAAACCTTGTGCTGGGTCACCATAGATCGGCACCCGATAATCTTGCCAAGACAACTTTTTTGGAGAATCCTTAAACTTATCCAGTCAGTTGGAGATGTTAGCATTTTAACTTGTATCTCGGATCTCAAATCCAAGTATAGGATTCGAAACAATCGGGTTCATAATGTTAGAAAAATTATGAAAACCTGGTGCTGGGTCACCAACGATCGGCACCTCATAATCTTGCCTAGCCAATTTTGTTGGAGAATCGCGTTAACTTATCGAGTTAGTAGGAGATGTTGGCATTATAACTTCGTATTCGGACCTCAAATCCTACAAGAGGATTCGGAACAATCGGGGTCAGAATTTTTGAAAAATGATGAAAACCTGGTGGTGGGTCACCAACGATCAGCACACGATAATCTTGCCACGTCAATTTTTTTGGAGAATCCTTAAACTTATCCAGTGAGTTGGAGATGTTAGCATTTTAACTTGGAACTCGGATCTCAAATCCGACTATAGGATTCGGAACAATCGGGGTCAGAATGTTAGAAAAATTATGAAAACCTGGTGCTGGGTCACCAACGATCGGCACCTGATAATCTTGCCTAGCCAATTTTGTTGGAGAATCGCGTCAACTTATCGAGTTAGTAGGAGATGTTGGCATTATAACTTCCTATTCGGACCTCAAATCCTACAACAGGATTCGGAACAATCGGGTTCAGAATTTTAGAAAAATTATGAAAACCTTGTGCTGGGTCACCATAGATCGGCACCCGATAATCTTGCCAAGTCAATTTTTTTTGAGAATCCTTAAACTTATCGAGTCAGTTGGAGATGTTAGCATTTTAACTTGTATCTCTGATCTTAAGTCCAAATATAGGATTCGGAAAAATCGGGGTCAGAATGTTAGAAAAATTATGAAAACCTGGTGCTGGGTCACCAACGATCGGCACCTCATAATCTTGCCTAGCCAATTTTGTTGGAGAATCGCGTCAACTTATCGAGTTAGTAGGAGATGTTGGCATTAAAACTTCGTATTCGGACCTCAAATCCTACAACAAGATTGGGAACAATCGGGGTCAGAATTTTAGAAAAATTATGAAATCCTGGTGGTGGGTCACCATCGATCGGCACCTGATAATCTTGCCAAGTCAATTTTTTTGGAGAATCCTTAAACTTATCCAGTCAGTTGGAGATGTTAGCATTTTAACTTGTATTTCGGATCTCAAATCCAAGTATAGGATTCGAAACAATCGGCTTCATAATGTTAGAAAAATTATGAAAACCTGGTGCTGGGTCACCAACGATCGGCACCTGATAATCTTGCCTAGGCAATTTTGTTGGAGAATCGCGTCAACTTATCGAGTTAGTAGGAGATGTTGGCATTATAACTTCCTATTCGGACCTCAAATCCTACAACAGGATTCGGAACAATCGGGTTCAGAATTTTAGAAAAATTATGAAAACCTTGTGCTGGGTCACCATAGATCGGCACCCGATAATCTTGCCAAGACAACTTTTTTGGAGAATCCTTAAACTTATCTAGTCAGTTGGAGATGTTAGCATTTTAACTTGTATTTCGGATCTCAAATCCAAGTATAGGATTCGAAACAATCGGGTTCATAATGTTAGAAAAATTATGAAAACCTGGTGCTGGGTCACCAACGATCGGCACCTCATAATCTTGCCTAGCCAATTTTGTTGGAGAATCGCGTTAACTTATCGAGTTAGTAGGAGATGTTTGCATTATAACTTCGTATTCGGACCTCAAATCCTACAAGAGGATTCGGAACAATCGGGGTCTGAATTTTAGAAAAATGATGAAAACCTGGTGGTGGGTCACCAACGATCAGCACACGATAATCTTGCCACGTCAATTTTTTTGGAGAATCCTTAAACTTATCCAGTGAGTTGGAGATGTTAGCATTTTAACTTGGAACTCGGATCTCAAATCCGACTATAGGATTCGGAACAATCGGGGTCAGAATGTTAGAAAAATTATGAAAACCTGGTGCTGGGTCACCAACGATTGGCACCTGATAATCTTGCCTAGCCAATTTTGTTGGAGAATCGCGTCAACTTATCGAGTTAGTAGGAGATGTTGGCATTATAACTTCCTATTCGGACCTCAAATCCTACAACAGGATTCGGAACAATCGGGTTCAGAATTTTAGAAAAATTATGAAAACCTTGTGCTGGGTCACCATAGATCGGCACCCGATAATCTTGCCAAGTCAATTTTTTTGGAGAATCCTTAAACTTATCGAGTCAGTTGGAGATGTTAGCATTTTAACTTGTATCTCTGATCTTAAGTCCAAATATAGGATTCGGAAAAATCGAGGTCAGAATGTTAGAAAAATTATGAAAACCTGGTGCTGGGTCACCAACGATCGGCACCTCATAATCTTGCCTAGCCAATTTTGTTGGAGAATCGCGTCAACTTATCGAGTTAGTAGGAGATGTTGGCATTAAAACTTCGTATTCGGACCTCAAATCTTACAACAAGATTGGGAACAATCGGGGTCAGAATTTTAGAAAAATTATGAAATCCTGGTGGTGGGTCACCATCGATCGGCACCTGATAATCTTGCCAAGTCAATTTTTTTGGAGAATCCTTAAACTTATCCAGTCAGTTGGAGATGTTAGCATTTTAATTTGTATCTCGGATATAAAATCCGAATATAGGACTCGGAACAATCGGGGTCAGAATGTTAGAAAAATTATGAAAACCTGGTGCTGGGTCACCAACGATCGGCACCCGATAATCTTGCCTAGCCAATTTTGTTTGAGAATCGCGCCAACTTATCGAGTTAGTAGGAGATGTTGGCATTATAACTTCGTATTCGGACCTCAAATCCTACAACAGGATTCGGAACAATCGGGGTCAGAATTTTAGAAAAATTATGAAAACCTGGAGCTGGGTCACCAACGATTGGCACTCGATAATCTTGCCAAGTCAATTTTTTTGAGAATCCTTAAACTTATCGAGTCAGTTGGAGATGTTAGCATTTTAACTTGTATCTCGGATCTCATATCCAAGTATAGGATTCGGAACAATCGGGTTCAGAATGTTAGAAAAATTATGAAAACCTGGTGCTGGGTCACCAACGATCGGCACCTGATAATCTTGCCTAGGCAATTTTGTTGGCGAATCGCGTCAACTTGTCGAGTTAGAGATGTTGGCATTATAACTTCGTATTCGGACCTCAAATCCTACAACAGGATTCGGAACAATCGGGGTCAGAATTTTAGAAAAATTATGAAAACCTTGTGCTGGGTCACCATAGATCGGCACCCGATAATCTTGCCAAGTTAATTTTTTTTGGAGAATCCTTAAACTTATCCAGTCAGTTGGAGATGTTAGCATTTTAATTGGAACTCGGATCTCAAATCCGACTATAGGATTCGGAACAATCGGGGTCAGAATGTTAGAAAAATTATGAAAACCTGGTGCTGGGTCACCAACGATTGGCACCTGATAATCTTGCCAAGTTAATTTTTTTGGAGAATCCTTAAACTTATCCAGTCAGTTGGAGATGTTAGCATTTTAACTTGTATCTCGGATCTCATATCCAAGTATAGGATTCGGAACAATCGGGTTCAGAATGTTAGAAAAATTATGAAAACCTGGTGCTGGGTCACCAACGATCGGCACCTGATAATCTTGCCTAGGCAATTTTGTTGGCGAATCGCGTCAACTTGTCGAGTTAGTAGGAGATGTTGGCATTATAACTTCGTATTCGGACCTCAAATCCTACAACAGGATTCGGAACAATCGGGGTCAGAATTTTAGAAAAATTATGAAAACCTTGTGCTGGGTCACCATAGATCGGCACCCGATAATCTTGCCAAGTCAACTTTTTTGGAGAATCCTTAAACTTATCCAGTGAGTTGGAGATGTTAGCATTTTAACTTGGAACTCGGATCTCAAATCCGACTATAGGATTCGGAACAATCGGGGTCAGAATGTTAGAAAAATTATGAAAACCTGGTGCTGGGTCACCAACGATCGGCACCTGATAATCTTGCCTAGCTAATTTTGTTGGAGAATCGCGTCAACTTATCGAGTTAGTAGGAGATGTTGGCATTATAACTTCGTATTCGGACCTCAAATCCTACTACAAGATTCGGAACAATCGGGGTCAGAATTTTAGAAAAATTATGAAATCCTGGTGGTGGGTCACCATCGATCGGCTCCTGATAATCTTGCCAAGTCAATTTTTTTGGAGAATCCTTAAACTTATCCAGTCAGTTGGAGATGTTAGCATTTTAATTTGTATCTCGGATATAAAATCCGAATATAGGACTCGGAACAATCGGGATCAGAATGTTAGAAAAATTATGAAAACCTGGTGCTGGGTCACCAACGAAAAATTATGAAAACCTTGTGCTGGGTCACCATAGATCGGCACCCGATAATCTTGCCAAGACAACTTTTTTGGAGAATCCTTAAACTTATCTAGTCAGTTGGAGATGTTAGCATTTTAACTTGTATTTCGGATCTCAAATCCAAGTATAGGATTCGAAACAATCGGGTTCATAATGTTAGAAATCCTGGTGGTGGGTCACCATCGATCGGCACCTGATAATCTTGCCAAGTCAATTTTTTTGGAGAATCCTTAAACTTATCCAGTCAGTTGGAGATGTTAGCATTTTAATTTGTATCTCGGATATAAAATCCGAATATAGGACTCGGAACAATCGGGGTCAGAATGTTAGAAAAATTATGAAAACCTGGTGCTGGGTCACCAACGATCGGCACCCGATAATCTTGCCTAGCCAATTTTGTTTGAGAATCGCGCCAACTTATCGAGTTAGTAGGAGATGTTGGCATTATAACTTCGTATTCGGACCTCAAATCCTACAACAGGATTCGGAACAATCGGGGTCAGAATTTTAGAAAAATTATGAAAACCTGGAGCTGGGTCACCAACGATTGGCACTCGATAATCTTGCCAAGTCAATTTTTTTGGAGAATCCTTAAACTTATCGAGTCAGTTGGAGATGTTAGCATTTTAACTTGTATCTCGGATCTCATATCCAAGTATAGGATTCGGAACAATCGGGTTCAGAATGTTAGAAAAATTATGAAAACCTGGTGCTGGGTCACCAACGATCGGCACCTGATAATCTTGCCTAGGCAATTTTGTTGGCGAATCGCGTCAACTTGTCGAGTTAGTAGGAGATGTTGGCATTATAACTTCGTATTCGGACCTCAAATCCTACAACAGGATTCGGAACAATCGGGGTCAGAATTTTAGAAAAATTATGAAAACCTTGTGCTGGGTCACCATAGATCGGCACCCGATAATCTTGCCAAGTTAATTTTTTTGGAGAATCCTTAAACTTATCCAGTCAGTTGGAGATGTTAGCATTTTAATTGGAACTCGGATCTCAAATCCGACTATAGGATTCGGAACAATCGGGGTCAGAATGTTAGAAAAATTATGAAAACCTGGTGCTGGGTCACCAACGATTGGCACCTGATAATCTTGCCAAGTTAATTTTTTTGGAGAATCCTTAAACTTATCCAGTCAGTTGGAGATGTTAGCATTTTAACTTGTATCTCGGATCTCATATCCAAGTATAGGATTCGGAACAATCGGGTTCAGAATGTTAGAAAAATTATGAAAACCTGGTGCTGGGTCACCAACGATCGGCACCTGATAATCTTGCCTAGGCAATTTTGTTGGCGAATCGCGTCAACTTGTCGAGTTAGTAGGAGATGTTGGCATTATAACTTCGTATTCGGACCTCAAATCCTACAACAGGATTCGGAACAATCGGGGTCAGAATTTTAGAAAAATTATGAAAACCTTGTGCTGGGTCACCATAGATCGGCACCCGATAATCTTGCCAAGTCAACTTTTTTGGAGAATCCTTAAACTTATCCAGTGAGTTGGAGATGTTAGCATTTTAACTTGGAACTCGGATCTCAAATCCGACTATAGGATTCGGAACAATCGGGGTCAGAATGTTAGAAAAATTATGAAAACCTGGTGCTGGGTCACCAACGATCGGCACCTGATAATCTTGCCTAGCTAATTTTGTTGGAGAATCGCGTCAACTTATCGAGTTAGTAGGAGATGTTGGCATTATAACTTCGTATTCGGACCTCAAATCCTACTACAAGATTCGGAACAATCGGGGTCAGAATTTTAGAAAAATTATGAAATCCTGGTGGTGGGTCACCATCGATCGGCTCCTGATAATCTTGCCAAGTCAATTTTTTTGGAGAATCCTTAAACTTATCCAGTCAGTTGGAGATGTTAGCATTTTAATTTGTATCTCGGATATAAAATCCGAATATAGGACTCGGAACAATCGGGATCAGAATGTTAGAAAAATTATGAAAACCTGGTGCTGGGTCACCAACGAAAAATTATGAAAACCTTGTGCTGGGTCACCATAGATCGGCACCCGATAATCTTGCCAAGACAACTTTTTTGGAGAATCCTTAAACTTATCTAGTCAGTTGGAGATGTTAGCATTTTAACTTGTATTTCGGATCTCAAATCCAAGTATAGGATTCGGAAACAATCGGGTTCATAATGTTAGAAAAATTATGAAAACCTGGTGCTGGGTCACCAACGATCGGCACCTCATAATCTTGCCTAGCCAATTTTGTTGGAGAATCGCGTTAACTTATCGAGTTAGTAGGAGATGTTTGCATTATAACTTCGTATTCGGACCTCAAATCCTACAAGAGGATTCGGAACAATCGGGGTCTGAATTTTAGAAAAATGATGAAAACCTGGTGGTGGGTCACCAACGATCTTGCCTAGCCAATTTTGTTGGAGAATCGCGTCAACTTATCGAGTTAGTAGGAGATGTTGGCATTATAACTTCCTATTCGGACCTCAAATCCTACAACAGGATTCGGAACAATCGGGTTCAGAATTTTAGAAAAATTATGAAAACCTTGTGCTGGGTCACCATAGATCGGCACCCGATAATCTTGCCAAGTCAATTTTTTTGGAGAATCCTTAAACTTATCGAGTCAGTTGGAGATGTTAGCATTTTAACTTGTATCTCTGATCTTAAGTCCAAATATAGGATTCGGAAAAATCGAGGCCAGAATGTGAGAAACATTATGAAAACCTGGTGCTGGGTCACCAACGATCGGCACCTCATAATCTTGCCTAGCCAATTTTGTTGGAGAATCGCGTCAACTTATCGAGTTAGTAGGAGATGTTGGCATTAAAACTTCGTATTCGGACCTCAAATCTTACAACAAGATTGGGAACAATCGGGGTCAGAATTTTAGAAAAATTATGAAATCCTGGTGGTGGGTCACCATCGATCGGCACCTGATAATCTTGCCAAGTCAATTTTTTTGGAGAATCCTTAAACTTATCCAGTCAGTTGGAGATGTTAGCATTTTAATTTGTATCTCGGATATAAAATCCGAATATAGGACTCGGAACAATCGGGGTCAGAATGTTAGAAAAATTATGAAAACCTGGTGCTGGGTCACCAACGATCGGCACCCGATAATCTTGCCTAGCCAATTTTGTTTGAGAATCGCGCCAACTTATCGAGTTAGTAGGAGATGTTGGCATTATAACTTCGTATTCGGACCTCAAATCCTACAACAGGATTCGGAACAATCGGGGTCAGAATTTTAGAAAAATTATGAAAACCTGGAGCTGGGTCACCAACGATCGGCACTCGATAATCTTGCCAAGTCAATTTTTTTGGAGAATCCTTAAACTTATCGAGTCAGTTGGAGATGTTAGCATTTTAACTTGTATCTCGGATCTCATATCCAAGTATAGGATTCGGAACAATCGGGTTCAGAATGTTAGAAAAATTATGAAAACCTGGTGCTGGGTCACCAACGATCGGCACCTGATAATCTTGCCTAGGCAATTTTGTTGGCGAATCGCGTCAACTTGTCGAGAGTTAGAGATGTTGGCATTATAACTTCGTATTCGGACCTCAAATCCTACAACAGGATTCGGAACAATCGGGGTCAGAATTTTAGAAAAATTATGAAAACCTTGTGCTGGGTCACCATAGATCGGCACCCGATAATCTTGCCAAGTTAATTTTTTTGGAGAATCCTTAAACTTATCCAGTCAGTTGGAGATGTTAGCATTTTAATTGGAACTCGGATCTCAAATCCGACTATAGGATTCGGAACAATCGGGGTCAGAATGTTAGAAAAATTATGAAAACCTGGTGCTGGGTCACCAACGATCGGCACCCGATAATCTTGCCAAGTTAATTTTTTTGGAGAATCCTTAAACTTATCCAGTCAGTTGGAGATGTTAGCATTTTAACTTGTATCTCGGATCTCATATCCAAGTATAGGATTCGGAACAATCGGGTTCAGAATGTTAGAAAAATTATGAAAACCTGGTGCTGGGTCACCAACGATCGGCACCTGATAATCTTGCCTAGGCAATTTTGTTGGCGAATCGCGTCAACTTGTCGAGTTAGTAGGAGATGTTGGCATTATAACTTCGTATTCGGACCTCAAATCCTACAACAGGATTCGGAACAATCGGGGTCAGAATTTTAGAAAAATTATGAAAACCTTGTGCTGGGTCACCATAGATCGGCACCCGATAATCTTGCCAAGTCAACTTTTTTGGAGAATCCTTAAACTTATCCAGTGAGTTGGAGATGTTAGCATTTTAACTTGGAACTCGGATCTCAAATCCGACTATAGGATTCGGAACAATCGGGGTCAGAATGTTAGAAAAATTATGAAAACCTGGTGCTGGGTCACCAACGATCGGCACCTGATAATCTTGCCTAGCTAATTTTGTTGGAGAATCGCGTCAACTTATCGAGTTAGTAGGAGATGTTGGCATTATAACTTCGTATTCGGACCTCAAATCCTACTACAAGATTCGGAACAATCGGGGTCAGAATTTTAGAAAAATTATGAAATCCTGGTGGTGGGTCACCATCGATCGGCTCCTGATAATCTTGCCAAGTCAATTTTTTTGGAGAATCCTTAAACTTATCCAGTCAGTTGGAGATGTTAGCATTTTAATTTGTATCTCGGATATAAAATCCGAATATAGGACTCGGAACAATCGGGATCAGAATGTTAGAAAAATTATGAAAACCTGGTGCTGGGTCACCAACGATCGGCACCCGATAATCTTGCCTAGCCAATTTTGTTTGAGAATCGCGTCAACTTATCGAGTTAGTAGGAGATGTTGGCATTATAACTTCGTATTCGGACCTCAAATCCTACAAAAGGATTCGGAACAATCGGGGTCAGAATTTTAGAAAAATTATGAAAACCTGGAGCTGGGTCACCAACGATCGGCACTCGATAATCTTGCCAAGTCAATTTTTTTGGGGAATCCTTAAACTTATCGAGTCAGTTGGAGATGTTAGCATTTTAACTTGGAACTAGGATCTCAAATCCGACTATAGGATTCGGAACAATCGGGGTCAGAATGTTAGAAAAATTATGAAAACCTGGTGCTGGGTCACCAACGATCGGCACCCGATAATCTTGCCAAGTTAATTTTTTTGGAGAATCCTTAAACTTATCCAGTCAGTTGGAGATGTTAGCATTTTAACTTGTATCTCGGATCTCTAATCCAAGTATAGGATTCGGAACAATCGGGTTCAGAATGTTAGAAAAATTATGAAAACCTGGTGCTGGGTCACCAACGATCGGCACCTGATAATCTTGCCCAGGCAATTTTGTTGGAGAATCGCGTCAACTTATCGAGTTAGTAGGAGATGTTGGCATTATAACTTCGTATTCGGACCTCAAATCCTACAAGAGGATTCGGAACAATCGGGGTCAGAATTTTAAAAAAATTATGAAAACCTTGTGATGGGTCACCATAGATCGGCACCCGATAATCTTGCCAAGTCAACTTTTTTGGAGAATCCTTAAACTTATCGAGTCAGTTGGAGATGTTAGCATTTTAACTTGTATCTCGGATCTTAAGTCCAAATATAGGATTCGGAAAAATCGAGGTCAGAATGTTAGAAAAATTATGAAAACCTGGTGCTGGGTCACTAACGATCGGCACCTCATAATCTTGCCTAGCCAATTTTGTTTGAGAATCGCGTCAACTTATCGAGTTAGTAGGAGATGTTGGCATTATAACTTGGAACTAGGATTTCAAATCCGACTATAGGATTCGGAACAATCGGGGTCAGAATGTTAGAAAAATTATGAAAACCTGGTGCTGGGTCACCAACGATCGGCACCCGATAATCTTGCCAAGTTAATTTTTTTGGAGAATCCTTAAACTTATCCAGTCAGTTGGAGATGTTAGCATTTTAACTTGTATCTCGGATCTCATATCCAAGTATAGGATTCGGAACAATCGGGTTCAGAATGTTAGAAAAATTATGAAAACCTGGTGCTGGGTCACCAACGATCGGCACCTGATAATCTTGCCTAGGCAATTTTGTTGGCGAATCGCGTCAACTTGTCGAGTTAGTAGGAGATGTTGGCATTATAACTTCGTATTCGGACCTCAAATCCTACATCAGGATTCGGAACAATCGGGGTCAGAATGTTAGAAAAATTATGAAAACCTGGTGCTGGGTCACCAACGATCGGCACCCGATAATCTTGCCAAGTTAATTTTTTTGGAGAATCCTTAAACTTATCCAGTCAGTTGGAGATGTTAGCATTTTAACTTGTATCTCGGATCTCATATCCAAGTATAGGATTCGGAACAATCGGGTTCAGAATGTTAGAAAAATTATGAAAACCTGGTTTTGGGTCACCAACGATCGGCACCTGATAATCTTGCCCAGGCAATTTTGTTGGAGAATCGCGTCAACTTATCGAGTTAGTAGGAGATGTTGGCATTATAACTTCGTATTCGGACCTCAAATCCTACAACAGGATTCGGAACAATCGGGGTCAGAATTTTAAAAAAATTATGAAAACCTTGTGCTGGGTCACCATAGATCGGCACCCGATAATCTTGCCAAGTCAACTTTTTTGGAGAATCCTTAAACTTATCGAGTCAGTTGGAGATGTTAGCATTTTAACTTGTATCTCGGATCTTAAGTCCAAATATAGGATTCGGAAAAATCGAGGTCAGAATGTTAGAAAAATTATGAAAACCTGGTGCTGGGTCACTAACGATCGGCACCTGATAATCTTGCCCAGGCAATTTTGTTGGAGAATCGCGTCAACTTATCGAGTTAGTAGGAGATGTTGGCATTATAACTTCGTATTCGGACCTCAAATCCTACAACAGGATTCGGAACAATCGGGGTCAGAATTTTAAAAAAATTATGAAAACCTTGTGCTGGGTCACCATAGATCGGCACCCGATAATCTTGCCAAGTCAATTTTTTTGGAGAATCCTTAAACTTATCGAGTCAGTTGGAGATGTTAGCATTTTAACTTGTATCTCTGATCTTAAGTCCAAATATAGGATTCGGAAAAATCGAGGTCAGAATGTTAGAAAAATTATGAAAACCTGGTGCTGGGTCACCAACGATCGGCACCTCATAATCTTGCCTAGCCAATTTTGTTGGAGAATCGCGTCAACTTATCGAGTTAGTAGGAGATGTTGGCATTAAAACTTCGTATTCGGACCTCAAATCCTACAACAGGATTCGGAACAATCGGGGTCAGAATTTTAGAAAAATTATGAAAACCTGGAGCTGGGTCACCAACGATCGGCACCCGATAACCTTGCCAAGTCAATTTTTTTGGAGAATCCTTAAACTTATCCAGTCAGTTGGAGATGTTAGCATTTGAACTTGTATCTCGGATCTCAAATCCAAATATAGGATTCGGAACAATCAGGGTCAGATTGTTATAAAAATTATGAAAACCTGGTGCTGGGTCACCAACGATCGGCACCTGATAATCTTGCTTAGCCAATTTTGTTGGAGAATCGCGTCAACTTATCGAGTTAGTAGGAGATGGTGGCATTATAACTTCGTATTCGGACCTCAAATCCTACATCAGGATTCGGAACAATCGGGGTCAGAATGTTAGAAAAATTATGAAAACCTGGTGCTGGGTTACCAACGATCGGCACCCGATAATCTTGCCAAGTCAATTTTTTTGGAGAATCCTTAAACTTATCCAGTCAGTTGGAGATGTTAGCATTTTAACTTGTATCTCGGATCTCAAATCCAAGTATAGGATTCGAAACAATCGGGTTCATAATGTTAGAAAAATTATGAAAACCTGGTGCTGGGTCACCAACGATCGGCACCTGATAATCTTGCCTAGGCAATTTTGTTGGAGAATCGCGTCAACTTATCGAGTTAGTAGGAGATGTTGGCATTATAACTTGGAACTAGGATCTCAAATCCGACTATAGGATTCGGAACAATCGGGTTCATAATGTTAGAAAAATTATGAAAACCTGGTGCTGGGTCACCATCGATCGGCACCCGATAATCTTGCCTAGCCAATTTTGTTTGAGAATCGCGTCAACTTATCGAGTTAGTAGGAGATGTTGGCATTATAACTTGGAACTAGGATTTCAAATCCGACTATAGGATTCGGAACAATCGGGGTCAGAATGTTAGAAAAATTATGAAAACCTGGTGCTGGGTCACCAACGATCGGCACCCGATAATCTTGCCAAGTTAATTTTTTTGGAGAATCCTTAAACTTATCCAGTCAGATGGAGATGTTAGCATTTTAACTTGTATCTCGGATCTCTAATCCAAGTATAGGATTCGGAACAATCGGGTTCAGAATGTTAGAAAAATTATGAAAACCTTGTGCTGGGTCACCAACGATCGGCACCTGATAATCTTGCCTAGCCAATTTTGTTGGAGAATAGCGTCAACTTATCGAGTTAGTAGGAGATGTTGGCATTATAACTTCGTATTCGGACCTCAAATCCTACAACAGGATTCGGAACAATCGGGGTCAGAATTTTAGAAAAATTATGAAAACCTGGAGCTGGGTCACCAACGATCGGCACCCGATAACCTTGCCAAGTCAATTTTTTTGTATAATCCTTAAACTTATCCCGTCAGCTACAGATGTTAGCATTTGAACTTGTATCTCGGATCTCAAATCCAAATATAGGATTCGGAACAATCAGGGTCAGATTGTTATAAAAATTATGAAAACCTGGTGCTGGGTCACCAACGATCGGCACCTGATAATCTTGCTTAGCCAATTTTGTTGGAGAATCGCGTCAACTTATCGAGTTAGTAGGAGATGGTGGCATTATAACTTCGTATTCGGACCTCAAATCCTACATCAGGATTCGGAACAATCGGGGTCAGAATGTTAGAAAAATTATGAAAACCTTGTGCTGGGTTACCAACGATCGGCACCCGATAATCTTGCCAAGTCAATTTTTTTGGAGAATCCTTAAACTTATCCAGTCAGTTGGAGATGTTAGCATTTTAACTTGTATCTCGGATCTCAAATCCAAGTATAGGATTCGAAACAATCGGGTTCATAATGTTAGAAAAATTATGAAAACCTGGTGCTGGGTCACCAACGATCGGCACCTGATAATCTTGCCTAGGCAATTTTGTTGGAGAATCGCGTCAACTTATCGAGTTAGTAGGAGATGTTGGCATTATAACTTCCTATTCGGACCTCAAATCCTACAACAGGATTCGGAACAATCGGGTTCAGAATTTTAGAAAAATTATGAAAACCTTGTGCTGGGTCACCAAGATCGGCACCCGATAATCTTGCCAAGTCAACTTTTTTGGAGAATCCTTAAACTTATCCAGTCAGTTGGAGATGTTAGCATTTTAACTTGTATCTCGGATCTCAAATCCAAGTAAAGGATTCGAAACAATCGGGTTCATAATGTTAGAAAAATTATGAAAACCTGGTGCTGGGTCAACAACGATCGGCACCTCATAATCTTGCCTAGCCAATTTTGTTGGAGAATCGCGTCAACTTATCGAGTTAGTAGGAGATGTTGGCATTATAACTTCGTATTCGGACCTCAAATCCTACAAGAGGATTCGGAACAATCGGGGTCAGAATTTTTGAAAAATGATGAAAACCTGGTGGTGGGTCACCAACGATCAGCACACGATAATCTTGCCACGTCAATTTTTTTGGAGAATCCTTAAACTTATCCAGTGAGTTGGAGATGTTAGCATTTTAACTTGGAACTCGGATCTCAAATCCGACTATAGGATTCGGAACAATCGGGGTCAGAATGTTGTGCACCCGATAATCTTGCCTAGCCAATTTTGTTTGAGAATCGCGTCAACTTATCGAGTTAGTAGGAGATGTTGGCATTATAACTTGGAACTAGGATTTCAAATCCGACTATAGGATTCGGAACAATCGGGGTCAGAATGTTAGAAAAATTATGAAAACCTGGTGCTGGGTCTCCAACGATCGGCACCCGATAATCTTGCCAAGTTAATTTTTTTGGAGAATCCTTAAACTTATCCAGTCAGTTGGAGATGTTAGCATTTTAACTTGTATCTCGGATCTCTAATCCAAGTATAGGATTCGGAACAATCGGGTTCAGAATGTTAGAAAAATTATGAAAACCTGGTGCTGGGTCACCAACGATCGGCACCCGATAATCTTGCCTAGCCAATTTTGTTGGAGAATCGCGTCAACTTATCGAGTTAGTAGGAGATGGTGGCATTATAACTTCGTATTCGGACCTCAAATCCTACAAAAGGATTCGGAACAATCGGGGTCAGAATGTTAGAAAAATTATGAAAACCTGGTGCTGGGCCACCAACGATCGGCACCCGATAATCTTGCCAAGTCAATTTTTTTGGAGAATCCTTAAACTTATCCAGTCAGTTGGAGATGTTAGCATTTTAACTTGTATCTCGGATCTCAAATCCAAGTATAGGATTCGAAACAATCGGGTTCATAATGTTAGAAAAATTATGAAAACCTGGTGCTGGGTCACCAACGATCGGCACCTGATAATCTTGCCTAGGCAATTTTGTTGGAGAATCGCGTCAACTTATCGAGTTAGTAGGAGATGTTGGCATTAAAACTTCGTATTCGGACCTCAAATCCTACAACAGGATTCGGAACAATCGGGTTCAGAATTTTAGAAAAATTATGAAAACCTTGTGCTGGGTCACCATAGATCGGCACCCGATAATCTTGCCAAGTCAATTTTTTTGGAGAATCCTTAAACTTATCGAGTCAGTTGGAGATGTTAGCATTTTTAACTTGTATCTCTGATCTTAAGTCCAAATATAGGATTCGGAAAAATCGAGGTCAGAATGTTAGAAAAATTATGAAAACCTGGTGCTGGGTCACCAACGATCGGCACCTCATAATCTTGCCTAGCCAATTTTGTTGGAGAATCGCGTCAACTTATCGAGTTAGTAGGAGATGTTGGCATTAAAACTTCGTATTCGGACCTCAAATCTTACAACAAGATTGGGAACAATCGGGGTCAGAATTTTAGAAAAATTATGAAATCCTGGTGGTGGGTCACCATCGATCGGCACCTGATAATCTTGCCAAGTCAATTTTTTTGGAGAATCCTTAAACTTATCCAGTCAGTTGGAGATGTTAGCATTTTAACTTGTATCTCGGATCTCAAATCCAAGTATAGGATTCGGAACAATCGGGTTCATAATGTTAGAAAAATTATGAAAACCTGGTGCTGGGTCACCAACGATCGGCACCTGATAATCTTGCCTAGGCAATTTTGTTGGAGAATCGCGTCAACTTATCGAGTTAGTAGGAGATGTTGGCATTAAAACTTCGTATTCGGACCTCAAATCCTACAACAGGATTCGGAACAATCGGGTTCAGAATTTTAGAAAAATTATGAAAACCTTGTGCTGGGTCACCATAGATCGGCACCCGATAATCTTGCCAAGTCAATTTTTTTGGAGAATCCTTAAACTTATCCAGTCAGTTGGAGATGTTAGCATTTTAACTTGTATCTCGGATCTCTAATCCAAGTATAGGATTCGGAACAATCGGGTTCAGAATGTTAGAAAAATTATGAAAACCTGGTGCTGGGTCACCAACGATCGGCACCTGATAATCTTGCTTAGCCAATTTTGTTGGAGAATCGCGTCAACTTATCGAGTTAGTAGGAGATGGTGGCATTATAACTTCGTATTCGGACCTCAAATCCTACATCAGGATTCGGAACAATCGGGGTCAGAATGTTAGAAAAATTATGAAAACCTGGTGCTGGGCCACCAACGATCGGCACCCGATAATCTTGCCAAGTCAATTTTTTTGGAGAATCCTTAAACTTATCCAGTCAGTTGGAGATGTTAGCATTTTAACTTGTATCTCGGATCTCAAATCCAAGTATAGGATTCGAAACAATCGGGTTCATAATGTTAGAAAAATTATGAAAACCTGGTGCTGGGTCACCAACGATCGGCACCTGATAATCTTGCCTAGGCAATTTTGTTGGAGAATCGCGTCAACTTATCGAGTTAGTAGGAGATGTTGGCATTAAAACTTCGTATTCGGACCTCAAATCCTACAACAGGATTCGGAACAATCGGGTTCAGAATTTTAGAAAAATTATGAAAACCTTGTGCTGGGTCACCATAGATCGGCACCCGATAATCTTGCCAAGTCAATTTTTTTGGAGAATCCTTAAACTTATCGAGTCAGTTGGAGATGTTAGCATTTTAACTTGTATCTCTGATCTTAAGTCCAAATATAGGATTCGGAAAAATCGAGGTCAGAATGTTAGAAAAATTATGAAAACCTGGTGCTGGGTCACCAACGATCGGCACCTCATAATCTTGCCTAGCCAATTTTGTTGGAGAATCGCGTCAACTTATCGAGTTAGTAGGAGATGTTGGCATTAAAACTTCGTATTCGGACCTCAAATCTTACAACAAGATTGGGAACAATCGGGGTCAGAATTTTAGAAAAATTATGAAATCCTGGTGGTGGGTCACCATCGATCGGCACCTGATAATCTTGCCAAGTCAATTTTTTTGGAGAATCCTTAAACTTATCCAGTCAGTTGGAGATGTTAGCATTTTAATTTGTATCTCGGATATAAAATCCGAATTTAGGACTCGGAACAATCGGGGTCAGAATGTTAGAAAAATTATGAAAACCTGGTGCTGGGTCACCAACGATCGGCACCCGATAATCTTGCCTAGCCAATTTTGTTTGAGAATCGCGTCAACTTATCGAGTTAGGAGATGTTGGCATTATAACTTCGTATTCGGACCTCAAATCCTACAACAGGATTCGGAACAATCGGGGTCAGAATGTTAGAAAAATTATGAAAACCTGGTGCTGGGTCACCAACGATCGGCACCCGATAATCTTGCCAAGTTAATTTTTTTGGAGAATCCTTAAACTTATCCAGTCAGTTGGAGATGTTAGCATTTTAACTTGTATCTCGGATCTCATATCCAAGTATAGGATTCGGAACAATCGGGTTCAGAATGTTAGAAAAATTATGAAAACCTGGTGCTGGGTCACCAACGATCGGCACCTGATAATCTTGCCTAGGCAATTTTGTTGGCGAATCGCGTCAACTTGTCGAGTTAGTAGGAGATGTTGGCATTATAACTTCGTATTCGGACCTCAAATCCTACATCAGGATTCGGAACAATCGGGGTCAGAATGTTAGAAAAATTATGAAAACCTGGTGCTGGGTCACCAACGATCGGCACCCGATAATCTTGCCAAGTTAATTTTTTTGGAGAATCCTTAAACTTATCCAGTCAGTTGGAGATGTTAGCATTTTAACTTGTATCTCGGATCTCATATCCAAGTATAGGATTCGGAACAATCGGGTTCAGAATGTTAGAAAAATTATGAAAACCTGGTTTTGGGTCACCAACGATCGGCACCTGATAATCTTGCCCAGGCAATTTTGTTGGAGAATCGCGTCAACTTATCGAGTTAGTACGAGATGTTGGCATTATAACTTCGTATTCGGACCTCAAATCCTACAACAGGATTCGGAACAATCGGGGTCAGAATTTTAAAAAAATTATGAAAACCTTGTGCTGGGTCACCATAGATCGGCACCCGATAATCTTGCCAAGTCAACTTTTTTGGAGAATCCTTAAACTTATCGAGTCAGTTGGAGATGTTAGCATTTTAACTTGTATCTCGGATCTTAAGTCCAAATATAGGATTCGGAAAAATCGAGGTCAGAATGTTAGAAAAATTATGAAAACCTGGTGCTGGGTCACTAACGATCGGCACCTGATAATCTTGCCCAGGCAATTTTGTTGGAGAATCGCGTCAACTTATCGAGTTAGTAGGAGATGTTGGCATTATAACTTCGTATTCGGACCTCAAATCCTACAACAGGATTCGGAACAATCGGGGTCAGAATTTTAAAAAATTATGAAAACCTTGTGCTGGGTCACCATAGATCGGCACCCGATAATCTTGCCAAGTCAATTTTTTTGGAGAATCCTTAAACTTATCGAGTCAGTTGGAGATGTTAGCATTTTAACTTGTATCTCGGATCTTAAGTCCAAATATAGGATTCGGAAAAATCGAGGTCAGAATGTTAGAAAAATTATGAAAACCTGGTGCTGGGTCACTAACGATCGGCACCTCATAATCTTGCCTAGCCAATTTTGTTGGAGAATCGCGTCAACTTATCGAGTTAGTAGGAGATGTTGGCATTATAACTTCGTATTCGGACCTCAAATCCTACAAGAGAATTCGGAACAATCGGGGTCAGAATTTTTGAAAAATTATGAAAACCTGGTGGTGGGTCACCAACGATCAGCACACGATAATCTTGCCACGTCAATTTTTTTGGAGAATCCTTAAACTTATCGAGTCAGTTGGAGATGTTAGCATTTTAATTTGTATCTCGGATATAAAATCCGAATATAGGACTCGGAACAATCGGGGTCAGAATGTTAGAAAAATTATGAAAACCTGGTGCTGGGTCACCAACGATCGGCACCCGATAATCTTGCCTAGCCAATTTTGTTGGAGAATCGCGTCAACTTATCGAGTTAGTAGGAGATGGTGGCATTATAACTTCGTATTCGGACCTCAAATCCTACAATAAGATTCGGAACAATCGGGGTCAGAATGTTAGAAAAATTATGAAAACCTGGAGCTGGGTCACCAACGATCGGCACCCGATAATCTTGCCTAGCCAATTTTGTTGGAGAATCGCGTCAACTTATCGAGTTAGTAGGAGATGTTGGCATTATAACTTCGTATTCGGACCTCAAATCCTACAATAAGATTCGGAACAATCGGGGTCAGAATTTTAGAAAAATTATGAAATCCTGGTGGTGGGTCACCATCGATCGGCATCCGATAATCTTGCCAAGTCAATTTTTTTGGAGAATCCTTAAACTTATCCAGTCAGTTGGAGATGTTAGCATTTTAAAATGTATCTCGGATATAAAATCCGAATATAGGACTCGGAACAATCGGGGTCAGAATGTTAGAAAAATTATGAAAACCTGGTGCTGGGTCACCAACGATCGGCACCCGATAATCTTGCCTAGCCAATTTTGTTTGAGAATCGCGTCAACTTATCGAGTTAGTAGGAGATGTTGGCATTATAACTTGGAACTAGGATTTCAAATCCGACTATAGGATTCGGAACAATCGGGGTCAGAATGTTAGAAAAATTATGAAAACCTGGTGCTGGGTCTCCAACGATCGGCACCCGATAATCTTGCCAAGTTATTTTTTTGGAGAATCCTTAAACTTATCCAGTCAGTTGGAGATGTTAGCATTTTAACTTGTATCTCGGATCTCTAATCCAAGTATAGGATTCGGAACAATCGGGTTCAGAATGTTAGAAAAATTATGAAAACCTGGTGCTGGGTCACCAACGATCGGCACCTGATAATCTTGCTTAGCCAATTTTGTTGGAGAATCGCGTCAACTTATCGAGTTAGTAGGAGATGGTGGCATTATAACTTCGTATTCGGACCTCAAATCCTACATCAGGATTCGGAACAATCGGGGTCAGAATGTTAGAAAAATTATGAAAACCTGGTGCTGGGCCACCAACGATCGGCACCCGATAATCTTGCCAAGTCAATTTTTTTGGAGAATCCTTAAACTTATCCAGTCAGTTGGAGATGTTAGCATTTTAACTTGTATCTCGGATCTCAAATCCAAGTATAGGATTCGAAACAATCGGGTTCATAATGTTAGAAAAATTATGAAAACCTGGTGCTGGGTCACCAACGATCGGCACCTGATAATCTTGCCTAGGCAATTTTGTTGGAGAATCGCGTCAACTTATCGAGTTAGTAGGAGATGTTGGCATTAAAACTTCGTATTCGGACCTCAAATCCTACAACAGGATTCGGAACAATCGGGGTCAGAATTTTAGAAAAATTATGAAATCCTGGTGGTGGGTCACCATCGATCGGCATCCGATAATCTTGCCAAGTCAATTTTTTTGGAGAATCCTTAAACTTATCCAGTCAGTTGGAGATGTTAGCATTTTAAAATGTATCTCGGATATAAAATCCGAATATAGGACTCGGAACAATCGGGGTCAGAATGTTAGAAAAATTATGAAAACCTGGTGCTGGGTCACCAACGATCGGCACCCGATAATCTTGCCTAGCCAATTTTGTTTGAGAATCGCGTCAACTTATCGAGTTAGTAGGAGATGTTGGCATTATAACTTGGAACTAGGATTTCAAATCCGACTATAGGATTCGGAACAATCGGGGTCAGAATGTTAGAAAAATTATGAAAACCTGGTGCTGGGTCTCCAACGATCGGCACCCGATAATCTTGCCAAGTTAATTTTTTTGGAGAATCCTTAAACTTATCCAGTCAGTTGGAGATGTTAGCATTTTAACTTGTATCTCGGATCTCTAATCCAAGTATAGGATTCGGAACAATCGGGTTCAGAATGTTAGAAAAATTATGAAAACCTGGTGCTGGGTCACCAACGATCGGCACCTGATAATCTTGCTTAGCCAATTTTGTTGGAGAATCGCGTCAACTTATCGAGTTAGTAGGAGATGGTGGCATTATAACTTCGTATTCGGACCTCAAATCCTACATCAGGATTCGGAACAATCGGGGTCAGAATGTTAGAAAAATTATGAAAACCTGGTGCTGGGCCACCAACGATCGGCACCCGATAATCTTGCCAAGTCAATTTTTTTGGAGAATCCTTAAACTTATCCAGTCAGTTGGAGATGTTAGCATTTTAACTTGTATCTCGGATCTCAAATCCAAGTATAGGATTCGAAACAATCGGGTTCATAATGTTAGAAAAATTATGAAAACCTGGTGCTGGGTCACCAACGATCGGCACCTGATAATCTTGCCTAGGCAATTTTGTTGGAGAATCGCGTCAACTTATCGAGTTAGTAGGAGATGTTGGCATTAAAACTTCGTATTCGGACCTCAAATCCTACAACAGGATTCGGAACAATCGGGGTCAGAATTTTAGAAAAATTATGAAATCCTGGTGGTGGGTCACCATCGATCGGCATCCGATAATCTTGCCAAGTCAATTTTTTTGGAGAATCCTTAAACTTATCCAGTCAGTTGGAGATGTTAGCATTTTAAAATGTATCTCGGATATAAAATCCGAATATAGGACTCGGAACAATCGGGGTCAGAATGTTAGAAAAATTATGAAAACCTGGTGCTGGGTCACCAACGATCGGCACCCGATAATCTTGCCTAGCCAATTTTGTTTGAGAATCGCGTCAACTTATCGAGTTAGTAGGAGATGTTGGCATTATAACTTGGAACTAGGATTTCAAATCCGACTATAGGATTCGGAACAATCGGGGTCAGAATGTTAGAAAAATTATGAAAACCTGGTGCTGGGTCTCCAACGATCGGCACCCGATAATCTTGCCAAGTTAATTTTTTTGGAGAATCCTTAAACTTATCCAGTCAGTTGGAGATGTTAGCATTTTAACTTGTATCTCGGATCTCTAATCCAAGTATAGGATTCGGAACAATCGGGTTCAGAATGTTAGAAAAATTATGAAAACCTGGTGCTGGGTCACCAACGATCGGCACCTGATAATCTTGCTTAGCCAATTTTGTTGGAGAATCGCGTCAACTTATCGAGTTAGTAGGAGATGGTGGCATTATAACTTCGTATTCGGACCTCAAATCCTACATCAGGATTCGGAACAATCGGGGTCAGAATGTTAGAAAAATTATGAAAACCTGGTGCTGGGCCACCAACGATCGGCACCCGATAATCTTGCCAAGTCAATTTTTTTGGAGAATCCTTAAACTTATCCAGTCAGTTGGAGATGTTAGCATTTTAACTTGTATCTCGGATCTCAAATCCAAGTATAGGATTCGAAACAATCGGGTTCATAATGTTAGAAAAATTATGAAAACCTGGTGCTGGGTCACCAACGATCGGCACCTGATAATCTTGCCTAGGCAATTTTGTTGGAGAATCGCGTCAACTTATCGAGTTAGTAGGAGATGTTGGCATTAAAACTTCGTATTCGGACCTCAAATCCTACAACAGGATTCGGAACAATCGGGTTCAGAATTTTAGAAAAATTATGAAAACCTTGTGCTGGGTCACCATAGATCGGCACCCGATAATCTTGCCAAGTCAATTTTTTTGGAGAATCCTTAAACTTATCGAGTCAGTTGGAGATGTTTGCATTTTAACTTGTATCTCTGATCTTAAGTCCAAATATAGGATTCGGAAAAATCGAGGTCAGAATGTTAGAAAAATTATGAAAACCTGGTGCTGGGTCACCAACGATCGGCACCCGATAATCTTGCCTAGCCAATTTTGTTTGAGAATCGCGTCAACTTATCGAGTTAGTAGGAGATGTTGGCATTATAACTTCGTATTCGGACCTCAAATCCTACAACAGGATTCGGAACAATCGGGGTCAGAATTTTAGAAAAATTATGAAAACCTGGAGCTGGGTCACCAACGATTGGCACTCGTTAAATTTTCCAAAGCAATTTTTTGAGAATCCTTAAACTTATCGAGTCAGTTGGAGATGTTAGCATTTTAACTTGGAACTAGGATCTCAAATCCGACTATAGGATTCGGAACAATCGGGGTCAGAATGTTAGAAAAATTATGAAAACCTGGTGCTGGGCCACCAACGATCGGCACCCGATAATCTTGCCAAGTCAATTTTTTTGGAGAATCCTTAAACTTATCCAGTCAGTTGGAGATGTTAGCATTTTAACTTGTATCTCGGATCTCAAATCCAACTATAGGATTCGAAACAATCGGGTTCATAATGTTAGAAAAATTATGAAAACCTGGTGCTGGGTCACCAACGATCGGCACCTGATAATCTTGCCTAGGCAATTTTGTTGGAGAATCGCGTCAACTTATCGAGTTAGTAGGAGATGTTGGCATTAAAACTTCGTATTCGGATCTCAAATCCTACAACAGGATTCGGAACAATCGGGTTCAGAATTTTAGAAAAATTATGAAAACCTTGTGCTGGGTCACCATAGATCGGCACCCGATAATCTTGCCAAGTCAATTTTTTTGGAGAATCCTTAAACTTATCGAGTCAGTTGGAGATGTTAGCATTTTAACTTGTATCTCTGATCTTAAGTCCAAATATAGGATTCGGAAAAATCGAGGTCAGAATGTTAGAAAAATTATGAAAACCTGGTGCTGGGTCACCAACGATCGGCACCTCATAATCTTGCCTAGCCAATTTTGTTGGAGAATCGCGTCAACTTATCGAGTTAGTAGGAGATGTTGGCATTAAAACTTCGTATTCGGACCTCAAATCTTACAACAAGATTGGGAACAATCGGGGTCAGAATTTTAGAAAAATTATGAAATCCTGGTGGTGGGTCACCATCGATCGGCACCTGATAATCTTGCCAAGTCAATTTTTTTGGAGAATCCTTAAACTTATCCAGTCAGTTGGAGATGTTAGCATTTTAACTTGTATCTCGGATCTCAAATCCAAGTATAGGATTCGGAACAATCGGGTTCATAATGTTAGAAAAATTATGAAAACCTGGTGCTGGGTCACCAACGATCGGCACCTGATAATCTTGCTTAGCCAATTTTGTTGGAGAATCGCGTCAACTTATCGAGTTAGTAGGAGATGTTGGCATTAAAACTTCGTATTCGGACCTCAAATCCTACAACAGGATTCGGAACAATCGGGTTCAGAATTTTAGAAAAATTATGAAAACCTTGTGCTGGGTCACCATAGATCGGCACCCGATAATCTTGCCAAGTCAATTTTTTTGGAGAATCCTTAAACTTATCCAGTCAGTTGGAGATGTTAGCATTTTAACTTGTATCTCGGATCTCTAATCCAAGTATAGGATTCGGAACAATCCGGTTCAGAATGTTAGAAAAATTATGAAAACCTGGTGCTGGGTCACCAACGATCGGCACCTGATAATCTTGCTTAGCCAATTTTGTTGGAGAATCGCGTCAACTTATCGAGTTAGTAGGAGATGGTGGCATTATAACTTCGTATTCGGACCTCAAATCCTACATCAGGATTCGGAACAATCGGGGTCAGAATGTTAGAAAAATTATGAAAACCTGGTGCTGGGCCACCAACGATCGGCACCCGATAATCTTGCCAAGTCAATTTTTTTGGAGAATCCTTAAACTTATCCAGTCAGTTGGAGATGTTAGCATTTTAACTTGTATCTCGGATCTCAAATCCAAGTATAGGATTCGAAACAATCGGGTTCATAATGTTAGAAAAATTATGAAAACCTGGTGCTGGGTCACCAACGATCGGCACCTGATAATCTTGCCTAGGCAATTTTGTTGGAGAATCGCGTCAACTTATCGAGTTAGTAGGAGATGTTGGCATTAAAACTTCGTATTCGGACCTCAAATCCTACAACAGGATTCGGAACAATCGGGTTCAGAATTTTAGAAAAATTATGAAAACCTTGTGCTGGGTCACCATAGATCGGCACCCGATAATCTTGCCAAGTCAATTTTTTTGGAGAATCCTTAAACTTATCGAGTCAGTTGGAGATGTTAGCATTTTAACTTGTATCTCTGATCTTAAGTCCAAATATAGGATTCGGAAAAATCGAGGTCAGAATGTTAGAAAAATTATGAAAACCTGGTGCTGGGTCACCAACGATCGGCACCTCATAATCTTGCCTAGCCAATTTTGTTGGAGAATCGCGTCAACTTATCGAGTTAGTAGGAGATGTTGGCATTAAAACTTCGTATTCGGACCTCAAATCTTACAACAAGATTGGGAACAATCGGGGTCAGAATTTTAGAAAAATTATGAAATCCTGGTGGTGGGTCACCATCGATCGGCACCTGATAATCTTGCCAAGTCAATTTTTTTGGAGAATCCTTAAACTTATCCAGTCAGTTGGAGATGTTAGCATTTTAATTTGTATCTCGGATATAAAATCCGAATTTAGGACTCGGAACAATCGGGGTCAGAATGTTAGAAAAATTATGAAAACCTGGTGCTGGGTCACCAACGATCGGCACCCGATAATCTTGCCTAGCCAATTTTGTTTGAGAATCGCGTCAACTTATCGAGTTAGGAGATGTTGGCATTATAACTTCGTATTCGGACCTCAAATCCTACAACAGGATTCGGAACAATCGGGGTCAGAATTTTAGAAAAATTATGAAAACCTGGAGCTGGGTCACCAACGATTGGCACTCGATAATCTTGCCAAGTCAATTTTTTTGAGAATCCTTAAACTTATCGAGTCAGTTGGAGATGTTAGCATTTTAACTTGGAACTAGGATCTCAAATCCGACTATAGGATTCGGAACAATCGGGGTCAGAATGTTAGAAAAATTATGAAAACCTGGTGCTGGGTCACCAACGATCGGCACCCGATAATCTTGCCTAGCCAATTTTGTTGGAGAATCGCGTCAACTTATCGAGTTAGTAGGAGATGTTGGCATTATAACTTCGTATTCGGACCTCAAATCCTACAACAGGATTCGGAACAATCGGGGTCAGAATTTTAGAAATATTATGAAAACCTGGAGCTGGGTCACCAACGATCGGCACTCGATAATCTTACCAAGTCAATTTTTTTGGAGAATCCTTAAACTTATCGAGTCAGTTGGAGATGTTAGCATTTTAACTTGGAACTAGGATCTCAAATCCGACTATAGGATTCGGAACAATCGGGGTCAGAATGTTAGAAAAATTATGAAAACCTGGTGCTGGGTCACCAACGATCGGCACCCGATAATCTTGCCAAGTTAATTTTTTTGGAGAATCCTTAAACTTATCCAGTCAGTTGGAGATGTTAGCATTTTAACTTGTATCTCGGATCTCATATCCAAGTATAGGATTCGGAACAATCGGGTTCAGAATGTTAGAAAAATTATGAAAACCTGGTGCTGGGTCACCATAGATCGGCACCTGATAATCTTGCCCAGGCAATTTTGTTGGAGAATCGCGTCAACTTATCGAGTTAGTAGGAGATGTTGGCATTATAACTTCGTATTCGGACCTCAAATCCTACAACAGGATTCGGAACAATCGGGGTCAGAATTTTAAAAAATTATGAAAACCTTGTGCTGGGTCACCATAGATCGGCACCCGATAATCTTGCCAAGTCAATTTTTTTGGAGAATCCTTAAACTTATCCAGTCAGTTGGAGATGTTAGCATTTTAATTTGTATCTCGGATATAAAATCCGAATATAGGACTCGGAACAATCGGGGTCAGAATGTTAGAAAAATTATGAAAACCTGGTGCTGGGTCACCAACGATCGGCACCCGATAATCTTGCCAAGTCAACTTTTTTGGAGAATCCTTAAACTTATCGAGTCAGTTGGAGATGTTAGCATTTTAACTTGTATCTCGGATCTCTAATCCATGTATAGGATTCGGAACAATCGGGTTCAGAATGTTAGAAAAATTATGAAAACCTGGTGCTGGGTCACCAACGATCGGCACCTGATAATCTTGCTTAGCCAATTTTGTTGGAGAATCGCGTCAACTTATCGAGTTAGTAGGAGATGTTGGCATTATAACTTCGTATTCGGACCTCAAATCCTACAAGAGAATTCGGAACAATCGGGGTCAGAATTTTTGAAAAATTATGAAAACCTGGTGCTGGGCCACCAACGATCGGCACCCGATAATCTTGCCAAGTTAATTTTTTTGGAGAATCCTTAAACTTATCCAGTCAGTTGGAGATGTTAGCATTTTAACTTGTATCTCGGATCTCATATCCAAGTATAGGATTCGGAACAATCGGGTTCAGAATGTTAGAAAAATTATGAAAACCTGGTGCTGGGTCACCAACGATCGGCACCTGATAATCTTGCCTAGGCAATTTTGTTGGAGAATCGCGTCAACTTATCGAGTTAGTAGGAGATGTTGGCATTATAACTTCGTATTCGGACCTCAAATCCTACAACAGGATTCGGAACAATCGGGGTCAGAATTTTAAAAAAATTATGAAAACCTTGTGCTGGGTCACCATAGATCGGCACCCGATAATCTTGCCAAGTCAACTTTTTTGGAGAATCCTTAAACTTATCGAGTCAGTTGGAGATGTTAGCATTTTAACTTGTATCTCGGATCTTAAGTCCAAATATAGGATTCGGAAAAATCGAGGTCAGAATGTTAGAAAAATTATGAAAACCTGGTGCTGGGTCACTAACGATCGGCACCTGATAATCTTGCCCAGGCAATTTTGTTGGAGAATCGCGTCAACTTATCGAGTTAGTAGGAGATGTTGGCATTATAACTTCGTATTCGGACCTCAAATCCTACAACAGGATTCGGAACAATCGGGGTCAGAATTTTAAAAAAATTATGAAAACCTTGTGCTGGGTCACCATAGATCGGCACCCGATAATCTTGCCAAGTCAACTTTTTTGGAGAATCCTTAAACTTATCGAGTCAGTTGGAGATGTTAGCATTTTAACTTGTATCTCGGATCTTAAGTCCAAATATAGGATTCGGAAAAATCGAGGTCAGAATGTTAGAAAAATTATGAAAACCTGGTGCTGGGTCACTAACGATCGGCACCTCATAATCTTGCCTAGCCAATTTTGTTGGAGAATCGCGTCAACTTATCGAGTTAGTAGGAGATGTTGGCATTATAACTTCGTATTCGGACCTCAAATCCTACAAGAGAATTCGGAACAATCGGGGTCAGAATTTTTGAAAAATTATGAAAACCTGGTGGTGGGTCACCAACGATCAGCACACGATAATCTTGCCACGTCAATTTTTTTGGAGAATCCTTAAACTTATCGAGTCAGTTGGAGATGTTAGCATTTTAATTTGTATCTCGGATATAAAATCCGAATATAGGACTCGGAACAATCGGGGTCAGAATGTTAGAAAAATTATGAAAACCTGGTGCTGGGTCACCAACGATCGGCACCCGATAATCTTGCCTAGCCAATTTTGTTGGAGAATCGCGTCAACTTATCGAGTTAGTAGGAGATGGTGGCATTATAACTTCGTATTCGGACCTCAAATCCTACAATAAGATTCGGAACAATCGGGGTCAGAATGTTAGAAAAATTATGAAAACCTGGTGCTGGGTCACCAACGATCGGCACCCGATAATCTTGCCTAGCCAATTTTGTTGGAGAATCGCGTCAACTTATCGAGTTAGTAGGAGATGGTGGCATTATAACTTCGTATTCGGAACTCAAATCCTACAATAAGATTCGGAACAATCGGGGTCAGAATGTTAGAAAAATTATGAAAACCTGGTGCTGGGCCACCAACGATCGGCACCCGATAATCTTGCCAAGTCAATTTTTTTGGAGAATCCTTAAACTTATCCAGTCAGTTGGAGATGTTAGCATTTTAACTTGTATCTCGGATCTCAAATCCAAGTATAGGATTCGGAACAATCGGGTTCAGAATGTTAGAAAAATTATGAAAACCTGGTGCTGGGTCACCAACGATCGGCACCTGATAATCTTGCCTAGGCAATTTTGTTGGAGAATCGCGTCAACTTATCGAGTTAGTAGGAGATGTTGGCATAATAACTTCGTATTCGGACCTCAAATCCTACAACAGGAATCGGAACAATCGGGGTCAGAATTTTAGAAAAATTATGAAAACCTTGTGCTGGGTCACCATAGATCGGCACCCGATAATCTTGCCAAGTCAACTTTTTTGGAGAATCCTTAAACTTATCCAGTCAGTTGGAGATGTTAGCATTTTAACTTGTATCTCGGATCTCAAGTCCAAATATAGGATTCGGAACAATCGAGGTCAGAATGTTAGAAAAATTATGAAAACCTGGTGCTGGGTCACCAACGATCGGCACCTGATAATCTTGCCTAGCCAATTTTGTTGGAGAATCGCGTCAACTTATCGAGTTAGTAGGAGATGTTGGCATTATAACTTCGTATTCGGACCTCAAATCCTACAACAGGATTCGGAACAATCGGGGTCAGAATTTTAGAAAAATTATGAAAACCTGGTGCTGGGTCACCATCGATCGGCACCCGATAATCTTGCCAAGTCAATTTTTTTGGAGAATCCTTAAACTTATCCAGTCAGTTGGAGATGTTAGCATTTTAACTTGTATCTCGGATCTTAAGTCCAAATATAGGATTCGGAAAATCGGGGTCAGAATGTTAGAAAAATTATGAAAACCTGGTGCTGGGTCACCAACGATCGGCACCTCATAATCTTGCCTAGCCAATTTTGTTGGAGAATCGCGTCAACTTATCGAGTTAGTAGGAGATGTTGGCATTATAACTTCGTATTCGGACCTCAAATCCTACAATAGGATTCGGAACAATCGGGGTCAGAATTTTAGAAAAATTATGAAATCCTGGTGGTGGGTCACCATCGATCGGCACCCGATAATCTTGCCAAGTCAATTTTTTTGGATAATCCTTAAACTTATCCAGTCAGTTGGAGATGTTAGCATTTTAAAATGTATCTCGGATATAAAATCCGAATATAGGACTCGGAACAATCGGGGTCAGAATGTTAGAAAAATTATGAAAACCTGGTGCTGGGTCACCAACGATCGGCACCCGATAATCTTGCCTAGCCAATTTTGTTTGAGAATCGCGTCAACTTATCGAGTTAGTAGGAGATGTTGGCATTATAACTTGGAACTAGGATTTCAAATCCGACTATAGGATTCGGAACAATCGGGGTCAGAATGTTTGAAAAATTATGAAAACCTGGTGCTGGGTCACCAACGATCGGCACCCGATAATCTTGCCAAGTTAATTTTTTTGGAGAATCCTTAAACTTATCCAGTCAGTTGGAGATGTTAGCATTTTAACTTGTATCTCGGATCTCTAATCCAAGTATAGGATTCGGAACAATCGGGTTCAGAATGTTAGAAAAATTATGAAAACCTGGTGCTGGGTCACCAACGATCGGCACCTGATAATCTTGCCTAGCCAATTTTGTTGGAGAATAGCGTCAACTTATCGAGTTAGTAGGAGATGTTGGCATTATAACTTCGTATTCGGACCTCAAATCCTACAACAGGATTCGGAACAATCGGGGTCAGAATTTTAGAAAAATTATGAAAACCTGGAGCTGGGTCACCAACGATCGGCACCCGATAATCTTGCCAAGTCAATTTTTTTGGAGAATCCTTAAACTTATCCAGTCAGTTGGAGATGTTAGCATTTGAACTTGTATCTCGGATCTCAAAACCAAATATAGGATTCGGAACAATCAGGGTCAGATTGTTATAAAAATTATGAAAACCTGGTGCTGGGTCACCAACGATCGGCACCTGATAATCTTGCTTAGCCAATTTTGTTGGAGAATCGCGTCAACTTATCGAGTTAGTAGGAGATGTTGGCATTATAACTTCGTATTCGGACCTCAAATCCTACATCAGGATTCGGAACAATCGGGGTCAGAATGTTAGAAAAATTATGAAAACCTGGTGCTGGGCCACCAACGATCGGCACCCGATAATCTTGCCAAGTCAATTTTTTTGGAGAATCCTTAAACTTATCCAGTCAGTTGGAGATGTTAGCATTTTAACTTGTATCTCGGATCTCAAATCCAAGTATAGGATTCGAAACAATCGGGTTCATAATGTTAGAAAAATTATGAAAACCTGGTGCTGGGTCACCAACGATCGGCACCTGATAATCTTGCCTAGGCAATTTTGTTGGAGAATCGCGTCAACTTATCGAGTTAGTAGGAGATGTTGGCATTATAACTTCCTATTCGGACCTCAAATCCTACAACAGGATTCGGAACAATCGGGTTCAGAATTTTAGAAAAATTATGAAAACCTTGTGCTGGGTCACCATAGATCGGCACCCGATAATCTTGCCAAGTCAACTTTTTTGGAGAATCCTTAAACTTATCCAGTCAGTTGGAGATGTTAGCATTTTAACTTGTATCTCGGATCTCAAATCCAAGTATAGGATTCGAAACAATCGGGTTCATAATGTTAGAAAAATTATGAAAACCTGGTGCTGGGTCACCAACGATCGGCACCTCATAATCTTGCCTAGCCAATTTTGTTGGAGAATCGCGTCAACTTATCGAGTTAGTAGGAGATGTTGGCATTATAACTTCGTATTCGGACCTCAAATCCTACAAGAGAATTCGGAACAATCGGGGTCAGAATTTTTGA
This sequence comes from Drosophila repletoides, assembly GCA_018150835.1. Lineage (NCBI taxonomy): Eukaryota > Metazoa > Arthropoda > Insecta > Diptera > Drosophilidae > Drosophila > Drosophila repletoides. The sequence goes on along the minus strand of JAECWQ010000156.1, from coordinate 52,445 downwards.
AAAATGATGAAAACCTGGTGGTGGGTCACCAACGATCAGCACACGATAATCTTGCCACGTCAATTTTTTTGGAGAATCCTTAAACTTATCCAGTGAGTTGGAGATGTTAGCATTTTAACTTGGAACTCGGATCTCAAATCCGACTATAGGATTCGGAACAATCGGGGTCAGAATGTTAGAAAAATTATGAAAACCTGGTGCTGGGTCACCAACGATCGGCACCTGATAATCTTGCCTAGCCAATTTTGTTGGAGAATCGCGTCAACTTATCGAGTTAGTAGGAGATGTTGGCATTATAACTTCGTATTCGGACCTCAAATCCTACAATAAGATTCGGAACAATCAGGGTCAGAATGGTAGAAAAATTATGAAAACCTGGTGCTGGGTCACCAACGATCGGCACCTGATAATCTTGCCTAGCCAATTTTGTTGGAGAATCGCGTCAACTTATCGAGTTAGTAGGAGATGTTGGCATTATAACTTCGTATTCGGACCTCAAATCCTACAATAAGATTCGGAACAATCGGGGTCAGAATTTTAGAAAAATTATGAAATCCTGGTGGTGGGTCACCATCGATCGGCACCCGATAATCTTGCCAAGTCAATTTTTTTGGAGAATCCTTAAACTTATCCAGTCAGTTGGAGATGTTAGCATTTTAAAATGTATCTCGGATATAAAATCCGAATATAGGACTCGGAACAATCGGGGTCATAATGTTAGAAAAATTATGAAAACCTGGTGCTGGGTCACCAACGATCGGCACCTGATAATCTTGCCTAGGCAATTTTGTTGGAGAATCGCGTCAACTTATCGAGTTAGTAGGAGATGTTGGCATTATAACTTCCTATTCGGACCTCAAATCCTACAACAGGATTCGGAACAATCGGGTTCAGAATTTTAGAAAAATTATGAAAACCTTGTGCTGGGTCACCATACATCGGCACCCCACAATCTCGCCACGTCAACTTTTTTGGAGAATCCTTAAACTTATCCAGTCAGTTGGAGATGTTAGCATTTTAACTTGTATCTCGGATCTCAAATCCAAGTATAGGATTCGAAACAATCGGGTTCATAATGTTAGAAAAATTATGAAAACCTGGTGCTGGGTCACCAACGATCGGCACCTCATAATCTTGCCTAGCCAATTTTGTTGGAGAATCGCGTCAACTTATCGAGTTAGTAGGAGATGTTGGCATTATAACTTCGTATTCGGACCTCAAATCCTACAAGAGAATTCGGAACAATCGGGGTCAGAATTTTGAAAAATGATGAAAACCTGGTGGTGGGTCACCAACGATCAGCACCCGATAATCTTGCCAAGTCAATTTTTTTGGAGAATCCTTAAACTTATCCAGTCAGTTGGAGATGTTAGCATTTTAACTTGGAACTCGCATCTCAAATCCGACTATAGGACTCGGAACAATCGGGGTCAGAATGTTAGAAAAATTATGAAAACCTGGTGCTGGGTCACCAACGATCAGCACACGATAATCTTGCCACGTCAATTTTTTGGAGAATCCTTAAACTTATCCAGTCAGTTGGAGATGTTAGCATTTTAACTTGGAACTCGGATCTCAAATCCGACTATAGGACTCGGAACAATCGGGGTCAGAATGTTAGAAAAATTATGAAAACCTGGTGCTGGATCACCAACTATCGGCACCTCATAATCTTGCCTAGCCAATTTTGTTGGAGAATCGCGTCAACTTATCGAGTTAGTAGGAGATGTTGGCATTATAACTTCGTATTCGGACCTCAAATCCTACAATAAGATTCGGAACAATCGGGGTCAGAATTTTAGAAAAATTATGAAATCCTGGTGGTGGGTCACCATCGATCGGCACCCGATTTCAATTTTTTTGGAGAATCCTTAAACTTATCCAGTCAGTTGGAGATGTTAGCATTTTAAAATGTATCTCGGATATAAAATCCGAATATAGGACTCGGAACAATCGGGGTCAGAATGTTAGAAAAATTATGAAAACCTGGTGCTGGGTCACCAACGATCGGCACCCGATAATCTTGCCTAGCCAATTTTGTTGGAGAATCGCGTTAACTTATCGAGTTAGTAGGAGATGTTGGCATTATAACTTGGAACTAGGATTTCAAATCCGACTATAGGATTCGGAACAATCGGGGTCAGAATGTTAGAAAAATTATGAAAACCTGGTGCTGGGTCTCCAACGATCGGCACCCGATAATCTTGCCAAGTTAATTTTTTTGGAGAATCCTTAAACTTATCCAGTCAGTTGGAGATGTTAGCATTTTAACTTGTATCTCGGATCTCTAATCCAAGTATAGGATTCGGAACAATCGGGTTCAGAATGTTAGAAAAATTATGAAAACCTGGTGCTGGGTCACCAACGATCGGCACCCGATAATCTTGCCTAGCCAATTTTGTTGGAGAATAGCGTCAACTTATCGAGTTAGTAGGAGATGTTGGCATTATAACTTCGTATTCGGACCTCAAATCCTACAACAGGATTCGGAACAATCGGGGTCAGAATTTTAGAAAAATTATGAAAACCTGGAGCTGGGTCACCAACGATCGGCACCCGATAATCTTGCCAAGTCAATTTTTTTGGAGAATCCTTAAACTTATCCAGTCAGTTGGAGATGTTAGCATTTGAACTTGTATCTCGGATCTCAAATCCAAATATAGGATTCGGAACAATCAGGGTCAGATTGTTATAAAAATTATGAAAACCTGGTGCTGGGTGGTGACCAACGATCGGCACCTGATAATCTTGCTTAGCCAATTTTGTTGGAGAATCGCGTCAACTTATCGAGTTAGTAGGAGATGGTGGCATTATAACTTCGTATTCGGACCTCAAATCCTACATCAGGATTCGGTACAATCGGGGTCAGAATGTTAGAAAAATTATGAAAACCTGGTGCTGGGCCACCAACGATCGGCACCCGATAATCTTGCCAAGTCAATTTTTTTGGAGAACCCTTAAACTTATCCAGTCAGTTGGAGATGTTAGCATTTTAACTTGTATCTCGGATCTCAAATCCAAGTGTAGGATTCGAAACAATCGGGTTCATATTGTTAGAAAAATTATGAAAACCTGGTGCTGGGTCACCAACGATCGGCACCTGATAATCTTGCCTAGGCAATTTTGTTGGAGAATCGCGTCAACTTATCGAGTTAGTAGGAGATGTTGGCATTAAAACTTCGTATTCGGACCTCAAATCCTACAACAGGATTCGGAACAATCGGGTTCAGAATTTTAGAAAAATTATGAAAACCTTGTGCTGGGTCACCATAGATCGGCACCCGATATTCTTGCCAAGTCAATTTTTTTGGAGAATCCTTAAACTTATCGAGTCAGTTGGAGATGTTAGCATTTTAACTTGTATCTCTGATCTTAAGTCCAAATATAGGATTCGGAAAAATCGAGGTCAGAATGTTAGAAAAATTATGAAAACCTGGTGCTGGGTCACCAACGATCGGCACCTCATAATCTTGCCTAGCCAATTTTGTTGGAGAATCGCGTCAACTTATCGAGTTAGTAGGAGATGTTGGCATTAAAACTTCGTATTCGGACCTCAAATCCTACAACAAGATTGGGAACAATCGGGGTCAGAATTTTAGAAAAATTATGAAATCCTGGTGGTGGGTCACCATCGATCGGCACCTGATAATCTTGCCAAGTCAATTTTTTTGGAGAATCCTTAAACTTATCCAGTCAGTTGGAGATGTTAGCATTTTAATTTGTATCTCGGATATAAAATCCGAATATAGGACTCGGAACAATCGGGGTCAGAATGTTAGAAAAATTATGAAAACCTGGTGCTGGGTCACCAACGATCGGCACCTGATAATCTTGCCTAGGCAATTTTGTTGGCGAATCGCGTCAACTTGTCGAGTTAGTAGGAGATGTTGGCATTATAACTTCGTATTCGGACCTCAAATCCTACAACAGGATTCGGAACAATCGGGGTCAGAATTTTAGAAAAATTATGAAAACCTTGTGCTGGGTCACCATAGATCGGCACCCGATAATCTTGCCAAGTCAACTTTTTTGGAGAATCCTTAAACTTATCCAGTGAGTTGGAGATGTTAGCATTTTAACTTGGAACTCGGATCTCAAATCCGACTAGAGGATTCGGAACAATCGGGGTCAGAATGTTAGAAAAATTATGAAAACCTGGTGCTGGGTCACCAACGATCGGCACCTGATAATCTTGCCTAGCCAATTTTGTTGGAGAATCGCGTCAACTTATCGAGTTAGTAGGAGATGTTGGCATTATAACTTCGTATTCGGACCTCAAATCCTACTACAAGATTCGGAACAATCGGGGTCAGAATTTTAGAAAAATTATGAAATCCTGGTGGTGGGTCACCATCGATCGGCTCCTGATAATCTTGCCAAGTCAATTTTTTTGGAGAATCCTTAAACTTATCCAGTCAGTTGGAGATGTTAGCATTTTAATTTGTATCTCGGATATAAAATCCGAATATAGGATTCGGAACAATCGGGGTCAGAATGTTAGAAAAATTATGAAAACCTGGTGCTGGGTCACCAACGATCGGCACCCGATAATCTTGCCTAGCCAATTTTGTTGGAGAATCGCGTCAACTTATCGAGTTAGTAGGAGATGTTGGCATTATAACTTCGTATTCGGACCTCAAATCCTACAACAGGATTCGGAACAATCGGGGTCAGAATTTTAGAAATATTATGAAAACCTGGTGCTGGGTCACCAACGATCGGCACTCGATAATCTTACCAAGTCAATTTTTTTGGAGAATCCTTAAACTTATCGAGTCAGTTGGAGATGTTAGCATTTTAACTTGGAACTAGGATCTCAAATCCGACTATAGGATTCGGAACAATCGGGGTCAGAATGTTAGAAAAATTATGAAAACCTGGTGCTGGGTCACCAACGATCGGCACCCGATAATCTTGCCAAGTTAATTTTTTTGGAGAATCCTTAAACTTATCCAGTCAGTTGGAGATGTTAGCATTTTAACTTGTATCTCGGATCTCATATCCAAGTATAGGATTCGGAACAATCGGGTTCAGAATGTTAGAAAAATTATGAAAACCTGGTGCTGGGTCACCATAGATCGGCACCTGATAATCTTGCCCAGGCAATTTTGTTGGAGAATCGCGTCAACTTATCGAGTTAGTAGGAGATGTTGGCATTATAACTTCGTATTCGGACCTCAAATCCTACAACAGGATTCGGAACAATCGGGGTCAGAATTTTAAAAAATTATGAAAACCTTGTGCTGGGTCACCATAGATCGGCACCCGATAATCTTGCCAAGTCAACTTTTTTGGAGAATCCTTAAACTTATCGAGTCAGTTGGAGATGTTAGCATTTTAACTTGTATCTCGGATCTTAAGTCCAAATATAGGATTCGGAAAAATCGAGGTCAGAATGTTAGAAAAATTATGAAAACCTGGTGCTGGGTCACCAACGATCGGCACCTCATAATCTTGCCTAGCCAATTTTGTTGGAGAATCGCGTCAACTTATCGAGTTAGTAGGAGATGTTGGCATTATAACTTCGTATTCGGACCTCAAATCCTACAAGAGAATTCGGAACAATCGGGGTCGGAATTTTTGAAAAATTATGAAAACCTGGTGGTGGGTCACCAACGATCAGCACACGATAATCTTGCCACGTCAATTTTTTTGGAGAATCCTTAAACTTATCGAGTCAGTTGGAGATGTTAGCATTTTAATTTGTATCTCGGATATAAAATCCGAATATAGGACTCGGAACAATCGGGGTCAGAATGTTAGAAAAATTATGAAAACCTGGTGCTGGGTCACCAACGATCGGCACCCGATAATCTTGCCTAGCCAATTTTGTTGGAGAATCGCGTCAACTTATCGAGTTAGTAGGAGATGGTGGCATTATAACTTCGTATTCGGACCTCAAATCCTACAATAAGATTCGGAACAATCGGGGTCAGAATGTTAGAAAAATTATGAAAACCTGGTGCTGGGCCACCAACGATCGGCACCCGATAATCTTGCCAAGTCAATTTTTTTGGAGAATCCTTAAACTTATCCAGTCAGTTGGAGATGTTAGCATTTTAACTTGTATCTCGGATCTCATATCCAAGTATAGGATTCGGAACAATCGGGTTCAGAATGTTAGAAAAATTATGAAAACCTGGTGCTGGGTCACCAACGATCGGCACCTGATAATCTTGCCTAGGCAATTTTGTTGGCGAATCGCGTCAACTTGTCGAGTTAGTAGGAGATGTTGGCATTATAACTTCGTATTCGGACCTCAAATCCTACAACAGGATTCGGAACAATCGGGGTCAGAATTTTAGAAAAATTATGAAAACCTGGTGCTGGGTCACCATAGATCGGCACCCGATAATCTTGCCAAGTCAACTTTTTTGGAGAATCCTTAAACTTATCCAGTGAGTTGGAGATGTTAGCATTTTAACTTGGAACTCGGATCTCAAATCCGACTATTGGATTCGGAACAATCGGGGTCAGAATGTTAGAAAAATTATGAAAACCTGGTGCTGGGTCACCAACGATCGGCACCTGATAATCTTGCCTAACCAATTTTGTTGGAGAATCGCGTCAACTTATCGAGTTAGTAGGAGATGTTGGCATTATAACTTCGTATTCGGACCTCAAATCCTACAACAAGATTCGGAACAATCGGGGTCAGAATTTTAGAAAAATTATGAAATCCTGGTGGTGGGTCACCATCGATCGGCACCTGATAATCTTGCCAAGTCAATTTTTTTGGAGAATCCTTAAACTTATCGAGTCAGTTGGAGATGTTAGCATTTTAATTTGTATCTCGGATATAAAATCCGAATATAGGACTCGGAACAATCGGGGTCAGAATGTTAGAAAAATTATGAAAACCTGGTGCTGGGTCACCAACGATCGGCACCCGATAATCTTGCCTAGCCAATTTTGTTTGAGAATCGCGTCAACTTATCGAGTTAGTAGGAGATGTTGGCATTATAACTTCGTAATCGGACCTCAAATCCTACAACAGGATTCGGAACAATCGGGGTCAGAATTTTAGAAAAATTATGAAAACCTTGTGCTGGGTCACCATAGATCGGCACCCGATAATCTTGCCAAGTCAATTTTTTTGGAGAATCCTTAAACTTATCCAGTCAGTTGGAGATGTTAGCATTTTAATTTGTATCTCGGATATAAAATCCGAATATAGGACTCGGAACAATCGGGGTCAGAATGTTAGAAAAATTATGAAAACCTGGTGCTGGGTCACCAACGATCGGCACCTGATAATCTTGCCTAGGCAATTTTGTTGGAGAATCGCGTCAACTTATCGAGTTAGTAGGAGATGTTGGCATAATAACTTCGTATTCGGACCTCAAATCCTACAACAGGATTCGGAACAATCGGGGTCAGAATTTTAGAAAAATTATGAAAACCTTGTGCTGGGTCACCATAGATCGGCACCCGATAATCTTGCCAAGTCAACTTTTTTTGGAGAATCCTTAAACTTATCGAGTCAGTTGGAGATGTTAGCATTTTAATTTGTATCTCGGATATAAAATCCGAATATAGGACTCGGAACAATCGGGGTCAGAATGTTAGAAAAATTATGAAAACCTGGTGCTGGGTCACCAACGATCGGCACCCGATAATCTTGCCTAGCCAATTTTGTTGGAGAATCGCGTCAACTTATCGAGTTAGTAGGAGATGGTGGCATTATAACTTCGTATTCGGACCTCAAATCCTACAATAAGATTCGGAACAATCGGGGTCAGAATGTTAGAAAAATTATGAAAACCTGGTGCTGGGCCACCAACGATCGGCACCCGATAATCTTGCCAAGTCAATTTTTTTGGAGAATCCTTAAACTTATCCAGTCAGTTGGAGATGTTAGCATTTTAACTTGTATCTCGGATCTCAAATCCAAGTATAGGATTCGGAACAATCGGGTTCAGAATGTTAGAAAAATTATGAAAACCTGGTGCTGGGTCACCAAAGATCGGCACCTGATAATCTTGCCTAGGCAATTTTGTTGGAGAATCGCGTCAACTTATCGAGTTAGTAGGAGATGTTGGCATAATAACTTCGTATTCGGACCTCAAATCCTACAACAGGATTCGGAACAATCGGGGTCAGAATTTTAGAAAAATTATGAAAACCTTGTGCTGGGTCACCATAGATCGGCACCCGATAATCTTGCCAAGTCAACTTTTTTGGAGAATCCTTAAACTTATCGAGTCAGTTGGAGATGTTAGCATTTTAACTTGTATCTCGGATCTTAAGTCCAAATATAGGATTCGGAAAAATCGAGGTCAGAATGTTAGAAAAATTATGAAAACCTGGTGCTGGGTCACCAACGATCGGCACCTGATAATCTTGCCTAGCCTATTTTGTTGGAGAATCGCGTCAACTTATCGAGTTAGTAGGAGATGTTGGCATTATAACTTCGTATTCGGAGCTCAAATCCTACTAGAGGATTCGGAACAATCGGGGTCAGAATTTTTGAAAAATTATGAAAACCTGGTGCTGGGCCACCAACGATCGGCACCCGATAATCTTGCCAAGTCAATTTTTTTGGAGAATCCTTAAACTTATCCAGTCAGTTGGAGATGTTAGCATTTTAACTTGTATCTCGGATCTCAAATCCAAGTATAGGATTCGGAACAATCGGGTTCAGAATGTTAGAAAAATTATGAAAACCTGGTGCTGGGTCACCATAGATCGGCACCCGATAATCTTGCCACGTCAACTTTTTTGGAGAATCCTTAAACTTATCGAATCAGTTGGAGATGTTAGCATTTTAATTTGTATCTCGGATTTTAAGTCCAAATATAGGATTCGGAAAAATCGAGGTCAGAATGTTAGAAAAATTATGAAAACCTGGTGCTGGGTCACTAACGATCGGCACCTCATAATCTTGCCTAGCCAATTTTGTTGGAGAATCGCGTCAACTTATCGAGTTAGTAGGAGATGTTGGCATTATAACTTCGTATTCGGACCTCAAATCCTACAAGAGAATTCGGAACAATCGGGGTCAGAATTTTTGAAAAATTATGAAAACCTGGTGGTGGGTCACCAACGATCAGCACACGATAATCTTGCCACGTCAATTTTTTTGGAGAATCCTTAAACTTATCGAGTCAGTTGGAGATGTTAGCATTTTAATTTGTATCTCGGATATAAAATCCGAATATAGGACTCGGAGCAATCGGGGTCAGAATGTTAGAAAAATTATGAAAACCTGGTGCTGGGTCACCAACGATCGGCACCTGATAATCTTGCCTCGGCAATTTTGTTGGAGAATCGCGTCAACTTATCGAGTTAGTAGGAGATGTTGGCATTATAACTTCGTATTCGGACCTCAAATCCTACAAGAGAATTCGGAACAATCGGGGTCAGAATTTTTGAAAAATTATGAAAACCTGGTGCTGGGTCACCAACGATCGGCACCCGATAATCTTGCCTAGCCAATTTTGTTTGAGAATCGCGTCAACTTAGCGAGTTAGTAGGAGATGTTGGCATTATAACTTCGTATTCGGACCTCAAATCCTACAACAGGATTCGGAACAATCGGGGTCAGAATTTTAGAAAAATTATGAAAACCTGGTGCTGGGCCACCAACGATCGGCACCCGATAATCTTGCCAAGTCAATTTTTTTGGAGAATCCTTAAACTTATCCAGTCAGTTGGAGATGTTAGCATTTTAACTTGTATCTCGGATCTCAAATCCAAGTATAGGATTCGGAACAATCGGGTTCAGAATGTTAGAAAAATTATGAAAACCTGGTGCTGGGTCACCAACGATCGGCACCTGATAATCTTGCCTAGGCAATTTTGTTGGAGAATCGCGTCAACTTATCGAGTTAGTAGGAGATGTTGGCATAATAACTTCGTATTCGGACCTCAAATCCTACAACAGGATTCGGAACAATCGGGGTCAGAATTTTAGAAAAATTATGAAAACCTTGTGCTGGGTCACCATAGATCGGCACCCGATAATCTTGCCAAGTCAACTTTTTTTGGAGAATCCTTAAACTTATCGAGTCAGTTGGAGATGTTAGCATTTTAACTTGTATCTCGGATCTTAAGTCCAAATATAAGATTCGGAAAAATCGAGGTCAGAATGTTAGAAAAATTATGAAAACCTGGTGTTGGGTCACCAACGATCGGCACCTGATAATCTTGCCTAGCCTATTTTGTTGGAGAATCGCGTCAACTTATCGAGTTAGTAGGAGATGTTGGCATTATAACTACGTATTCGGACCTCAAATCCTACAATAAGATTCGGAACAATCGGGGTCAGAATGTTAGAAAAATTATGAAAACCTGGTGCTGGACCACCAACGATCGGCACCCGATAATCTTGCCAAGTCAATTTTTTTGGAGAATCCTTAAACTTATCCAGTCAGTTGGAGATGTTAGCATTTTAACTTGTATCTCGGATCTTAAGTCCAAATATAAGATTCGGAAAAATCGGGGTCAGAATGTTAGAAAAATTATGAAAACCTGGTGTTGGGTCACCAACGATCGGCACCTGATAATCTTGCCTAGCCTATTTTGTTGGAGAATCGCGTCAACTTATCGAGTTAGTAGGAGATGTTGGCATTATAACTTCGTATTCGGAGCTCAAATCCTACTAGAGGATTCGGAACAATCGGGGTCAGAATTTTTGAAAAATTATGAAAACCTGGTGCTGGGCCACCAACGATCGGCACACGATAATCTTGCCACGTCAATTTTTTTGGAGAATCCTTAAACTTATCGAGTCAGTTGGAGATGTTAGCATTTTAATTTGTATCTCGGATCTCAAATCCAAGTATAGGATTCGGAACAATCGGGTTCAGAATGTTAGAAAAATTATGAAAACCTGGTGCTGGGTCACCAACGATCGGCACCTGATAATCTTGCCTCGGCAATTTTGTTGGAGAATCGCGTCAACTTATCGAGTTAGTAGGAGATGTTGGCATAATAACTTCGTATTCGGACCTCAAATCCTACAACAGGATTCGGAACAATCGGGGTCAGAATTTTAGAAAAATTATGAAAACCTTGTGCTGGGTCACCATAGATCGGCACCCGATAATCTTGCCAAGTCAACTTTTTTGGAGAATCCTTAAACTTATCGAGTCAGTTGGAGATGTTAGCATTTTAACTTGTATCTCGGATCTTAAGTCCAAATAAAAGATTCGGAAAAATCGAGGTCAGAATATTAGAAAAATTATGAAAACCTGGTGTTGGGTCACCAACGATCGGCACCTGATAATCTTGCCTAGCCTATTTTGTTGGAGAATCGCGTCAACTTATCGAGTTAGTAGGAGATGTTGGCATTATAACTTCGTATTCGGAGCTCAAATCCTACTAGAGGATTCGGAACAATCGGGGTCAGAATTTTTGAAAAATTATGAAAACCTGGTGCTGGGCCACCAACGATCGGCACCCGATAATCTTGCCAAGTCAATTTTTTTGGAGAATCCTTAAACTTATCCAGTCAGTTGGAGATGTTAGCATTTTAACTTGTATCTCGGATCTCAAATCCAAGTATAGGATTCGGAACAATCGGGTTTATGAATGTTAGAAAAATTATGAAAACCTGGTGCTGGGTCACCAACGATCGGCACCTGATAATCTTGCCTAGCCAATTTTGTTGGAGAATCGCGTCAACTTATCGAGTTAGTAGGAGATGTTGGCATTATAACTTCGTATTCGGACCTCAAATCCTACAACAGGATTCGGAACAATCGGGGTCAGAATTTTAGAAAAATTATGAAAACCTTGTGCTGGGTCACCATAGATCGGCACCCGATAATCTTGCCACGTCAACTTTTTTGGAGAATCCTTAAACTTATCGAATCAGTTGGAGATGTTAGCATTTTAATTTGTATCTCGGATCTTAAGTCCAAATATAGGATTCGGAAAAATCGAGGTCAGAATGTTAGAAAAATTATGAAAACCTGGTGCTGGGTCACTAACGATCGGCACCTCATAATCTTGCCTAGCCAATTTTGTTGGAGAATCGCGTCAACTTATCGAGTTAGTAGGAGATGTTGGCATTATAACTTCGTATTCGGACCTCAAATCCTACAAGAGAATTCGGAACAATCGGGGTCAGAATTTTTGAAAAATTATGAAAACCTGGTGGTGGGTCACCAACGATCAGCACACGATAATCTTGCCACGTCAATTTTTTTGGAGAATCCTTAAACTTATCGAGTCAGTTGGAGATGTTAGCATTTTAGTTTGTATCTCGGATATAAAATCCGAATATAGGACTCGGAGCAATCGGGGTCAGAATGTTAGAAAAATTATGAAAACCTGGTGCTGGGTCACCAACGATCGGCACCCGATAATCTTGCCTAGCCAATTTTGTTTGAGAATCGCGTCAACTTATCGAGTTAGTAGGAGATGTTGGCATTATAACTTCGTATTCGGACCTCAAATCCTACAACAGGATTCGGAACAATCGGGGTCAGAATTTTAGAAAAATTATGAAAACCTGGTGCTGGGCCACCAACGATCGGCACCTGATAATCTTGCCAAGTCAATTTTTTTGGAGAATCCTTAAACTTATCCAGTCAGTTGCAGATGTAAGCATTTTAACTTGTATCTCGGATCTCCTATCCGACTATAGGATTAGGAACAATCGGGGTCAGAATTTTAGAAAAATTATGAAAACCTGGTGCTGGGTCACCAACGATCGGCACCTGATAATCTTGCCTAGCCAATTTTGTTGGAGAATCGCGTCAACTTATCGAGTTAGTAGGAGATGTTGGCATTATAACTTCGTATTCGGACCTCAAATCCTAAAACAGGATTAGGAACAATCGTAGTCAGAATTTTAGAAAAATTATGAAAACCTGGTGCTGGGTCACCAATGATCGGCACCCGATAATCTTGCCAAGTCAATTTTTTTGGAAAATCCTTAAACTTATCGAATCAGTTGGAGATGTTAGCATTTTAATTTGTATCTCGGATCTTAAGTCCAAATATAGGATTCGGAAAAATCGAGGTCAGAATGTTAGAAAAATTATGAAAACCTGGTGCTGGGTCACTAACGATCGGCACCTCATAATCTTGCCTAGCCAATTTTGTTGGAGAATCGCGTCAACTTATCGAGTTAGTAGGAGATGTTGGCATTATAACTTCGTATTCGGACCTCAAATCCTACAAGAGAATTCGGACCTCAAATCCTACAAGAGAATTCGGAACAATCGGGGTCAGAATTTTTGAAAAATTATGAAAACCTGGTGGTGGGTCACCAACGATCAGCACACGATAATCTTGCCACGTCAATTTTTTTGGAGAATCCTTAAACTTATCGAGTCAGTTGGAGATGTTAGCATTTTAATTTGTATCTCGGATATAAAATCCGAATATAGGACTCGGAACAATCGGGGTCAGAATGTTAGAAAAATTATGAAAACCTGGTGCTGAGTCACCAACGATCGGCACCTCATAATCTTGCCTAGCCAATTTTGTTGGAGAATCGCGTCAACTTATCGAGTTAGTAGGAGATGGTGGCATTATAACTTCGTATTCGGACCTCAAATCCTACAATAAGATTCGGAACAATCGGGGTCAGAATGTTAGAAAAATTATGAAAACCTGGTGCTGGGCCACCAACGATCGGCACCCGATAATCTTGCCAAGTCAATTTTTTTGGAGAATCCTTAAACTTATCCAGTCAGTTGGAGATGTTAGCATTTTAACTTGTATCTCGGATCTCAAATCCAAGTATAGGATTCGGAACAATCGGGTTCAGAATGTTAGAAAAATTATGAAAACCTGGTGTTGGGTCACCAACGATCGGCACCTGATAATCTTGCCTAGGCAATTTTGTTGGAGAATCGCGTCAACTTATCGAGTTAGTAGGAGATATTGGCATAATAACTTCGTATTCGGACCTCAAATCCTACAACAGGATTCGGAACAATCGGGGTCAGAATTTTAGAAAAATTATGAAAACCTTGTGCTGGGTCACCATAGATCGGCACCCGATAATCTTGCCAAGTCAACTTTTTTGGAGAATCCTTAAACTTATCGAGTCAGTTGGAGATGTTAGCATTTTAACTTGTATCTCGGATCTTAAGTCCAAATATAAGATTCGGAAAAATCGGGAGAATTTAAAAATTAGAAAACCTGGTGTTGGGTCACCAACGATCGGCACCTGATAATCTTGCCTAGCCTATTTTGTTGGAGAATCGCGTCAACTTATCGAGTTAGTAGGAGATGTTGGCATTATAACTTCGTATTCGGAGCTCAAATCCTACTAGAGGATTCGGAACAATCGGGGTCAGAATTTTTGAAAAATTATGAAAACCTGGTGCTGGGCCACCAACGATCGGCACCGGATAATCTTGCCAAGTCAATTTTTTTGGAGAATCCTTAAACTTATCCAGTCAGTTGGAGATGTTAGCATTTTAACTTGTATCTCGGATCTCAAATCCCAGTATAGGATTCGGAACAATCGGGTTCAGAATGTTAGAAAAATTATGAAAACCTGGTGCTGGGTCACCAACGATCGGCACCTGATAATCTTGCCTAGCCAATTTTGTTGGAGAATCGCGTCAACTTATCGAGTTAGTAGGAGATGTTGGCATTATAACTTCGTATTCGGACCTCAAATCCTACAACAGGATTCGGAACAATCGGAACAAAAAAATTATGAAAACCTTGTGCTGGGTCACCATAGATCGGCACCCGATAATCTTGCCACGTCAACTTTTTTGGAGAATCCTTAAACTTATCGAATCAGTTGGAGATGTTAGCATTTTAATTTGTATCTCGGATCTTAAGTCCAAATATAGGATTCGGAAAAATCGAGGTCAGAATGTTAGAAAAATTATGAAAACCTGGTGCTGGGTCACTAACGATCGGCACCTCATAATCTTGCCTAGCCAATTTTGTTGGAGAATCGCGTCAACTTATCGAGTTAGTAGGAGATGTTGGCATTATAACTTCGTATTCGGACCTCAAATCCTACAATAAGATTCGGAACAATCGGGGTCAGAATGTTAGAAAAATTATGAAAACCTGGTGGTGGGTCACCAACGATCAGCACACGATAATCTTGCCACGTCAATTTTTTTGGAGAATCCTTAAACTTATCGAGTCAGTTGGAGATGTTAGCATTTTAGTTTGTATCTCGGATATAAAATCCGAATATAGGACTCGGAGCAATCGGGGTCAGAATGTTAGAAAAATTATGAAAACCTGGTGCTGGGTCACCAACGATCGGCACCCGATAATCTTGCCTAGCCAATTTTGTTTGAGAATCGCGTCAACTTATCGAGTTAGTAGGAGATGTTGGCATTATAACTTCGTATTCGGACCTCAAATCCTACAACAGGATTCGGAACAATCGGGGTCAGAATTTTAGAAAAATTATGAAAACCTGGTGCTGGGCCACCAACGATCGGCACCTGATAATCTTGCCAAGTCAATTTTTTTGGAGAATCCTTAAACTTATCCAGTCAGTTGGAGATGTTAGCATTTTAACTTGTATCTCGGATCTTAAGTCCAAATATAAGATTCGGAAAAATCGAGGTCAGAATGTTAGAAAAATTATGAAAACCTGGTGTTGGGTCACCAACGATCGGCACCTGATAATCTTGCCTAGCCTATTTTGTTGGAGAATCGCGTCAACTTATCGAGTTAGTAGGAGATGTTGGCATTATAACTTCGTATTCGGACCTCAAATCCTACAATAAGATTCGGAACAATCGGGGTCAGAATGTTAGAAAAATTATGAAAACCTGGTGCTGGGCCACCAACGATCGGCACCCGATAATCTTGCCAAGTCAATTTTTTTGGAGAATCCTTAAACTTATCCAGTCAGTTGGAGATGTTAGCATTTTAACTTGTATCTCGGATCTTAAGTCCAAATATAAGATTCGGAAAAATCGAGGTCAGAATGTTAGAAAAATTATGAAAACCTGGTGTTGGGTCACCAACGATCGGCACCTGATAATCTTGCCTAGCCAATTTTGTTGGAGAATCGCGTCAACTTATCGAGTTAGTAGGAGATGTTGGCATTATAACTTCGTATTCGGACCTCAAATCCTACAATAAGATTCGGAACAATCGGGGTCAGAATGTTAGAAAAATTATGAAAACCTGGTGCTGGGCCACCAACGATCGGCACCCGATAATCTTGCCAAGTCAATTTTTTTGGAGAATCCTTAAACTTATCCAGTCAGTTGGAGATGTTAGCATTTTAACTTGTATCTCGGATCTCAAATCCAAGTATAGGATTCGGAACAATCGGGTTCAGAATGTTAGAAAAATTATGAAAACCTGGTGCTGGGTCACCAACGATCGGCACCTGATAATCTTGCCTAGGCAATTTTGTTGGAGAATCGCGTCAACTTATTGTGTTAGTAGGAGATGTTGGCATAATAACTTCGTATTCGGACCTCAAATCCTACAACAGGATTCGGAACAATCGGGGTCAGAATTTTAGAAAAATTATGAAAACCTTGTGCTGGGTCACCATAGATCGGCACCCGATAATCTTGCCAAGTCAACTTTTTTGGAGAATCCTTAAACTTATCGAGTCAGTTGGAGATGTTAGCATTTTAACTTGTATCTCGGATCTTAAGTCCAAATATAGGATTCGGAAAAATCGAGGTCAGAATGTTAGAAAAATTATGAAAACCTGGTGCTGGGTCACCAACGATCGGCACCTCATAATCTTGCCTAGCCAATTTTGTTGGAGAATCGCGTCAACCTATCGAGTTAGTAGGAGATGTTGGCATTATAACTTCGTATTCGGACCTCAAATCCTACAAGAGAATTCGGAACAATCGGGGTCAGAATTTTTGAAAAATTATGAAAACCTGGTGGTGGGTCACCAACGATCAGCACACGATAATCTTGCCACGTCAATTTTTTTGGAGAATCCTTAAACTTATCCAGTCAGTTGGAGATGTTAGCATTTTAACTTGGAACTCGGATCTCAAATCCGACTATAGGATTCGGAACAATCGGGGTCAGAATGTTAGAAAAATTATGAAAACCTGGTGCTGGGTCACCAACGATCGGCACCTCATAATCTTGCCTAGCCAATTTTGTTGGACAATCGCGTCAACTTATCGAGTTAGTAGGAGATGTTGGCATTATAACTTCGTATTCGGACCTCAAATCCTACAACAAGATTCGGACCAATCGGGTTCAGAATTTTCGAAAAATTATGAAATCCTGGTGGTGGGTCACCAACGATCGGCACCCGATAATCTTGCCAAGTCAATTTTTTTGGAGAATCCTTAAACTTATCGAGTCAGTTGGAGATGTTAGCATTTTAATTTGTATCTCGGATATAAAATCCGAATATAGGACTCGGAACAGTCGGGGTCAGAATGTTAGAAAAATTTTGAAAAACCTGGTGCTGGGTCACCAACGATCGGCACCCGATAATCTTGCCTAGCCAATTTTGTTGGAGAATCGCGTCAACTTATCGAGTTAGTAGGAGATGGTGGCATTATAACTTCGTATTCGGACCTCAAATCCTACAATAAGATTCGGAACAATCGGGGTCAGAATGTTAGAAAAATTATGAAAACCTGGTGCTGGGCCACCAACGATCGGCACCCGATAATCTTGCCAAGTCAATTTTTTTGGAGAATCCTTAAACTTATCCAGTCAGTTGGAGATGTTAGCATTTTAACTTGTATCTCGGATCTCAAATCCAAGTATAGGATTCGGAACAATCGGGTTCAGAATGTTAGAAAAATTATGAAAACCTGGTGCTGGGTCACCAACGATCGGCACCTGATAATCTTGCCTAGGCAATTTTGTTGGAGAATCGCGTCAACTTATTGTGTTAGTAGGAGATGTTGGCATAATAACTTCGTATTCGGACCTCAAATCCTACAACAGGATTCGGAACAATCGGGGTCAGAATTTTAGAAAAATTATGAAAACCTTGTGCTGGGTCACCATAGATCGGCACCCGATAATCTTGCCAAGTCAACTTTTTGGAGAATCCTTAAACTTATCGAGTCAGTTGGAGATGTTAGCATTTTAACTTGTATCTCGGATCTTAAGTCCAAATATAGGATTCGGAAAAATCGAGGTCAGAATGTTAGAAAAATTATGAAAACCTGGTGCTGGGTCACCAACGATCGGCACCTCATAATCTTGCCTAGCCAATTTTGTTGGAGAATCGCGTCAACCTATCGAGTTAGTAGGAGATGTTGGCATTATAACTTCGTATTCGGACCTCAAATCCTACAAGAGAATTCGGAACAATCGGGGTCAGAATTTTTGAAAAATTATGAAAACCTGGTGGTGGGTCACCAACGATCAGCACACGATAATCTTGCCACGTCAATTTTTTTGGAGAATCCTTAAACTTATCCAGTCAGTTGGAGATGTTAGCATTTTAACTTGGAACTCGGATCTCAAATCCGACTATAGGATTCGGAACAATCGGGGTCAGAATGTTAGAAAAATTATGAAAACCTGGTGCTGGGTCACCAACGATCGGCACCTCATAATCTTGCCTAGCCAATTTTGTTGGACAATCGCGTCAACTTATCGAGTTAGTAGGAGATGTTGGCATTATAACTTCGTATTCGGACCTCAAATCCTACAACAAGATTCGGACCAATCGGGTTCAGAATTTTCGAAAAATTATGAAATCCTGGTGGTGGGTCACCAACGATCGGCACCCGATAATCTTGCCAAGTCAATTTTTTTGGAGAATCCTTAAACTTATCGAGTCAGTTGGAGATGTTAGCATTTTAATTTGTATCTCGGATATAAAATCCGAATATAGGACTCGGAACAGTCGGGGTCAGAATGTTAGAAAAATTTTGAAAAACCTGGTGCTGGGTCACCAACGATCGGCACCCGATAATCTTGCCTAGCCAATTTTGTTGGAGAATCGCGTCAACTTATCGAGTTAGTAGGAGATGGTGGCATTATAACTTCGTATTCGGACCTCAAATCCTACAATAAGATTCGGAACAATCGGGGTCAGAATGTTAGAAAAATTATGAAAACCTGGTGCTGGGCCACCAACGATCGGCACCCGATAATCTTGCCAAGTCAATTTTTTTGGAGAATCCTTAAACTTATCCAGTCAGTTGGAGATGTTAGCATTTTAACTTGTATCTCGGATCTCAAATCCAAGTATAGGATTCGGAACAATCGGGTTCAGAATGTTAGAAAAATTATGAAAACCTGGTGCTGGGTCACCAACGATCGGCACCTGATAATCTTGCCTAGGCAATTTTGTTGGAGAATCGCGTCAACTTATTGTGTTA
Source organism: Drosophila repletoides (assembly GCA_018150835.1). Lineage (NCBI taxonomy): Eukaryota > Metazoa > Arthropoda > Insecta > Diptera > Drosophilidae > Drosophila > Drosophila repletoides. The sequence goes on along the minus strand of JAECWQ010000156.1, from coordinate 33,213 downwards.
GTAGGAGATGTTGGCATAATAACTTCGTATTCGGACCTCAAATCCTACAACAGGATTCGGAACAATCGGGGTCAGAATTTTTGAAAAATTATGAAAACCTTGTGCTGGGTCACCATAGATCGGCACCCGATAATCTTGCCAAGTCAACTTTTTTGGAGAATCCTTAAACTTATCGAGTCAGTTGGAGATGTTAGCATTTTAACTTGTATCTCGGATCTTAAGTCCAAATATAGGATTCGGAAAAATCGAGGTCAGAATGTTAGAAAAATTATGAAAACCTGGTGCTGGGTCACCAACGATCGGCACCTCATAATCTTGCCTAGCCAATTTTGTTGGAGAATCGCGTCAACTTATCGAGTTAGTAGGAGATGTTGGCATTATAACTTCGTATTCGAACCTCAAATCCTACAAGAGGATTCGGAACAATCGGGGTCAGAATTTTTGAAAAATTATGAAAACCTGGTGGTGGGTCACCAACGATCAGCACACGATAATCTTGCCACGTCAATTTTTTGGAGAATCCTTAAACTTATCCAGTCAGTTGGAGATGTTAGCATTTTAACTTGGAACTCGGATCTCAAATCCGACTATAGGACTCGGAACAATCGGGGTCAGAATGTTAGAAAAATTATGAAAACCTGGTGCTGGGTCACCAACGATCGGCACCTCATAATCTTGCTTAGCCAATTTTGTTGGAGAATCGCGTCAACTTATCGAGTTAGTAGGAGATGTTGGCATTATAACTTCGTATTCGGACCTCAAATCCTACAATAAGATTCGGAACAATCGGGGTCAGAATTTTAGAAAAATTAGGAAATCCTGGTGGTGGGTCACCATCGATCGGCACCCGATAATCTTGCCAAGTCAATTTTTTTGGAGAATCCTTAAACTTATCCAGTCAGTTGGAGATGTTAGCATTTTAAAATGTATCTCGGATATAAAATCCGAATATAGGACTCGGAACAATCGGGGTCAGAATGTTAGAAAAATTATGAAAACCTGGTGCTGGGTCACCAACGATCGGCACCCGATAATCTTGCCTAGCCAATTTTGTTTGAGAATCGCGTCAACTTATCGAGTTAGTAGGAGATGTTGGCATTATTACTTCGTATTCGGACCTCAAATCCTACAACAGGATTCGGAACAATCGGGGTCAGAATGTTAGAAAAATTATAATAACCTGGTGCTGGGTCACCAACGATCGGCACCCGATAATCTTGCCAAGTTAATTTTTTTGGAGAATCCTTAAACTTATCCAGTCAGTTGGAGATGTTAGCATTTTAAAATGTATCTCGGATATAAAATCCGAATATAGGACTCGGAACAATCGGGGTCAGAATGTTAGAAAAATTATGAAAACCTGGTGCTGGGTCACCAACGATCGGCACCTCATAATCTTGCCTAGCCAATTTTGTTGGAGAATCGCGTCAACCTATCGAGTTAGTAGGAGATGTTTTCATTATAACTTCGTATTCGGACCTCAAATCCTACAAGAGGATTCGGAACAATCGGGGTCAGAATTTTAGAAAAATTATGAAATCCTGGTGGTGGGTCACCATCGATCGGCACCCGATAATCTTGCCAAGTCAATTTTTTTGGAGAATCCTTAAACTTATCCAGTCAGTTGGAGATGTTAGCATTTTAAAATGTATCTCGGATATAAAATCCGAATATAGGACTCGGAACAATCGGGGTCAGAATGTTAGAAAAATTATGAAAACCTGGTGCTGGGTCACCAACGATCGGCACCCGATAATCTTGCCTAGCCAATTTTGTTTGAGAATCGCGTCAACTTATCGAGTTAGTAGGAGATGTTGGCATTATAACTTGGAACTAGGATTTCAAATCCGACTATAGGACTCGGAACAATCGGGGTCAGAATGTTAGAAAAATTATGAAAACCTGGTGCTGGGTCACCAACGATCAGCACACGATAATCTTGCCACGTCAATTTTTTTGGAGAATCCTTAAACTTATCCAGTCAGTTGGAGATGTTAGCATTTTAACTTGGAACTCGGATCTCAAATCCGACTATAGGATTCGGAACAATCGGGGTCAGAATGTTAGAAAAATTATGAAAACCTGGTGCTGGGTCACCAACGATCGGCACCTCATAATCTTGCCTAGCCAATTTTGTTGGACAATCGCGTCAACTTATCGAGTTAGTAGGAGATGTTGGCATTATAACTTCGTATTCGGACCTCAAATCCTACAACAAGATTCGGACCAATCGGGTTCAGAATTTTCGAAAAATTATGAAATCCTGGTGGTGGGTCACCAACGATCGGCACCCGATAATCTTGCCAAGTCAATTTTTTTGGAGAATCCTTAAACTTATCGAGTCAGTTGGAGATGTTAGCATTTTAATTTGTATCTCGGATATAAAATCCGAATATAGGACTCGGAACAGTCGGGGTCAGAATGTTAGAAAAATTATGAAAACCTGGTGCTGGGTCACCAACGATCGGCACCTGATAATCTTGCCTAGCCTATTTTGTTGGAGAATCGCGTCAACTTATCGAGTTAGTAGGAGATGTTGGCATTATAACTTCGTATTCGGACCTCAAATCCTACAATAAGATTCGGAACAATCGGGGTCAGAATGTTAGAAAAATTATGAAAACCTGGTGCTGGGCCACCAACGATCGGCACCCGATAATCTTGCCAAGTCAATTTTTTTGGAGAATCCTTAAACTTATCCAGTCAGTTGGAGATGTTAGCATTTTAACTTGTATCTCGGATCTAAAATCCGAATATAGGACTCGGAACAATCGGGGTCAGAATGTTAGAAAAATTATGAAAACCTGGTGCTGGGTCACCAACGATCGGCACCTGATAATCTTGCCAAGCCAATTTTTTTGGAGAATCCTTAAACTTATCGAGTCAGTTGGAGATGTTAGCATTTTAACTTGTATCTCGGATATAAACCTAAAAGGACTCGGAACAATCGGGGTCAGAATGTTAGAAAAATTATGAAAACCTGGTGCTGGGTCACCAACGATCGGCACCCGATAATCTTGCCTAGGCAATTTTGTTGGAGAATCGCGTCAACTTATCGAGTTAGTAGGAGATGTTGGCATAATAACTTCGTATTCGGACCTCAAATCCTACAACAGGATTCGGAACAATCGGGGTCAGAATTTTAGAAAAATTATGAAAACCTTGTGCTGGGTCACCAACGATCGGCACCCGATAATCTTGCCAAGTCAATTTTTTGGAGAATCCTTAAACTTATCCAGTCAGTTGGAGATGTTAGCATTTTAACTTGTATCTCGGATCTCAAGTCCAAATATAGGATTCGGAACAATCGGGGTCAGAATGTTAGAAAAATTATGAAAACCTGGTGTTGGGTCACCAACGATCGGCACCTGATAATCTTGCCTAGCCAATTTTGTTGGAGAATCGCGTCAACTTATCGAGTTAGTAGGAGATGTTGGCATTATAACTTCGTATTCGGACCTCAAATCCTACAATAGGATTCGGAACAATCGGGGTCAGAATGTTAGAAAAATTATGAAAACCTGGTGCTGGGCCACCAACGATCGGCACCCGATAATCTTGCCAAGTCAATTTTTTTGGAGAATCCTTAAACTTATCCAGTCAGTTGGAGATGTTAGCATTTTAACTTGTATCTCGGATCTTAAGTCCAAATATAAGATTCGGAAAAATCGAGGTCAGAATGTTAGAAAAATTATGAAAACCTGGTGTTGGGTCACCAACGATCGGCACCTGATAATCTTGCCTAGCCTATTTTGTTGGAGAATCGCGTCAACTTATCGAGTTAGTAGGAGATGTTGGCATTATAACTTCGTATTCGGACCTCAAATCCTACAAGAGAATTCGGAACAATCGGGGTCAGAATTTTTGAAAAATTATGAAAACCTGGTGGTGGGTCACCAACGATCAGCACACGATAATCTTGCCACGTCAATTTTTTTGGAGAATCCTTAAACTTATCGAGTCAGTTGGAGATGTTAGCATTTTAGTTTGTATCTCGGATATAAAATCCGAATATAGGACTCGGAGCAATCGGGGTCAGAATGTTAGAAAAATTATGAAAACCTGGTGCTGGGCCACCAACGATCGGCACCTGATAATCTTGCCAAGTCAATTTTTTTGGAGAATCCTTAAACTTATCCAGTCAGTTGGAGATGTTAGCATTTTAACTTGTATCTCGGATCTCAAATCCAAGTATAGGATTCGGAACAATCGGGTTCAGAATGTTAGAAAAATTATGAAAACCTGGTGCTGGGTCACCAACGATCGGCACCTGATAATCTTGCCTAGGCAATTTTGTTGGAGAATCGCGTCAACTTATCGAGTTAGTAGGAGATGTTGGCATAATAACTTCGTATTCGGACCTCAAATCCTACAACAGGATTCGGAACAATCGGGGTCAGAATTTTAGAAAAATTATGAAAACCTTGTGCTGGGTCACCATAGATCGGCACCCGATAATCTTGCCAAGTCAACTTTTTTGGAGAATCCTTAAACTTATCGAGTCAGTTGGAGATGTTAGCATTTTAACTTGTATCTCGGATCTTAAGTCCAAATATAAGATTCGGAAAAATCGAGGTCAGAATGTTAGAAAAATTATGAAAACCTGGTGTTGGGTCACCAACGATCGGCACCTGATAATCTTGCCTAGCCTATTTTGTTGGAGAATCGCGTCAACTTATCGAGTTAGTAGGAGATGTTGGCATTATAACTTCGTATTCGGACCTCAAATCCTACAATAAGATTCGGAACAATCGGGGTCAGAATGTTAGAAAAATTATGAAAACCTGGTGCTGGGCCACCAACGATCGGCACCCGATAATCTTGCCAAGTCAATTTTTTTGGAGAATCCTTAAACTTATCCAGTCAGTTGGAGATGTTAGCATTTTAACTTGTATCTCGGATCTTAAGTCCAAATATAAGATTCGGAAAAATCGAGGTCAGAATGTTAGAAAAATTATGAAAACCTGGTGTTGGGTCACCAACGATCGGCACCTGATAATCTTGCCTAGCCTATTTTGTTGGAGAATCGCGTCAACTTATCGAGTTAGTAGGAGATGTTGGCATTATAACTTCGTATTCGGAGCTCAAATCCTACTAGAGGATTCGGAACAATCGGGGTCAGAATTTTTGAAAAATTATGAAAACCTGGTGCTGGGCCACCAACGATCGGCACCCGATAATCTTGCCAAGTCAATTTTTTTGGAGAATCCTTAAACTTATCCAGTCAGTTGGAGATGTTAGCATTTTAACTTGTATCTCGGATCTCAAATCCAAGTATAGGATTCGAAACAATCGGGTTCAGAATGTTAGAAAAATTATGAAAACCTGGTGCTGGGTCACCAACGATCGGCACCTGATAATCTTGCCTAGCCAATTTTGTTGGAGAATCGCGTCAACTTATCGAGTTAGTAGGAGATGTTGGCATTATAACTTCGTATTCGGACCTCAAATCCTACAACAGGATTCGGAACAATCGGGGTCAGAATTTTAGAAAAATTATGAAAACCTTGTGCTGGGTCACCATAGATCGGCACCCGATAATCTTGCCACGTCAACTTTTTTGGAGAATCCTTAAACTTATCGAATCAGTTGGAGATGTTAGCATTTTAATTTGTATCTCGGATCTTAAGTCCAAATATAGGATTCGGAAAAATCGAGGTCAGAATGTTAGAAAAATTATGAAAACCTGGTGCTGGGTCACCAACGATCGGCACCTCATAATCTTGCCTAGCCAATTTTGTTGGAGAATCGCGTCAACCTATCGAGTTAGTAGGAGATGTTGGCATTATAACTTCGTATTCGGACCTCAAATCCTACAAGAGAATTCGGAACAATCGGGGTCAGAATTTTTGAAAAATTATGAAAACCTGGTGGTGGGTCACCAACGATCAGCACACGATAATCTTGCCACGTCAATTTTTTTGGAGAATCCTTAAACTTATCCAGTCAGTTGGAGATGTTAGCATTTTAACTTGGAACTCGGATCTCAAATCCGACTATAGGATTCGGAACAATCGGGGTCAGAATGTTAGAAAAATTATGAAAACCTGGTGCTGGGTCACCAACGATCGGCACCTCATAATCTTGCCTAGCCAATTTTGTTGGACAATCGCGTCAACTTATCGAGTTAGTAGGAGATGTTGGCATTATAACTTCGTATTCGGACCTCAAATCCTACAACAAGATTCGGACCAATCGGGTTCAGAATTTTCGAAAAATTATGAAATCCTGGTGGTGGGTCACCAACGATCGGCACCCGATAATCTTGCCAAGTCAATTTTTTTGGAGAATCCTTAAACTTATCCAGTCAGTTGGAGATGTTAGCATTTTAAAATGTATCTCGGATATAAAATCCGAATATAGGACTCGGAACAATCGGGGTCAGAATGTTAGAAAAATTATGAAATCCTGGTGGTGGGTCACCATCGATCGGCACCCGATAATCTTGCCAAGTCAATTTTTTTGGAGAATCCTTAAACTTATCGAGTTAGTAGGAGATGTTGGCATTATAACTTCGTATTCGGACCTCAAATCCTACAACAGGATTCGGAACAATCGGAACAAAAAAATTATGAAAACCTTGTGCTGGGTCACCATAGATCGGCACCCGATAATCTTGCCACGTCAACTTTTTTGGAGAATCCTTAAACTTATCGAATCAGTTGGAGATGTTAGCATTTTAATTTGTATCTCGGATCTTAAGTCCAAATATAGGATTCGGAAAAATCGAGGTCAGAATGTTAGAAAAATTATGAAAACCTGGTGCTGGGTCACTAACGATCGGCACCTCATAATCTTGCCTAGCCAATTTTGTTGGAGAATCGCGTCAACTTATCGAGTTAGTAGGAGATGTTGGCATTATAACTTCGTATTCGGACCTCAAATCCTACAAGAGAATTCGGAACAATCGGGGTCAGAATTTTTGAAAAATTATGAAAACCTGGTGGTGGGTCACCAACGATCAGCACACGATAATCTTGCCACGTCAATTTTTTTTGGAGAATCCTTAAACTTATCGAGTCAGTTGGAGATGTTAGCATTTTAGTTTGTATCTCGGATATAAAATCCGAATATAGGACTCGGAGCAATCGGGGTCAGAATGTTAGAAAAATTATGAAAACCTGGTGCTGGGCCACCAACGATCGGCACCTGATAATCTTGCCAAGTCAATTTTTTTGGAGAATCCTTAAACTTATCCAGTCAGTTGGAGATGTTAGCATTTTAACTTGTATCTCGGATCTCAAATCCAAGTATAGGATTCGGAACAATCGGGTTCAGAATGTTAGAAAAATTATGAAAACCTGGTGCTGGGTCACCAACGATCGGCACCTGATAATCTTGCCTAGGCAATTTTGTTGGAGAATCGCGTCAACTTATCGAGTTAGTAGGAGATGTTAGCATAATAACTTCGTATTCGGACCTCAAATCCTACAACAGGATTCGGAACAATCGGGGTCAGAATTTTAGAAAAATTATGAAAACCTTGTGCTGGGTCACCATAGATCGGCACCCGATAATCTTGCCAAGTCAACTTTTTTGGAGAATCCTTAAACTTATCGAGTCAGTTGGAGATGTTAGCATTTTAACTTGTATCTCGGATCTTAAGTCCAAATATAAGATTCGGAAAAATCGAGGTCAGAATGTTAGAAAAATTATGAAAACCTGGTGTTGGGTCACCAACGATCGGCACCTGATAATCTTGCCTAGCCTATTTTGTTGGAGAATCGCGTCAACTTATCGAGTTAGTAGGAGATGTTGGCATTATAACTTCGTATTCGGACCTCAAATCCTACAATAAGATTCGGAACAATCGGGGTCAGAATGTTAGAAAAATTATGAAAACCTGGTGCTGGGCCACCAACGATCGGCACCCGATAATCTTGCCAAGTCAATTTTTTTGGAGAATCCTTAAACTTATCCAGTCAGTTGGAGATGTTAGCATTTTAACTTGTATCTCGGATCTTAAGTCCAAATATAAGATTCGGAAAAATCGAGGTCAGAATGTTAGAAAAATTATGAAAACCTGGTGTTGGGTCACCAACGATCGGCACCTGATAATCTTGCCTAGCCTATTTTGTTGGAGAATCGCGTCAACTTATCGAGTTAGTAGGAGATGTTGGCATTATAACTTCGTATTCGGAGCTCAAATCCTACTAGAGGATTCGGAACAATCGGGGTCAGAATTTTTGAAAAATTATGAAAACCTGGTGCTGGGCCACCAACGATCGGCACCCGATAATCTTGCCAAGTCAATTTTTTTGGAGAATCCTTAAACTTATCCAGTCAGTTGGAGATGTTAGCATTTTAACTTGTATCTCGGATCTCAAATCCAAGTATAGGATTCGAAACAATCGGGTTCAGAATGTTAGAAAAATTATGAAAACCTGGTGCTGGGTCACCAACGATCGGCACCTGATAATCTTGCCTAGCCAATTTTGTTGGAGAATCGCGTCAACTTATCGAGTTAGTAGGAGATGTTGGCATTATAACTTCGTATTCGGACCTCAAATCCTACAACAGGATTCGGAACAATCGGGGTCAGAATTTTAGAAAAATTATGAAAACCTTGTGCTGGGTCACCATAGATCGGCACCCGATAATCTTGCCAAGTCAACTTTTTTGGAGAATCCTTAAACTTATCGAATCAGTTGGAGATGTTAGCATTTTAATTTGTATCTCGGATCTTAAGTCCAAATATAGGATTCGGAAAAATCGAGGTCAGAATGTTAGAAAAATTATGAAAACCTGGTGCTGGGTCACCAACGATCGGCACCTCATAATCTTGCCTAGCCAATTTTGTTGGAGAATCGCGTCAACCTATCGAGTTAGTAGGAGATGTTGGCATTATAACTTCGTATTCGGACCTCAAATCCTACAAGAGAATTCGGAACAATCGGGGTCAGAATTTTGAAAAATTATGAAAACCTGGTGGTGGGTCACCAACGATCAGCACACGATAATCTTGCCACGTCAATTTTTTTGGAGAATCCTTAAACTTATCCAGTCAGTTGGAGATGTTAGCATTTTAACTTGGAACTCGGATCTCAAATCCGACTATAGGATTCGGAACAATCGGGGTCAGAATGTTAGAAAAATTATGAAAACCTGGTGCTGGGTCACCAACGATCGGCACCTCATAATCTTGCCTAGCCAATTTTGTTGGACAATCGCGTCAACTTATCGAGTTAGTAGGAGATGTTGGCATTATAACTTCGTATTCGGACCTCAAATCCTACAACAAGATTCGGACCAATCGGGTTCAGAATTTTCGAAAAATTATGAAATCCTGGTGGTGGGTCACCAACGATCGGCACCCGATAATCTTGCCAAGTCAATTTTTTTGGAGAATCCTTAAACTTATCGAGTCAGTTGGAGATGTTAGCATTTTAATTTGTATCTCGGATATAAAATCCGAATATAGGACTCGGAACAGTCGGGGTCAGAATGTTAGAAAAATTATGAAAAACCTGGTGCTGGGTCACCAACGATCGGCACCCGATAATCTTGCCTAGCCAATTTTGTTGGAGAATCGCGTCAACTTATCGAGTTAGTAGGAGATGGTGGCATTATAACTTCGTATTCGGACCTCAAATCCTACAATAAGATTCGGAACAATCGGGGTCAGAATGTTAGAAAAATTATGAAAACCTGGTGCTGGGCCACCAACGATCGGCACCCGATAATCTTGCCAAGTCAATTTTTTTGGAGAATCCTTAAACTTATCCAGTCAGTTGGAGATGTTAGCATTTTAACTTGTATCTCGGATCTCATATCCAAGTATAGGATTCGGAACAATCGGGTTCAGAATGTTAGAAAAATTATGAAAACCTGGTGCTGGGTCACCAACGATCGGCACCTGATAATCTTGCCTAGGCAATTTTGTTGGAGAATCGCGTCAACTTATTGTGTTAGTAGGAGATGTTGGCATAATAACTTCGTATTTGGACCTCAAATCCTACAACAGGATTCGGAACAATCGGGGTCAGAATGTTAGAAAAATTATAATAACCTGGTGCTGGGTCACCAACGATCGGCACCCGATAATCTTGCCAAGTTAATTTTTTTGGAGAATCCTTAAACTTATCCAGTCAGTTGGAGATGTTAGCATTTTAACTTGTATCTCGGATCTCAAATCCAAGTATAGGATTCGGAACAATCGGGTTCAGAATGTTAGAAAAATTATGAAAACCTTGTGCTGGGTCACCATAGATCGGCACCCGATAATCTTGCCAAGTCAACTTTTTTGGAGAATCCTTAAACTTATCGAATCAGTTGGAGATGTTAGCATTTTAACTTGTATCTCGGATCTTAAGTCCAAATATAGGATTCGGAAAAATCGAGGTCAGAATGTTAGAAAAATTATGAAAACCTGGTGCTGGGTCACCAACGATCGGCACCTCATAATCTTGCCTAGCCAATTTTGTTGGAGAATCGCGTCAACTTATCGAGTTAGTAGGAGATGTTGGCATTATAACTTCGTATTCGAACCTCAAATCCTACAAGAGGATTCGGAACAATCGGGGTCAGAATTTTTGAAAAATTATGAAAACCTGGTGGTGGGTCACCAACGATCAGCACACGATAATCTTGCCACGTCAATTTTTTGGAGAATCCTTAAACTTATCCAGTCAGTTGGAGATGTTAGCATTTTAACTTGGAACTCGGATCTCAAATCCGACTATAGGACTCGGAACAATCGGGGTCAGAATGTTAGAAAAATTATGAAAACCTGGTGCTGGGTCACCAACGATCGGCACCTCATAATCTTGCTTAGCCAATTTTGTTGGAGAATCGCGTCAACTTATCGAGTTAGTAGGAGATGTTGGCATTATAACTTCGTATTCGGACCTCAAATCCTACAATAAGATTCGGAACAATCGGGGTCAGAATTTTAGAAAAATTAGGAAATCCTGGTGGTGGGTCACCATCGATCGGCACCCGATAATCTTGCCAAGTCAATTTTTTTGGAGAATCCTTAAACTTATCCAGTCAGTTGGAGATGTTAGCATTTTAAAATGTATCTCGGATATAAAATCCGAATATAGGACTCGGAACAATCGGGGTCAGAATGTTAGAAAAATTATGAAAACCTGGTGCTGGGTCACCAACGATCGGCACCCGATAATCTTGCCTAGCCAATTTTGTTTGAGAATCGCGTCAACTTATCGAGTTAGTAGGAGATGTTGGCATTATTACTTCGTATTCGGACCTCAAATCCTACAACAGGATTCGGAACAATCGGGGTCAGAATGTTAGAAAAATTATAATAACCTGGTGCTGGGTCACCAACGATCGGCACCCGATAATCTTGCCAAGTTAATTTTTTTGGAGAATCCTTAAACTTATCCAGTCAGTTGGAGATGTTAGCATTTTAAAATGTATCTCGGATATAAAATCCGAATATAGGACTCGGAACAATCGGGGTCAGAATGTTAGAAAAATTATGAAAACCTGGTGCTGGGTCACCAACGATCGGCACCTCATAATCTTGCCTAGCCAATTTTGTTGGAGAATCGCGTCAACTTATCGAGTTAGTAGGAGATGTTTTCATTATAACTTCGTATTCGGACCTCAAATCCTACAAGAGGATTCGGAACAATCGGGGTCAGAATTTTAGAAAAATTATGAAATCCTGGTGGTGGGTCACCAACGATCGGCACCCGATAATCTTGCCAAGTCAATTTTTTTGGAGAATCCTTAAACTTATCCAGTCAGTTGGAGATGTTAGCATTTTAAAATGTATCTCGGATATAAAATCCGAATATAGGACTCGGAACAATCGGGGTCAGAATGTTAGAAAAATTATGAAAACCTGGTGCTGGGTCACCAACGATCGGCACCCGATAATCTTGCCTAGCCAATTTTGTTTGAGAATCGCGTCAACTTATCGAGTTAGTAGGAGATGTTGGCATTATAACTTGGAACTAAGATTTCAAATCCGACTATAGGACTCGGAACAATCGGGGTCAGAATGTTAGAAAAATTATGAAAACCTGGTGCTGGGTCACCAACGATCGGCACCTCATAATCTTGCCTAGCCAATTTTGTTGGAGAATAGCGTCAACTTATCGAGTTAGTAGGAGATGTTGGCATTATAACTTCGTATTCGGACCTCAAATCCTACAACAAGATTCGGAACAATCGGGGTCAGAATTTTGAAAAATTATGAAAACCTGGTGTTGGGTCACCAACGATCGGCACCTGATAATCTTGGCTAGCCAATTTTGTTGGAGAATCGCGTCAACTTATCGAATTAGTAGGAGATGTTGGCATTATAACTTCGTATTCGGACCTCAAATCCTACAACAAGATTCGGAACAATCGGGGTCAGAATTTTAGAAAAATTATGAAATCCTGGTGGTGGGTCACCATCGATCGGCACCCGATAATCTTGCCAAGTCAATTTTTTTGGAGAATCCTTAAACTTATCCAGTCAGTTGGAGATGTTAGCATTTTAACTTGTATCTCGGATATAAAATCCGAATATAGGACTCGGAACAATCGGGGTCAGAATGTTAGAAAAATTATGAAAACCTTCACCAACGATCGGCACCTCATAATCTAGCCTAGCCAATTTTGTTGGAGAATCGCGTCAACTTATTGTGTTAGTAGGAGATGTTGGCATAATAACTTCGTATTCGGACCTCAAATCCTACAACAGGATTCGGAACAATCGGGGTCAGAATTTTAGAAAAATTATGAAAACCTTGTGCTGGGTCACCATAGATCGGCACCCGATAATCTTGCCAAGTCAACTTTTTTGGAGAATCCTTAAACTTATCGAGTCAGTTGGAGATGTTAGCATTTTAACTTGTATCTCGGATCTTAAGTCCAAATATAGGATTCGGAAAAATCGAGGTCAGAATGTTAGAAAAATTATGAAAACCTGGTGCTGGGTCACCAACGATCGGCACCTCATAATCTTGCCTAGCCAATTTTGTTGGAGAATCGCGTCAACTTATCGAGTTAGTAGGAGATGTTGGCATTATAACTTCGTATTCGAACCTCAAATCCTACAAGAGGATTCGGAACAATCGGGGTCAGAATTTTTGAAAAATTATGAAAACCTGGTGGTGGGTCACCAACGATCAGCACACGATAATCTTGCCACGTCAATTTTTTGGAGAATCCTTAAACTTATCCAGTCAGTTGGAGATGTTAGCATTTTAACTTGGAACTCGGATCTCAAATCCGACTATAGGACTCGGAACAATCGGGGTCAGAATGTTAGAAAAATTATGAAAACCTGGTGCTGGGTCACCAACGATCGGCACCTCATAATCTTGCTTAGCCAATTTTGTTGGAGAATCGCGTCAACTTATCGAGTTAGTAGGAGATGTTGGCATTATAACTTCGTATTCGGACCTCAAATCCTACAATAAGATTCGGAACAATCGGGGTCAGAATTTTAGAAAAATTAGGAAATCCTGGTGGTGGGTCACCATCGATCGGCACCCGATAATCTTGCCAAGTCAATTTTTTTGGAGAATCCTTAAACTTATCCAGTCAGTTGGAGATGTTAGCATTTTAAAATGTATCTCGGATATAAAATCCGAATATAGGACTCGGAACAATCGGGGTCAGAATGTTAGAAAAATTATGAAAACCTGGTGCTGGGTCACCAACGATCGGCACCCGATAATCTTGCCTAGCCAATTTTGTTTGAGAATCGCGTCAACTTATCGAGTTAGTAGGAGATGTTGGCATTATTACTTCGTATTCGGACCTCAAATCCTACAACAGGATTCGGAACAATCGGGGTCAGAATGTTAGAAAAATTATAATAACCTGGTGCTGGGTCACCAACGATCGGCACCCGATAATCTTGCCAAGTTAATTTTTTTGGAGAATCCTTAAACTTATCCAGTCAGTTGGAGATGTTAGCATTTTAAAATGTATCTCGGATATAAAATCCGAATATAGGACTCGGAACAATCGGGGTCAGAATGTTAGAAAAATTATGAAAACCTGGTGCTGGGTCACCAACGATCGGCACCTCATAATCTTGCCTAGCCAATTTTGTTGGAGAATCGCGTCAACTTATCGAGTTAGTAGGAGATGTTTTCATTATAACTTCGTATTCGGACCTCAAATCCTACAAGAGGATTCGGAACAATCGGGGTCAGAATTTTAGAAAAATTATGAAATCCTGGTGGTGGGTCACCATCGATCGGCACCCGATAATCTTGCCAAGTCAATTTTTTTGGAGAATCCTTAAACTTATCCAGTCAGTTGGAGATGTTAGCATTTTAAAATGTATCTCGGATATAAAATCCGAATATAGGACTCGGAACAATCGGGGTCAGAATGTTAGAAAAATTATGAAAACCTGGTGCTGGGTCACCAACGATCGGCACCCGATAATCTTGCCTAGCCAATTTTGTTTGAGAATCGCGTCAACTTATCGAGTTAGTAGGAGATGTTGGCATTGTAACTTGGAACTAGGATTTCAAATCCGACTATAGGACTCGGAACAATCGGGGTCAGAATGTTAGAAAAATTATGAAAACCTGGTGCTGGGTCACCAACGATCGGCACCTCATAATCTTGCCTAGCCAATTTTGTTGGAGAATAGCGTCAACTTATCGAGTTAGTAGGAGATGTTGGCATTATAACTTCGTATTCGGACCTCAAATCCTACAACAAGACTCGGAACAATCGGGGTCAGAATTTTTGAAAAATTATGAAAACCTGGTGTTGGGTCACCAACGATCGGCACCTGATAATCTTGGCTAGCCAATTTTGTTGGAGAATCGCGTCAACTTATCGAATTAGTAGGAGATGTTGGCATTATAACTTCGTATTCGGACCTCAAATCCTACAACAAGATTCGGAACAATCGGGGTCAGAATTTTAGAAAAATTATGAAATCCTGGTGGTGGGTCACCATCGATCGGCACCCGATAATCTTGCCAAGTCAATTTTTTTGGAGAATCCTTAAACTTATCCAGTCAGTTGGAGATGTTAGCATTTTAACTTGTATCTCGGATATAAAATCCGAATATAGGACTCGGAACAATCGGGGTCAGAATGTTAGAAAAATTATGAAAACCTTCACCAACGATCGGCACCTCATAATCTAGCCTAGCCAATTTTGTTGGAGAATCGCGTCAACTTATCGAATTAGTAGGAGATGTTTTCATTATAACTTCGTATTCGGACCTCAAATCCTACAACAGGATTCGGAACAATCGGGGTCAGAATGTTAGAAAAATTATAATAACCTGGTGCTGGGTCACCAACGATCGGCACCCGATAATCTTGCCAAGTTAATTTTTTTGGAGAATCCTTAAACTTATCCAGTCAGTTGGAGATGTTAGCATTTTAAAATGTATCTCGGATATAAAATCCGAATATAGGACTCGGAACAATCGGGGTCAGAATGTTAGAAAAATTATGAAAACCTGGTGCTGGGTCACCAACGATCGGCACCTCATAATCTTGCCTAGCCAATTTTGTTGGAGAATCGCGTCAACTTATCGAGTTAGTAGGAGATGTTTTCATTATAACTTCGTATTCGGACCTCAAATCCTACAACAGGATTCGGAACAATCGGGGTCAGAATTTTAGAAAAATTATGAAATCCTGGTGGTGGGTCACCATCGATCGGCACCCGATAATCTTGCCAAGTCAATTTTTTTGGAGAATCCTTAAACTTATCCAGTCAGTTGGAGATGTTAGCATTTTAAAATGTATCTCGGATATAAAATCCGAATATAGGACTCGGAACAATCGGGGTCAGAATGTTAGAAAAATTATGAAAACCTGGTGCTGGGTCACCAACGATCGGCACCCGATAATCTTGCCTAGCCAATTTTGTTTGAGAATCGCGTCAACTTATCGAGTTAGTAGGAGATGTTGGCATTATAACTTGGAACTAGGATTTCAAATCCGACTATAGGACTCGGAACAATCGGGGTCAGAATGTTAGAAAAATTATGAAAACCTGGTGCTGGGTCACCAACGATCGGCACCTCATAATCTTGCCTAGCCAATTTTGTTGGAGAATCGCGTCAACTTATCGAGTTAGTAGGAGATGTTGGCATTATAACTTCGTATTCGGACCTCAAATCCTACAACAAGATTCGGAACAATCGGGGTCAGAATTTTGAAAAATTATGAAAACCTGGTGTTGGGTCACCAACGATCGGCACCTGATAATCTTGGCTAGCCAATTTTGTTGGAGAATCGCGTCAACTTATCGAATTAGTAGGAGATGTTGGCATTATAACTTCGTATTCGGACCTCAAATCCTACAACAAGATTCGGAACAATCGGGGTCAGAATTTTAGAAAAATTATGAAATCCTGGTGGTGGGTCACCATCGATCGGCACCCGATAATCTTGCCAAGTCAATTTTTTTGGAGAATCCTTAAACTTATCCAGTCAGTTGGAGATGTTAGCATTTTAACTTGTATCTCGGATATAAAATCCGAATATAGGACTCGGAACAATCGGGGTCAGAATGTTAGAAAAATTATGAAAACCTTCACCAACGATCGGCACCTCATAATCTAGCCTAGCCAATTTTGTTGGAGAATCGCGTCAACTTATCGAATTAGTAGGAGATGTTGGCATTATAACTTCCTATTCGGACCTCAAATCCTACAACAAGATTCGGAACAATCGGGGTCAGAATTTTAGAAAAATTATGAAATCCTGGTGGTGGGTCACCATCGATCGGCACCTGATAATCTTGCCAAGTCAATTTTTTTGGAGAATCCTTAAACTTATCCAGTCAGTTGGAGATGTTAGCATTTTAATTTGTATCTCGGATATAAAATCCGAATATAGGACTCGGAACAATCGGGGTCAGAATGTTAGAAAAATTATGAAAACCTGGTGCTGGGTCACCAACGATCGGCACCCGATAATCTTGCCTAGCCAATTTTGTTTGGGAATCGCGTCAACTTATCGAGTTAGTAGGAGATGTTGGCATTATAACTTCGTATTCGGACCTCAAATCCTACAACAGGATTCGGAACAATCGGGGTCAGAATTTTAGAAAAATTATGAAAACCTGGAGCTGGGTCACCAACGATCGGCACCCGATAATCTTGCCAAGTCAATTTTTTTGGAGAATCCTTAAACTTATCCAGTCAGTTGGAGATGTTAGCATTTTAAAATGTATCTCGGATATAAAATCCGAATATAGGACTCGGAACAATCGGGGTCAGAATGTTAGAAAAATTATGAAAACCTGGTGCTGGGTCACCAACGATCGGCACCCGATAATCTTGCCTAGCCAATTTTGTTTGAGAATCGCGTCAACTTATCGAGTTAGTAGGAGATGTTGGCATTATAACTTGGAACTAGGATTTCAAATCCGACTATAGGACTCGGAACAATCGGGGTCAGAATGTTAGAAAAATTATGAAAACCTGGTGCTGGGTCACCAACGATCGGCACCTCATAATCTTGCCTAGCCAATTTTGTTGGAGAATAGCGTCAACTTATCGAGTTAGTAGGAGATGTTGGCATTATAACTTCGTATTCGGACCTCAAATCCTACAACAAGATTCGGAACAATCGGGGTCAGAATTTTTGAAAAATTATGAAAACCTGGTGTTGGGTCACCAACGATCGGCACCTGATAATCTTGGCTAGCCAATTTTGTTGGAGAATCGCGTCAACTTATCGAATTAGTAGGAGATGTTGGCATTATAACTTCGTATTCGGACCTCAAATCCTACAACAAGATTCGGAACAATCGGGGTCAGAATTTTAGAAAAATTATGAAATCCTGGTGGTGGGTCACCATCGATCGGCACCCGATAATCTTGCCAAGTCAATTTTTTTGGAGAATCCTTAAACTTATCCAGTCAGTTGGAGATGTTAGCATTTTAACTTGTATCTCGGATATAAAATCCGAATATAGGACTCGGAACAATCGGGGTCAGAATGTTAGAAAAATTATGAAAACCTTCACCAACGATCGGCACCTCATAATCTAGCCTAGCCAATTTTGTTGGAGAATCGCGTCAACTTATCGAATTAGTAGGAGATGTTGGCATTATAACTTCCTATTCGGACCTCAAATCCTACAACAAGATTCGGAACAATCGGGGTCAGAATTTTAGAAAAATTATGAAATCCTGGTGGTGGGTCACCATCGATCGGCACCTGATAATCTTGCCAAGTCAATTTTTTTGGAGAATCCTTAAACTTATCCAGTCAGTTGGAGATGTTAGCATTTTAATTTGTATCTCGGATATAAAATCCGAATATAGGACTCGGAACAATCGGGGTCAGAATGTTAGAAAAATTATGAAAACCTTCACCAACGATCGGCACCTCATAATCTAGCCTAGCCAATTTTGTTGGAGAATCGCGTCAACTTATCGAATTAGTAGGAGATGTTGGCATTATAACTTCCTATTCGGACCTCAAATCCTACAACAAGATTCGGAACAATCGGGGTCAGAATTTTAGAAAAATTATGAAATCCTGGTGGTGGGTCACCATCGATCGGCACCTGATAATCTTGCCAAGTCAATTTTTTTGGAGAATCCTTAAACTTATCCAGTCAGTTGGAGATGTTAGCATTTGAATTTGTATCTCGGATATAAAATCCGAATATAGGACTCGGAACAATCGGGGTCAGAATGTTAGAAAAATTATGAAAACCTGGTGCTGGGTCACCAACGATCGGCACCCGATAATCTTGCCTAGCCAATTTTGTTTGGGAATCGCGTCAACTTATCGAGTTAGTAGGAGATGTTGGCATTATAACTTCGTATTCGGACCTCAAATCCTACAACAGGATTCGGAACAATCGGGGTCAGAATGTTAGAAAAATTATGAAAACCTGGTGCTGGGTCACCAACGATCGGCACCTCATAATCTTGCCTAGCCAATTTTGTTGGAGAATAGCGTCAACTTATCGAGTTAGTAGGAGATGTTGGCATTATAACTTCGTATTCGGACCTCAAATCCTACAACAAGATTCGGAACAATCGGGGTCAGAATTTTTGAAAAATTATGAAAACCTGGTGTTGGGTCACCAACGATCGGCACCTGATAATCTTGGCTAGCCAATTTTGTTGGAGAATCGCGTCAACTTATCGAATTAGTAGGAGATGTTGGCATTATAACTTCGTATTCGGACCTCAAATCCTACAACAAGGTTCGGAACAATCGGGGTCAGAATTTTAGAAAAATTATGAAATCCTGGTGGTGGGTCACCATCGATCGGCACCCGATAATCTTGCCAAGTCAATTTTTTTGGAGAATCCTTAAACTTATCCAGTCAGTTGGAGATGTTAGCATATTAACTTGTATCTCGGATATAAAATCCGAATATAGGACTCGGAACAATCGGGGTCAGAATGTTAGAAAAATTATGAAAACCTTCACCAACGATCGGCACCTCATAATCTAGCCTAGCCAATTTTGTTGGAGAATCGCGTCAACTTATCGAATTAGTAGGAGATGTTGGCATTATAACTTCGTATTCGGACCTCAAATCCTACAACAGGATTCGGAACAATCGGGGTCAGAATGTTAGAAAAATTATAATAACCTGGTGCTGGGTCACCAACGATCGGCACCCGATAATCTTGCCAAGTTAATTTTTTTGGAGAATCCTTAAACTTATCCAGTCAGTTGGAGATGTTAGCATTTTAAAATGTATCTCGGATATAAAATCCGAATATAGGACTCGGAACAATCGGGGTCAGAATGTTAGAAAAATTATGAAAACCTGGTGCTGGGTCACCAACGATCGGCACCTCATAATCTTGCCTAGCCAATTTTGTTGGAGAATCGCGTCAACTTATCGAGTTAGTAGGAGATGTTTTCATTATAACTTCGTATTCGGACCTCAAATCCTACAAGAGGATTCGGAACAATCGGGGTCAGAATTTTAGAAAAATTATGAAATCCTGGTGGTGGGTCACCATCGATCGGCACCCGATAATCTTGCCAAGTCAATTTTTTTGGAGAATCCTTAAACTTATCCAGTCAGTTGGAGATGTTAGCATTTTAAAATGTATCTCGGATATAAAATCCGAATATAGGACTCGGAACAATCGGGGTCAGAATGTTAGAAAAATTATGAAAACCTGGTGCTGGGTCACCAACGATCGGCACCTCATAATCTTGCCTAGCCAATTTTGTTGGAGAATAGCGTCAACTTATCGAGTTAGTAGGAGATGTTGGCATTATAACTTCGTATTCGGACCTCAAATCCTACAACAAGATTCGGAACAATCGGGGTCAGAATTTTTGAAAAATTATGAAAACCTGGTGTTGGGTCACCAACGATCGGCACCTGATAATCTTGGCTAGCCAATTTTGTTGGAGAATCGCGTCAACTTATCGAATTAGTAGGAGATGTTGGCATTATAACTTCGTATTCGGACCTCAAATCCTACAACAAGATTCGGAACAATCGGGGTCAGAATTTTAGAAAAATTATGAAATCCTGGTGGTGGGTCACCATCGATCGGCACCCGATAATCTTGCCAAGTCAATTTTTTTGGAGAATCCTTAAACTTATCCAGTCAGTTGGAGATGTTAGCATTTTAACTTGTATCTCGGATATAAAATCCGAATATAGGACTCGGAACAATCGGGGTCAGAATGTTAGAAAAATTATGAAAACCTTCACCAACGATCGGCACCTCATAATCTAGCCTAGCCAATTTTGTTGGAGAATCGCGTCAACTTATCGAATTAGTAGGAGATGTTGGCATTATAACTTCCTATTCGGACCTCAAATCCTACAACAAGATTCGGAACAATCGGGGTCAGAATTTTAGAAAAATTATGAAATCCTGGTGGTGGGTCACCATCGATCGGCACCTGATAATCTTGCCAAGTCAATTTTTTTGGAGAATCCTTAAACTTATCCAGTCAGTTGGAGATGTTAGCATTTTAATTTGTATCTCGGATATAAAATCCGAATATAGGACTCGGAACAATCGGGGGTCAGAATGTTAGAAAAATTATGAAAACCTGGTGCTGGGTCACCAACGATCGGCACCCGATAATCTTGCCTAGCCAATTTTGTTTGGGAATCGCGTCAACTTATCGAGTTAGTAGGAGATGTTGGCATTATAACTTCGTATTCGGACCTCAAATCCTACAACAGGATTCGGAACAATCGGGGTCAGAATTTTAGAAAAATTATGAAAACCTGGAGCTGGGTCACCAACGATCGGCACCCGATAATCTTGCCAAGTCAATTTTTTTGGAGAATCCTTAAACTTATCCAGTCATTTGGAGATGTTAGCATTTTAACTTGTATCTCGGATCTCATATCCAAGTATAGGATTCGGAAAAATCGGGTTCAGAATGTTAGAAAAATTATGAAAACCTGGTGCTGGGTCACCAACGATCGGCACCTGATAATCTTGCCTAGGCAATTTTGTTGGAGAATCGCGTCAACTTGTCGAGTTAGTAGGAGATGTTGGCATTATAACTTCGTATTCGGACCTCAAATCCTACAACAGGATTCGGAACAATCGGGGTCAGAATTTTAGAAAAATTATGAAAACCTTGTGCTGGGTCACCATAGATCGGCACCCGATAATCTTGCCAAGTCAATTTTTTTGGAGAATCCTTAAACTTATCCAGTCAGTTGGAGATGTTAGCATTTTAACTTGGAACTCGGATCTCAAATCCGACTATAGGACTCGGAACAATCGGGGTCAGAATGTTAGAAAAATTATGAAAACCTGGTGCTGGGTCACCAACGATCGGCACCCGATAATCTTGCCTAGCCAATTTTGTTTGAGAATCGCGTCAACTTATCGAGTTAGTAGGAGATGTTGGCATTATAACTTGGAACTAGGATTTCAAATCCGACTAGAGGATTCGGAACAATCGGGGTCAGAATGTTAGAAAAATTATAATAACCTGGTGCTGGGTCACCAACGATCGGCACCCGATAATCTTGCCAAGTTAATTTTTTTGGAGAATCCTTAAACTTATCCAGTCAGTTGGAGATGTTAGCATTTTAAAATGTATCTCGGATATAAAATCCGAATATAGGACTCGGAACAATCGGGGTCAGAATGTTAGAAAAATTATGAAAACCTGGTGCTGGGTCACCAACGATCGGCACCTCATAATCTTGCCTAGCCAATTTTGTTGGAGAATCGCGTCAACTTATCGAGTTAGTAGGAGATGTTGGCATTATAACTTCGTATTCGGACCTCAAATCCTACAAGAGGATTCGGAACAATCGGGGTCAGAATTTTGAAAAATTATGAAAACCTGGTGGTGGGTCACCAACGATCAGCACACGATAATCTGGCCACGTCAATTTTTTGGAGAATCCTTAAACTTATCCAGTCAGTTGGAGATGTTAGCATTTTAACTTGGAACTCGGATCTCAAATCCGACTATAGGACTCGGAACAATCGGGGTCAGAATGTTAGAAAAATTATGAAAACCTGGTGCTGGGTCACCAACGATCGGCTCCCGATAATCTTGCCTAGCCAATTTTGTTGGAGAATCGCGTCAACTTATCGAGTTAGTAGGAGATGTTGGCATTATAACTTCGTATTCGGACCTTAAATCCTACAACAGGATTCGGAACAATCGGGGTCAGAATTTTAGAAAAATTATGAAAACCTTGTGCTGGGTCACCATAGATCGGCACCCGATAATCTTGCCAAGTCAACTTTTTTGGAGAATCCTTAAACTTATCCAGTGAGTTGGAGATGTTAGCATTTTAACTTGGAACTCGGATCTCAAACCAGACTATAGGATTCGGAACAATCGGGGTCAGAATGTTAGAAAAATTATGAAAACCTGGTGCTGGGTCACCAACGATCGGCTCCCGATAATCTTGCCTAGCCAATTTTGTTGGAGAATCGCGTCAACTTATCGAGTTAGTAGGAGATGTTGGCATTATAACTTCGAATTCGGACCTCAAACCCTACAACAGGATTCGGAACAATCGGGGTCAGAATTTTAGAAAAATTATGAAAACCTTGTGCTGGGTCATCATAGATCGGCACCCGATAATCTTGCCAAGTCAACTTTTTTGGAGAATCCTTAAACTTATCCAGTGAGTTGGAGATGTTAGCATTTTAACGTGGAACTCGGATCTCAAACCCGACTATAGGATTCGGAACAATCGGGGTCAGAATGTTAGAAAAATTATGAAAACCTGGTGCTGGGTCACCAACGATCGGCACCTCATAATCTTGCCTAGCCAATTTTGTTGGAGAATCGCGTCAACTTATCGAGTCAGTAGGAGATGTTGGCATTATAACTTCGTATTCGGACCTCAAATCCTACAATAAGATTCGGAACAATCGGGGTCAGAATTTTAGAAAAATTATGAAATCCTGGTGGTGGGTCACCATCGATCGGCACCCGATAATCTTGCCAAGTCAATTTTTTTGGAGAATCCTTAAACTTATCCAGTCAGTTGGAGATGTTAGCATTTTAAAATGTATCTCGGATATAAAATCCGAATATAGGACTCGGAACAATCGGGGTCAGAATGTTAGAAAAATTATGAAAACCTGGTGCTGGGTCACCAACGATCGGCACCCGATAATCTTGCCTAGCCAATTTTGTTTGAGAATCGCGTCAACTTATCGAGTTAGTAGGAGATGTTGGCATTATAACTTGGAACTAGGATTTCAAATCCGACTATAGGACTCGGAACAATCGGGGTCAGAATGTTAGAAAAATTATGAAATCCTGGTGCTGGGTCACCAACGATCGGCACCTCATAATCTTGCCTAGCCAATTTTGTTGGAGAATAGCGTCAACTTATCGAGTTAGTAGGAGATGTTGGCATTATAACTTCGTATTCGGACCTCAAATCCTACAACAGGATTCGGAACAATCGGGGTCAGAATTTTAGAAAAATTATGAAAACCTGGTGCTGGGTCACCATCGATCGGCACCCGATAATCTTGCCAAGTCAATTTTTTTGGAGAATCCTTAAACTTATCCAGTCAGTTGGAGATGTTAGCATTTTAACTTGTATCTCGGATATAAAATCCGAATATAGGACTCGGAACAATCGGGGTCAGAATGTTAGAAAAATTATGAAAACCTGGTGCTGGGTCACCAACGATCGGCTCCCGATAATCTTGCCTAGCCAATTTTGTTGGAGAATCGCGTCAACTTATGGAGTTAGTAGGAGATGTTGGCATTATAACTTCGTATTCGGACCTCAAATCCTACAACAGGATTCGGAACAATCGGGGTCAGAATTTTAGAAAAATTATGAAAACCTGGAGCTGGGTCACCAACGATTGGCACCCGATAATCTTGCCAAGTCAATTTTTTTGGAGAATCCTTAAACTTATCCAGTCAGTTGGAGATGTTAGCATTTTAACTTGTATCTCGGATCTCAAATCCAAGTATAGGATTCGAAACAATCGGGTTCATAATGTTAGAAAAATTATGAAAACCTGGTGCTGGGTCACCAACGATCGGCACCTGATAATCTTGCCTAGGCAATTTTGTTGGAGAATCGCGTCAACTTATCGAGTTAGTAGGAGATGTTGGCATTATAACTTCGTATTCGGACCTCAAATCCTACAACAGGATTCGGAACAATCGGGTTCAGAATTTTAGAAAAATTATGAAAACCTTGTGCTGGGTCACCATAGATCGGCACCCGATAATCTTGCCAAGTCAACTTTTTTGGAGAATCCTTAAACTTATCGAGTCAGTTGGAGATGTTAGCATTTTAACTTGTATCTCTGATCTTAAGTCCAAATATAGGATTCGGAAAAATCGAGGTCAGAATGTTGGAAAAATTATGAAAACCTGGTGCTGGGTCACCAACGATCGGCACCTCATAATCTTGCCTAGCCAATTTTGTTGGAGAATCGCGTCAACTTATCGAGTTAGTAGGAGATGTTGGCATTATAACTTCGTATTCGGACCTCAAATCCTACAACAGGATTCGGAACAATCGGGGTCAGAATTTTAGAAAAATTATGAAAACCTGGAGCTGGGTCACCAACGATCGGCACTCGATAATCTTGCCAAGTCAATATTTTTGGAGAATCCTTAAACTTATCGAGTCAGTTGGAGATGTTAGCATTTTAATTTGGAACTAGGATCTCAAATCCGACTATAGGATTCGGAACAATCGGGGTCAGAATGTTAGAAAAATTATGAAAAGCTGGTGCTGGGTCACCAACGATCGGCACCCGATAATCTTGCCAAGTCAATTTTTTTGGAGAATCCTTAAACTTATCCAGTCATTTGGAGATGTTAGCATTTTAACTTGTATCTCGGATCTCATATCCAAGTATAGGATTCGGAAAAATCGGGTTCAGAATGTTAGTAAAAAATTATGAAAACCTGGTGCTGGGTCACCAACGATCGGCACCTGATAATCTTGCCTAGGCAATTTTGTTGGAGAATCGCGTCAACTTGTCGAGTTAGTAGGAGATGTTGGCATTATAACTTCGTATTCGGACCTCAAATCCTACAACAGGATTCGGAACAATCGGGGTCAGAATTTTAGAAAAATTATGAAAACCTTGTGCTGGGTCACCATAGATCGGCACCCGATAATCTTGCCAAGTCAATTTTTTTGGAGAATCCTTAAACTTATCCAGTCAGTTGGAGATGTTAGCATTTTAACTTGGAACTCGGATCTCAAATCCGACTATAGGACTCGGAACAATCGGGGTCAGAATGTTAGAAAAATTATGAAAACCTGGTGCTGGGTCACCAACGATCGGCACCCGATAATCTTGCCTAGCCAATTTTGTTTGAGAATCGCGTCAACTTATCGAGTTAGTAGGAGATGTTGGCATTATAACTTGGAACTAGGATTTCAAATCCGACTATAGGATTCGGAACAATCGGGGTCAGAATGTTAGAAAAATTATAATAACCTGGTGCTGGGTCACCAACGATCGGCACCCGATAATCTTGCCAAGTTAATTTTTTTGGAGAATCCTTAAACTTATCGAGTCAGTTGGAGATGTTAGCATTTTAACTTGTATCTCTGATCTTAAGTCCAAATATAGGATTCGGAAAAATCGAGGTCAGAATGTTAGAAAAATTATGAAAACCTGGTGCTGGGTCACCAACGATCGGCACCTCATAATCTTGCCTAGCCAATTTTGTTGGAGAATCGCGTCAACTTATCGAGTTAGTAGGAGATGTTGGCATTATAACTTCGTATTCGGACCTCAAATCCTACAAGAGGATTCGGAACAATCGGGGTCAGAATTTTTGAAAAATTATGAAAACCTGGTGGTGGGTCACCAACGATCAGCACACGATAATCTTGCCACGTCAATTTTTTGGAGAATCCTTAAACTTATCCAGTCAGTTGGAGATGTTAGCATTTTAACTTGGAACTCGGATCTCAAATCCGACTATAGGACTCGGAACAATCGGGGTCAGAATGTTAGAAAAATTATGAAAACCTGGTGCTGGGTCACCAACGATCGGCTCCCGATAATCTTGCCTAGCCAATTTTGTTGGAGAATCGCGTCAACTTATCGAGTTAGTAGGAGATGTTGGCATTATAACTTCGTATTCGGACCTTAAATCCTACAACAGGATTCGGAACAATCGGGGTCAGAATTTTAGAAAAATTATGAAAACCTTGTGCTGGGTCACCATAGATCGGCACCCGATAATCTTGCCAAGTCAACTTTTTTGGAGAATCCTTAAACTTATCCAGTGAGTTGGAGATGTTAGCATTTTAACTTGGAACTCGGATCTCAAACCCGACTATAGGATTCGGAACAATCGGGGTCAGAATGTTAGAAAAATTATGAAAACCTGGTGCTGGGTCACCAACGATCGGCTCCCGATAATCTTGCCTAGCCAATTTTGTTGGAGAATCGCGTCAACTTATCGAGTTAGTAGGAGATGTTGGCATTATAACTTGGAACTAGGATTTCAAATCCGACTATAGGACTCGGAACAATCGGGGTCAGAATGTTAGAAAAATTATGAAAACCTGGTGCTGGGTCACCAACGATCGGCACCTCATAATCTTGCCTAGCCAATTTTGTTGGAGAATAGCGTCAACTTATCGAGTTAGTAGGAGATGTTGGCATTATAACTTCGTATTCGGACCTCAAATCCTACAACAGGATTCGGAACAATCGGGGTCAGAATTTTAGAAAAATTATGAAAACCTTGTGCTGGGTCACCATCGATCGGCACCCGATAATCTTGCCAAGTCAATTTTTTTGGAGAATCCTTAAACTTATCCAGTCAGTTGGAGATGTTAGCATTTTAACTTGTATCTCGGATATAAAATCCGAATATAGGACTCGGAACAATCGGGGTCAGAATGTTAGAAAAATTATGAAAACCTGGTGCTGGGTCACCAACGATCGGCTCCCGATAATCTTGCCTAGCCAATTTTGTTGGAGAATCGCGTCAACTTATGGAGTTAGTAGGAGATGTTGGCATTATAACTTCGTATTCGGACCTCAAATCCTACAACAGGATTCGGAACAATCGGGGTCAGAATTTTAGAAAAATTATGAAAACCTGGAGCTGGGTCACCAACGATTGGCACCCGATAATCTTGCCAAGTCAATTTTTTTGGAGAATCCTTAAACTTATCCAGTCAGTTGGAGATGTTAGCATTTTTAACTTGTATCTCGGATCTCAAATCCAAGTATAGGATTCGGAAACAATCGGGTTCATAATGTTAGAAAAATTATGAAAACCTGGTGCTGGGTCACCAACGATCGGCACCTGATAATCTTGCCTAGGCAATTTTGTTGGAGAATCGCGTCAACTTATCGAGTTAGTAGGAGATGTTGGCATTATAACTTGGTATTCGGACCTCAAATCCTACAACAGGATTCGGAACAATCGGGGTTCAGAATTTTAGAAAAATTATGAAAACCTTGTGCTGGGTCACCATCGATCGGCACCTGATAATCTTGCCAAGTCAATTTTTTTGGAGAATCCTTAAACTTATCCAGTCAGTTGGAGATGTTAGCATTTTAATTTGTATCTCGGATATAAAAGCCGAATATAGGACTCGGAACAATCGGGGTCAGAATGTTAGAAAAATTATGAAAACCTGGTGCTGGGTCACCAACGATCGGCACCCGATAATCTTGCCTAGCCAATTTTGTTTGAGAATCGCGTCAACTTATCGAGTTAGTAGGAGATGTTGGCATTATAACTTCGTATTCGGACCTCAAATCCTACAACAGGATTCGGAACAATCGGGGTCAGAATTTTAGAAAAATTATGAAAACCTGGTGCTGGGTCACCAACGATCGGCACTCGATAATCTTGCCAAGTCAATATTTTGGAGAATCCTTAAACTTATCGAGTCAGTTGGAGATGTTAGCATTTTAATTTGGAACTAGGATCCTCAAATCCGACTATAGGATTCGGAACAATCGGGGTCAGAATGTTAGAAAAATTATGAAAACCTTGTGCTGGGTCACCAACGATCGGCACCCGATAATCTTGCCAAGTCAATTTTTTTGGAGAATCCTTAAACTTATCCAGTCATTTGGAGATGTTAGCATTTTAACTTGTATCTCGGATCTCATATCCAAGTATAGGATTCGGAAAAATCGGGTTCAGAATGTTAGTAAAAAATTATGAAAACCTGGTGCTGGGTCACCAACGATCGGCACCTGATAATCTTGCCTAGGCAATTTTGTTGGAGAATCGCGTCAACTTGTCGAGTTAGTAGGAGATGTTGGCATTATAACTTCGTATTCGGACCTCAAATCCTACAACAGGATTCGGAACAATCGGGGTCAGAATTTTAGAAAAATTATGAAAACCTGGTGCTGGGTCACCAACGATTGGCACCCGATAATCTTGCCAAGTCAATTTTTTGGAGAATCCTTAAACTTATCCAGTCAGTTGGAGATGTTAGCATTTTAACTTGTATCTCGGATCTCAAATCCAAGTATAGGATTCGAAACAATCGGGTTCATAATGTTAGAAAAATTATGAAAACCTGGTGCTGGGTCACCAACGATCGGCACCTGATAATCTTGCCTAGGCAATTTTGTTGGAGAATCGCGTCAACTTATCGAGTTAGTAGGAGATGTTGGCATTATAACTTCGTATTCGGACCTCAAATCCTACAACAGGATTCGGAACAATCGGGTTCAGAATTTTAGAAAAATTATGAAAACCTTGTGCTGGGTCACCATCGATCGGCACCTGATAATCTTGCCAAGTCAATTTTTTTGGAGAATCCTTAAACTTATCCAGTCAGTTGGAGATGTTAGCATTTTAATTTGTATCTCGGATATAAAAGCCGAATATAGGACTCGGAACAATCGGGGTCAGAATGTTAGAAAAATTATGAAAACCTGGTGCTGGGTCACCAACGATCGGCACCCGATAATCTTGCCTAGCCAATTTTGTTTGAGAATCGCGTCAACTTATCGAGTTAGTAGGAGATGTTGGCATTATAACTTCGTATTCGGACCTCAAATCCTACAACAGGATTCGGAACAATCGGGGTCAGAATTTTAGAAAAATTATGAAAACCTGGAGCTGGGTCACCAACGATCGGCACTCGATAATCTTGCCAAGTCAATATTTTTGGAGAATCCTTAAACTTATCGAGTCAGTTGGAGATGTTAGCATTTTAATTTGGAACTAGGATCTCAAATCCGACTATAGGATTCGGAACAATCGGGGTCAGAATGTTAGAAAAATTATGAAAAGCTGGTGCTGGGTCACCAACGATCGGCACCCGATAATCTTGCCAAGTCAATTTTTTTGGAGAATCCTTAAACTTATCCAGTCATTTGGAGATGTTAGCATTTTAACTTGTATCTCGGATCTCATATCCAAGTATAGGATTCGGAAAAATCGGGTTCAGAATGTTAGTAAAAATTATGAAAACCTGGTGCTGGGTCACCAACGATCGGCACCTGATAATCTTGCCTAGGCAATTTTGTTGGAGAATCGCGTCAACTTGTCGAGTTAGTAGGAGATGTTGGCATTATAACTTCGTATTCGGACCTCAAATCCTACAACAGGATTCGGAACAATCGGGGTCAGAATTTTAGAAAAATTATGAAAACCTTGTGCTGGGTCACCATAGATCGGCACCCGATAATCTTGCCAAGTCAATTTTTTTGGAGAATCCTTAAACTTATCCAGTCAGTTGGAGATGTTAGCATTTTAACTTGGAACTCGGATCTCAAATCCGACTATAGGACTCGGAACAATCGGGGTCAGAATGTTAGAAAAATTATGAAAACCTGGTGCTGGGTCACCAACGATCGGCACCCGATAATCTTGCCTAGCCAATTTTGTTTGAGAATCGCGTCAACTTATCGAGTTAGTAGGAGATGTTGGCATTATAACTTGGAACTAGGATTTCAAATCCGACTATAGGATTCGGAACAATCGGGGTCAGAATGTTAGAAAAATTATAATAACCTGGTGCTGGGTCACCAACGATCGGCACCCGATAATCTTGCCAAGTTAATTTTTTTGGAGAATCCTTAAACTTATCGAGTCAGTTGGAGATGTTAGCATTTTAACTTGTATCTCTGATCTTAAGTCCAAATATAGGATTCGGAAAAATCGAGGTCAGAATGTTAGAAAAATTATGAAAACCTGGTGCTGGGTCACCAACGATCGGCACCTCATAATCTTGCCTAGCCAATTTTGTTGGAGAATCGCGTCAACTTATCGAGTTAGTAGGAGATGTTGGCATTATAACTTCGTATTCGGACCTCAAATCCTACAAGAGGATTCGGAACAATCGGGGTCAGAATTTTTGAAAAATGATGAAAACCTGGTGGTGGGTCACCAACGATCAGCACACGATAATCTTGCCACGTCAATTTTTTGGAGAATCCTTAAACTTATCCAGTGAGTTGGAGATGTTAGCATTTTAACTTGGAACTCGGATCTCAAATCCGACTATAGGACTCGGAACAATCGGGGTCAGAATGTTAGAAAAATTATGAAAACCTGGTGCTGGGTCACCAACGATCGGCACCTCATAATCTTGCCTAGCCAATTTTGTTGGAGAATCGCGTCAACTTATCGAGTTAGTAGGAGATGTTGGCATTATAACTTCGTATTCGGACCTCAAATCCTACAACAGCATTCGGAACAATCGGGGTCAG
Source organism: Drosophila repletoides (assembly GCA_018150835.1). NCBI lineage: Eukaryota > Metazoa > Arthropoda > Insecta > Diptera > Drosophilidae > Drosophila > Drosophila repletoides. Next base: position 2,167 of record JAECWQ010000156.1, on the reverse strand, counting down.
AATTTTAGAAAAATTATGAAAACCTTGTGCTGGGTCACCATAGATCGGCACCCGATAATCTTGCCAAGTTAATTTTTTTGGAGAATCCTTAAACTTATCCAGTCAGTTGGAGATGTTAGCATTTTAAAATGTATCTCGGATATAAAATCCGAATATAGGACTCGGAACAATCGGGGTCAGAATGTTAGAAAAATTATGAAAACCTGGTGCTGGGTCACCAACGATCGGCACCTCATAATCTTGCCTAGCCAATTTTGTTGGAGAATCGCGTCAACTTATCGAGTTAGTAGGAGATGTTGGCATTATAACTTCGTATTCGGACCTCAAATCCTACAAGAGGATTCGGAACAATCGGGGTCAGAATGTTAGAAAAATTATGAAAACCTGGTGGTGGGTCACCAACGATCAGCACCCGATAATCTTGCCACGTCAATTTTTGGAGAATCCTTAAACTTATCCAGTGAGTTGGAGATGTTAGCATTTTAACTTGGAACTCGGATCTCAAACCCGACTATAGGACTCGGAACAATCGGGGTCAGAATGTTAGAAAAATTATGAAAACCTGGTGCTGGGTCACCAACGATCGGCACCTCATAATCTTGCCTAGCCAATTTTGTTGGAGAATCGCGTCAACTTATCGAGTTAGTAGGAGATGTTGGCATTATAACTTCGTATTCGGACCTCAAATCCTACAACAGGATTCGGAACAATCGGGGTCAGAATTTTAGAAAAATTATGAAAACCTTGTGCTGGGTCACCATAGATCGGCACCCGATAATCTTGCCAAGTCAACTTTTTTGGAGAATCCTTAAACTTATCCAGTGAGTTGGAGATGTTAGCATTTTAACTTGGAACTCGGATCTCAAATCCGACTATAGGACTCGGAACAATCGGGGTCAGAATGTTAGAAAAATTATGAAAACCTGGTGCTGGGTCACCAACGATCGGCACCTCATAATCTTGCCTAGCCAATTTTGTTGGAGAATCGCGTCAACTTATCGAGTTAGTAGGAGATGTTGGCATTATAACTTCGTATTCGGACCTCAAATCCTACAACAGGATTCGGAACAATCGGGGTCAGAATTTTAGAAAAATTATGAAAACCTTGTGCTGGGTCACCATAGATCGGCACCCGATAATCTTGCCAAGTCAACTTTTTTTGGAGAATCCTTAAACTTATCCAGTGAGTTGGAGATGTTAGCATTTTAACTTGGAACTCGGACCTCAAATCCTACAATAAGATTCGGAACAATCGAGGTCAGAATTTTAGAAAAATTATGAAATCCTGGTGGTGGGTCACCATCGATCGGCACCCGATAATCTTGCCAAGTCAATTTTTTTGGAGAATCCTTAAACTTATCCAGTCAGTTGGAGATGTTAGCATTTTAAAATGTATCTCGGATCTCAAATCCGACTATAGGACTCGGAACAATCGGGGTCAGAATGTTAGAAAAATTATGAAAACCTGGTGCTGGGTCACCAACGATCGGCACCTCATAATCTTGCCTAGCCAATTTTGTTGGAGAATCGCGTCAACTTATCGAGTTAGTAGGAGATGGTGGCATTATAACTTCGTATTCGGACCTCAAATCCTACATCAGGATTCGGAACAATCGGGGTCAGAATGTTAGAAAAATTATGAAAACCTGGTGCTGGGCCACCAACGATCGGCACCCGATAATCTTGCCTAGCCAATTTTGTTGGAGAATCGGGTCAACTTATCGAGTTAGTAGGAGATGTTGGCATTATAACTTCGTATTCGGACCTCAAATCCTACAACAGCATTCGGAACAATCGGGTTCAGAATTTTAGAAAAATTATGAAAACCTTGTGCTGGGTCCCCCTAGATCGGCACCCGATAATCTTGCCAAGTCAACTTTTTGGAGAATCCTTAAACTTATCGAGTCAGTTGGAGATGTTAGCATTTTAACTTGTATCTCAGATCTCAAATCCAAGTATAGGATTCGAAACAATCGGGTTCATAATGTTAGAAAAATTATGAAAACCTGGTGCTGGGTCACCAACGATCGGCACCTGATAATCTTGCCTAGCCAATTTTGTTGGAGAATCGCGTCAACTTATCGAGTTAGTAGGAGATGTTGGCATTATAACTTCATAATCGGACCTCAAATCCTACAACAGCATTCGGAACAATCGGGTTCAGAAT
>JAECWQ010000152.1:0-11764 GCA_018150835.1 Drosophila repletoides | reverse complement strand
CTCTGCCTTGGCCTCTATCCCTATTCCTATAGTTGCTCTTTTTTTGTCTTTTTTATGTGCTGCTGCAACAGCAACCTGAATTATCGCTACATTTGGTTTTTATTGTTGTGGGGGGTGGGGGAAGGTCCGCTCCGCCGGCTTCAGTAAGTCTGCGGGCACTGCGGTTGGAAACTTTACGCCCAACATTATTTTACTTAGTTGATAAACTTTTATGCGCGCCTCGTTCCCAGTGCCAGTCACCGTTTCCACCCAATCGCAGTTCCCAGTAGCAGTTCCCACTACCCAGTTCCCAGTCCCAGTCCCACTCAAAGAGCCAGTGCATAGCAAGCAAAGTTCTCATCCGCTCTGGGAATACTGCGACTACTCCTCATATATAGTTCTTCTTTTTTTTGCTATAGTTACTGGCATATTTTCCAATTTTTTTGGCCTTCCTTTCCTCTCCTTTGCTCTCGATTTTGTTTATATTTTAGCAACTTTTTTTGTGACTTTTACTTGTGGCCACAATTTAAAGTTTGTTTGTTAAAATAATAATAGATACAAATCCAATCCAATTGTTTGAGCTGTGATTAAGTATTGTTTGTTTAAAATAATAAAAGATACAAATTATGCTTTTCTCAGAGTTAGAATTGTTTGAACTTCGTTTAAGAATTGTTTGAGCTAAGTTTAAAAATTGTTTGCCTAAAATAATATTATATGAAAATTGTGTATTTCTTAGAGCTAGAATTGTTTGAGCTTCATTTAAGAATTGTTTGCTTAAAATAATATTAGATGAAAATTGTGGTTTTCTCAGAGTTCGAACTGTTTAAGCTTCGTTTAAGAACCGTTTAAGAACAGAATAATACATCTATTCCAGAGTCAACAAGACTGCATTTGCATCGAATACATCTAACATTCATCCACTAATCATACCTAAAAAGGATACGAAATCAATTCAAAATTTACCAAAAATTTAATCAATGATCGGCAGGGTATACAGTCTGAGCTAAATACGCAAGATTCCAGATTATTATGCAATTGTAAAGTTAAGTTTCATGATCAAAATTCTAATAAATAATAAAATAGATATCGAAAACAAGCGAGCACTAACTTTGGAGAGCAATGGAGTAAATTGAGTGTCTAGATTGAACTCTATCTCCTATGTTTTAACAATTATTTAACATATGTATATATCGGCAAGGTAATCGATCATAGCCAAATACCAAGTTCCAACACACATACATTGAATTAAATAATCTCACACAGCCAAGGTATAACTATGATGTTTTATTCCATTACCCTCATAGAATACATTTTCAATGTAAATAATGCCCACGTTGGGCGCCAAAAACTTATGTAACCATGCCTCACGTTGGCCGCCAAAAATTTATTTAGCAAACCAGCGCTAGTATTAACAAAAAATTTATGCAGCAAAATGTAATTAAATGCAGATGCCCTCGTTTAGGAGTCAGACACTTATTTAACATTTACGCAACCAAGATTATTGCTCATATATTATCCATCTTTGAGTGTGAATACCGGGACTCAACGGTGTCACAGCGGGGGTCGGGACCCCTTAATTCCCTAGCTCTTTCAGGGTTGGGTGGGTTTGCTGTGTCCTGTAGAACTCTTAGCACATAGAACTTTCTTTTTATAGAGTCCCTACTGAAACTAAAATGGCAGCTAAACTTGAACCGCAAACTTATTAAAAAAAAACTGGATGCATCCATTGCAAGTGGATGAAAAATAGTATTTATTTTATATTTTTTTTCTATCCAATTTTTAATTGATTGATTGTTTTTATTTCTGCACATATTAATAATTTTATTAATATTTTTAACCAACTTTCACAAGTTTTAATTAAGTTTTATTATTTAACGTGGTGACAGACCGTCAGGTGCAGCAGCTCCGCCGTCTTTTGCAATGTGTAAGGAAAAACTTTTCAGTAGCTTTACAAGCTTATATACCACAAAAAGTTTTTTTCTAACACATGCTCAATTATAGCGACGATTTGTCGCATGCTTATGCATCGCTTTGCTCTCGATGTTCAGCTAAGCTGCAGCTTGCGCAAGCTCGCTCATAAGCTTTAGGCGTGAACGCAGCTTTATGGCATTGCGTTGTCGATCTCTTTTCTGCATTAAACTTAGATTAAAGCTTTCAACAATTACCGCGTAAGCTCGCTCATAAGCTTTATGCGTTTACGCAGATTTATTGCATTGCGTTGTCGATCTCTTTTCAGCATTAAGCTTAGAAGAAAGCTCTCAACAATTACAGCGCAGGCAACAAGGTTGTCATAAACGGCTTGCGCTGTAAATACCTATGTATTTATTATTTATGATTCTGCAACCATTACAATTTGATTTTGATTTTGAATCAAAATTGCAATTAAATACCTAAAACTTAATGAATGTGGAATACTCAAATGCCTTGCCTTTTATATATACGGAATAAAGCCTGATTTTGCTTGCTGCTAATGCCAGCCAACAACAAGTTAATTCACAAAATTATAGACTCTGATGGAAATGCCATAAATGCCGTCAAGCAAATCATTTAATTTCATTCATTTGTCAATAAAATGACAATGGGCCGTTTCGAGTGCAGCTCAGAAAGAGAAATTGCAAAATTACTAACCCCTCCCCAAGGCTCTGACTCCCCTTTTCTGGGTAAATGTAATTAGATTAGATCTGCTAGAGGATTAGCATTTTTAATAGTTTTTAGGACTTTCAAAAAGTATGAAAATGTAATAAACATCAAAATTTATGAAATAAATAAATGTAACAGAATTATGGAAATGTGTATGAAAATATATATTGAAGCCTTCTTTGCATTCAATTTATGGTTTTGGCATCACATTGCTTTAACCAATTAAATATGGCATAAATATAAAGATAAAAAGGCATAAAACTCAGTAAGGGTTTCTATTTTTAAGCTTATTAGAAGATATGTCAAATAAGTCATTTAAAATTTACTTATCACATAGTTATATACTAAATGATTATAGGCTAGCTCTTGGTTAAGTATTCGCATGAATCAGAAGACTACAGTGTAGTATGCGCATATATCAAGGGTACACTGTACCACTTAGTTGCATTGATCTATATATGCATTTGAGCACCCACTCACGAACTACGCTCAGTCGGCGCTCTCACGCTGACAACTTGTACATACATATATACTCTCTCTCTCATTATTAGTTATAAGAGAAATTCATAGATAAGTTCGGCCGCTCTGCTGTCGGCTTAACCGGCAGCGTTGCCAATAGCATGTAAGTAAGCATAAGTATGTAATTAGACTTAGTGCTCTTCGTATTCGAATCGAATAAATCATTATCTAAAGACATCTCATATGGCACTGATGTGCCCGCGTATATTTTATCCAAAAACATAACACGTGGTAACCCGCAGTCACTACATGGCGACCGTGACATAGTCCCTAAGTACATGCTAAGGGGAGAGTGTAGAGATTAGAAGTGGTCCCGTTGATCGAAGTGGACCCGTTGATTCGAAGTGGTCCCGTTGATCGTTTAAAACGCGTGATGCAGAGGTTTCAAAAGCTCTCACACGTATAAAATGGACCAGAACAGCAAACTCTCCCCCTATTAGCAGAGAAGCGTGATGCCTGCATGGCTGTATAAAGTGCATTGAAACGTGTTATTAAAAAAAAAAAAAACTACAACACTACATACACAATATATAATATTATATATAATATTATACTACAAGGAGATACCAAGGAGGATACTACAAGGAGATACAAAGAAGGAGACAAAAAAAAAATTTTTTTTTGGTTGATCATACATTGGCGCCACATACAGGCGTGCATTGCCGAGAAGCTGTCTCCGTTAATAATAAAAAATATTGGCAACTGCAGAGGAGAGCGGCAACTACAAACAGCAAATATTGACGCAGTGAGTAGTGTGAGATGTGTGCCAAAAGAAGTGGCGTGGTAAAAAAATTAAATTAAGTTACTTAATAATAGTGCGTTAAATTGGTACAACTCGGTAAAATTGCATGCCGAAGTTGAACAAAAAAATCAAACCGCCACGAACACATCAACCTACCCTGTAATCAAGTCAATATTCAATAAAATAAAACAATCTCCACCCAAAGAAATAGAGACACTCAAAATTAAGAAAAGCTGCCCTAACGACTGCGAGGGACCACTATGTTCTCCATATTGTGAGTACACCTGTGCAGTCAGCACCGGTGCCCCATCAGCGAAGTAACGACCAGTGCAGCCAGCTCCGGTCCCGCCTGACGTACCAAGTGAGGCCAAGAAGAAGACGACCGACAGCGCTTCCTAGAGCTAAATTTTCCTTTTTTTAAAAATAAAAAAAAATCCATTGCACTGTGTTGCATATTTGTTTTATATTGCACTGCGTAGCATTTTTTTTTGGTATAATATTAACTAAATTGTAAAATTGAGCGACATTAAAGTTGCCCAATTAGCCTATGGCAACTTTTGATTCTGAACAGCTAGAAGATCTTAACGAATCTAAGCCAACACTAATTAGTGACACTGATATGGAATATATAAGACAAATATCGTCTACAATTTCCGAATTTGATTTTAAAAACTATCACTGCCTAGGTTCCTAACGACTTTAAGACTTGTAGAACGTACAAAGGGTACGCAAGAAGACTTGGCAGTAGAAGTCATAAAATCATTGTCCCAATTTTGTACAAAGTACAAAGTGAAACTTCTATTATTGGTATTATAGCTAAATTAAATACCTATATCAAAGGCGAGACCACTGACGTAATTAAACATAAATGAATATAAAGCAAAAAGGCAAATCAGACAGTCCGCGCAAGCAACTTGAAGCAACCTATATTGACGATGGCCTGGACAAACCGCAACCAAAGAAACAATATCAGCCATGACTTAAAATTGCGAATACGAGAAATTTCGCATAATATTAGAAGCCGGTAATTTCAATAATTTCAATGATGATATGGGTAAATATATCCAATGCAGCAACGAAATGACAGGAAGCCCAAGTACAATATTGTAATAATGTAAAGATAACTTTGTTGCCGATCAATAAAAAATTTAAAAGATATACAAAACAAAATCCTGAAAGTCACTACCAGGTATCAATATAGACAAAAATCCTGCGCAGGAAATAAAAAAGCAGAAATGCCAAGGCAATCTACCGAAAAAGCTTCTCAGCCCAACGTATACGAAGTCATAAATAATGACAAAGTACGAAAAGTAGTGACCTTGCATATAAAAGACATACTATGTTTCTTAAACATGGTAAGAAAATTATAGCAAGAATTGATATTGGTGATTTATATATTAATGGAAATATTGATCTAGAACAACTATTTCCAAGGCTCGAAAGAGAAGCCGGTATATTAAATAAACCAAGTCAAAATGGCACCGTGGGAAAATATCTTTGAACACGTTCCAATAGATAATTTCAAGAAAATGGGCAATCAAATATTGAAATCTTTAAGAGTAGCGCTAGTCAAGCAATGTAGCGATGACCACAATAACAAAAGTTAAAGAGAAAGAAGCAATATTGTCTACATTACATGACGACCCAATACAAGGAGGTCATACAGGCATTACAAAAACCTTGACCAAGGTCAAAAGACATTATTACTGGAAAGGTATAACTCGTGATATAACACAGCATATCCACAAATGTGAAAAAAGCCAGAAGTAAAAAATTACGAAACACAATAAGACCCCTTTAACAATTACTGAAACCCCAGTAAAAGCCTTTGACAGGGTTATAGTGGACACTATTGGTCCACATTTCAGGAAAACACCAACCAAAAAAGAAGCAGTGTTGCCAAGGCAGCAACCACGTCAACCATCAATGATTGGGGTTTTCCCGAAGATAGAACAGAAGAGCAGATTTTAGGTGTAAGAGAGAGAGTTCTAAAGAGATAACGTGATAAAATTCGTTGTAATTGGAGCACAGTACACGGAATCGACGCATAGTCAGTTGTGCAATTAGATAACACTAATGGATAATAATTTTTTGTTATTCTACGAGGAACATGAAAGTTAAGACGAAATAATAGAAAAGGAGAGCTAATGTCACCGATAATTAATTTATGAACAAAAATAATACCAAGGATAGTTCTACAGTTAGTTAATGAAGGGAGATCAATGAGTAAGAGCCTATCAGAGTACGGTGGAAAACGGGAATCAGGATCCCAGTTTAAGCCACGATTGACAAAGAGGAGGAATTCTTTCTGAATGGATTCAATGGTTTTAAATGTTCCTCTTCCATCTTCCCCCTTCAGAAAATTTATCAACTCCTCGCCGTTTAATTCTTCAAATACCAATGTATGTGCTGTTCATGTCCAACCAACTTCTGCAAATCAAGCTCAGGCTTGTGCTCCAACTACAACACGAGCTACAAGTCCAGCTGTCCCTACAGCTCCGGCTGGCATTGCCTGATGTGGAAATAGTTGCCGTTAAGGTATCGTTTCCATCATTTTCCATTTTCATAACGTGCTCTTATATCCCTCCGTGTTCTGATATTTCTATTTATATGCAGCATTTAAGCCGTATTAAATATATATCAACACTCGTACGTGATAAAGACATGTTTGTCGTTTTAGGCGATTTCAATTTGCCTAATATCCAGTGGTCTCTCTTTAGGAAATCTAATTATCTTGTGCCTTCTGCACAACATGACTTTTTTGATTCCCTGTATGACCTTTCGTTTTTTCAAATAAACTCGATTCCTAATAATCTTGATAGAATGCTTGCTCCAATGTGTCATCCTACCGTAGAAATTTCTCTATCAATTGCCACGTCGACTATGGAATCAGTTTGAGCGGGATCCTAAACTGTTTTATAAATTTGTAAATTCTAAGCATAACAGCTCATCTATGGCTCCTACATTTTTCCTGAAGAATGAGGGATCCATTGATGACTTAACTAGTGCTAACCTTTTTGCAAATTTCTTTCAATCTACTTACATTTCTTCCAATAACAATATCGGTTACCCTTATCCTATTTCTTCCTCTAACTCTTTATTTACTCCTATGATTACTGATCTAGTTACAGCAATGAAAACTTAAAAATCTTCATATTCTCCTGGGCCCCATAATATCCCAAGTTGTGGAGCTTTTAACATCTTCCCCCACTCAAGCTTTCTAACTTATCTCTTGATTCCGCTGTTTTTCTAAGTCTTTGGAAGGAATCGTATATTATCCCAATTCACAAAAGGGCTTTTTTGTATACAGAAAATTAGCTATGTCTCGGCCATATCCTTGCGGATCCTGGCGACTCCTGTCGCAAACGATGGGTATTAGTAAAGGCTATCAGCTGACCAAAGGACATTCTGATCGTCCTTGTAGTTGTTTTGTGTTTTTGGACTAATTTTTTTGCATTCTTAACTGAAATTTTTCAAGTCGATGATCCTTAGATGACTCCTATATTCTTGAATGCCAATCGACAGAGTTGATCCTTACGAGTAGAAAGTGGGTAGTCGCTTCAAAATCCGTAAAGATTTAAGCAAGTTATGTCCTTTTAAAAATTTTTTTTTTTTTTTTTTTAAAAAATTAATAATAATAAAAGTAAAAAAAGATTAAAAAAAAAATAAAAAAAAAAATATAAATAAAATAAAAAAAAAAATAAAATTAAAATATAAAAAAAAATAAAATTAAAAATTAAAATTAAAAATTAAAGTTTAATAAAAAAATAATAAATTTTTTGTTTTTTAATTTTCCAAAAAGGATTGGAAAACCCAAGCAAAACCCAAAAAGACCAAGGAAAAGAAAAAAAAAATAAAAATATTAAAAAAAAAAAAAAAAAAAAAAAAAAAAAAGAAAAAAAAAAAAAAAGAAAAAAAAAAAAAAAAAAAAAAAAAAAAACAAAAAAAAAAAAAAAAAAAAAAAAGTGAACCCCGTACCCAATTTAAAGAAAAAAGGAAAATTAGTAGGGGAAGAAAGGCCTTAAAGTATCCCAACAAAAAAAAAAACATTTATGTAGAGAAAAAAATAATAAAAATTAAAAAAAAAAAAACAGAAAAAAAAATATCCACTTTAAAAAAAAAAAATTAAAAAAAAAAATCGAATATTGAATAAACAGAATCTCGAGATTTTGAGCGGATTCTCGGTAGGTATCCGGACTTTTTAGTGATGTATTAAATTATAAAAAAGAAAAAAAAAACAGAGAGAAAAAGAGGACAATTCAGGAAAACACCAACCAAAAAGAAGCAGTGTTGCCAAGGCAGCAACCACGTCAACCAATCAATGATTGGGGTTCTCCCGAAGATAGAATAGAAGAGCAGATTTTAGGTGTAGGAGAGAGAGTTCTAAAGAGATAACGTGATAAAATTCGTTGTAATTGGAGCACAGCACACGGAATCGATTGTGCAAACGCATAGTCAGTTGTGCAATTAGATAAAAATAAGGGATAATAATTTCTTGTTAGTCTACGTGGAACATGAAAGTTAAGACGAGATAATAGAAAAGGAGAGCTAATGTCACCGATAATTAATTTATGAAGAAAAATAATACCAAGGATAGTTCTACGGTTAGTTAATGAAGGAGATCAATGAGTAAGAGCCTATCAGAGTACGGTGGAAGACGGCGATCGGGATCCCAGTTTAAGCCACGAAGAGCAAAGAGGAGGAATTGCTTCTGAATGGATTCAATACGAACTTGATGGATTCCATATTGAGGACTCCAAACACATGAACAATATTCTAGTATGGGACGAACTAGAGAAGTATAAAGGATTTTGGTAACAAAGGGATCATTAAACTCCTTGGACCAACGTTTAATGAATCCAAGAACACCCTTGGCTTTGTTAGTTATAGAGGAGATATGCAGAATGAAACTAAGTTTGGCATCAAAAAAGTACACCAAGGTCTTCCACAGTCGTTATACGTTGCAAGGGTACATTGTCAAGCGTATACGTGACTAAGTGTGGAGTAATTCGACTAAAAGTCATAAACAAGCATTCAGAAATATTTAAATGCAACTTATTAGCCTGACACCAAAGATGCATGGAGTTACAGTCATCTTGCAGACAAATATATTTAGAAGGATCGTTGTAAGAAAGAATAAGTTTCACATCATCAGCATACATAAGGATGCGTGAGTGGGACAAAATAGAAGGCAGGTCATTAATAAATAATGTGAAAAACAATGGACCAAGATGACTACCTTGCGGCACACCCAAGTAACAAATACGGGTTTAGAAATTTCGGATCTCAACAGAACTCTTTGGGTTCTGTTTTTTAAATAAGAGGAAATCCAAGTCAGAAGTGTGGGGGAATCCAATTCGATCTAGCTTGAAGATTAAAAGATCATGATTTACAGAGTCAAATGCTTTACTGAAATCAGTATAAATGACATCTGTTTGCATTCTACTTAGGAATGCATCATTCACCAATGATGTGAATTCAAGCAGATTAGTCGTGGTAGACCGACTCTTAATAAAGCCATGTTGAAAAGGGGAAATTATCGACTTACAGAGGTGCTGCAAAGTTGATGTTACAATTTTTTCGAATAATTTTGGGATTGCAGACAACTTTGCAATTCCTCTGTAATTCGATATATCGGATTTAGCTCCCTTTTGTGAATTGGGATAATATATGATTCCTTCCAAAGACATGGAAAAACAGCGGAATCAAGAGATAAGTTAAAAAGTTTGAGTAGGGAAGATGTAGAGAGCTCCAGCATTCTCTGAGTACGCAACTTGGGATATTGTCGGCCCCAGGAGAATAAGAAGATTTTAAAGTTTTCACTGCTGTAACTAGATCGTTATCAGTAATGATAGGAGAAAATAAAGAGTTAGAGGAAGAAATAGGATAAGGATAAGGGTAAGCGATATTGTTAATGGAAGAAGTGTAAGTAGATTGAAAGAAATTTGCAAAAGGTTAGCACTAGTAAAGTCATCCTTGGATCCCTCATTTTTCAGAAAAATGTAGGAGGCATAGACGAGCTGTTACGCTTAGAATTTACAAATTTATAAAACAGTTTAGGATCCCGCTCAAACTGATTCCTGCAGCGCATAAGATACTCATTATAGCATTGAGAATTAAGGAGAAGGAAGTTAGATTTAGCAATAGAATATTTAGAAAAATCAATATTAGATCCAGAGAGTTTAAATTTTTTAAATAGCTTAGTTTTAATATTTTTTAAATTTGAAAGTCGACGTGTAAACCAGGGAGGCTTGGATGAAACAGGCAATACAACACTACTTGGAATGCAGATATCAAGAAGTGAGTTAATAGTGTCATAGAAGTGGGTTAGAGCAAAATTTATATCAACCGAATTGTATAGAGTAGACCAATCAGCTGAGGAAAGAAGTTGATTAAGCAAGGAAAAAATTTCCCTTGAAAACAACGGCGGGTTTTTCTAATAGGTTTAGATATTGGTTTAGTCGACGTAGCAATTGATAGAGAAACTTCTACGGTAGGATGAAAGGAGTCTTCAGAAATACTAAAGGACAAGATCTTGACACACTGGTAGAAGTGCAATCGTTGACAAAATAAGATCAAGCATTCTGTCAAGATTATTAGGAATCGAGTTTATTTGAAAACGAATAGGTCATACAAGGAATCTAAAAAGTCATGTTGTGCAGAAGGCACAAGATAATTAGATTTCCTAAAGAGAGACCACTGGATATTAGGCAAATTGAAATCGCCTAAACGACAAACATGTCTTTATCACGTACTAGTGTTGATATATATTCAATACGGCTTAAATGCTGCATATAAATAGAAATATCAGAACACGAGGATATAAGAGCACGTTATGAAAATGGAACATGATGGGAAACGATACCTTAACGGCAACTATTTCCACATCAGAGGTGAAACGGATAAAGTAATTGACTCGGACCGAAGGCAAGAATTAACTGCAATGAGTACCCCACCACCACGACGAGTTATTCTATATTTTCTGTAGGATGTAAAGGCTGTAGAAAAAATTTTCAGAATTTGAAATTGAGGAATTAAGCCATGTCTCAGAAAAAGCAATAATTTGAGACTCGTAGGAAGAACTTTGTAAAAATACATTTAAAAGCTTAGACACTAGACCTCTAACATTCTGATAACTGATATATAGTAAATCAGAAGATCGATCTAGTTTTGGAGGGATTATTACTAATGGTTGCTTGCGAAAGAGAACCACTAGCTTGAAGACTGACAGGCACCGGACGAGTGCGTTTTTTATAATAAACTCACTGAACAATTATTTGTGGAGGCCAGAAATTTGGATCACAAATAAGTGAGAATGTGTCTGATGGAACGTTAATTTTGAAGGAGGCTATTTCCCTAGGTTCAGAGAAATTAAATTTAGATACTGATACATTGCTTGAAGATTTGCTGGCAATATAGGCAGCAATAACTTCACATGTAGGTATCAGCTGAAAGTCTAGATACGAAAAATTTGCTTACGCGGTGCAACAACAGTAAGCAAAGGAGTCGGGGCAGGGTCAGAACCCTGAACAGTTACCGAAGCTGGAAGTACAGTTATGGGTGCAGTACCAGGATGGGCTGCAATTGAGCCAGTTACCGGAGATGAAATCGCAGACACCAACTGAAGTGGAGCTGCAACGGCAGCCGGAGCTGGGGGACAGCTGGACTTGTAGCTCGTGTTGTAGTTGGAGCACAAGCCTGAACTTGATTTGGAGAAGTTGGTTGAACATGAACAGCACATACATTGGTATTTGAAGAATTATCGGAGTGTTCAAAGGAAGAGTGGCCGACTGACGGTGAAGGCGAGGGCGAAAAAATCGAACCGGAGATAATTCTAAACGGCGAGGAGTTGATAAATTTTCTGAAGGGGAATAGCTATTGCAG
>JAECWQ010000150.1:0-38792 GCA_018150835.1 Drosophila repletoides | reverse complement strand
AAATAAATAGTTGTCAACGATCGAAAGATAAATCTGGATGAAAAGACTCTCCTTTTGGACTCGCTACCAAGAGTGAACAAATGTCTTGTAAAATTATTATAATTATTTATATTTGTTAATGCCCACCTTGCCTGCTGAAGGAGTTATGCAGCCTCAGTATTGGCGTCAGCGTTTGCGTTTTCAGGGAGCAGCTTGCTGAAGAAGATAAAGTTTGGATGAAGCCAACCAGACAGTGAAGATGTGAACTAACACTTATGACTTGTGTTAAAATGCTACGAGTGATGCCTCTAATTGCTGCGCCATCCCGATTTTTTCAAACAGCAGCGGTGACAGCAGCACAACCAACATAAATATCTAAAAAGATAAATATTATTTATATTTTGTCTATATTTTGACAATTTATAAACGTAAATAAATAAACAAATAAATAATTGTCAACGATCGAAAGATAAACCTGGATGAAAAGACTCTCCTTTTGGACTCGCTACCAAGAGTGAACAAATGTCTTGTAAAATTATTATAATTATTTATATTTGTTACGGCCCAACTAGCCTGCCGAAGGAGTTATGCAGCCTCAGTATTGGCGTCAGCGTTTGCGTTTTCAGGGAGCAGCTTGCTGAAGAAGATAAAGTTTGGATGAAGCCAACCAGACAGTGAAGATGTGAACTAACACTTATGACTTGTGTTAAAATGCTACAGTGATGCCTCTAATTGCTGCGCACTACCGATTTTTTCAAACAGCAGCGGTGACAGCAGCACAACCAACATAAGTCTCTAAAAAGATAAATATTATTTATATTTTATCTTTATTTTGACAATTTATAAACGTAAATAAATAAACAAATAAATAATTGTCAACGATCGAAAGATAAACCTGGATGAAAAGACTCTCCTTTTGGACTCGCTACCAAGAGTGAACAAATGTCTTGTAAAATTATTATAATTATTTATATTTGTTACGGCCCAACTAGCCTGCTGAAGGAGTTATGCAGCCTCAGTATTGGCGTCAGCGTTTGCGTTTTCAGGGAGCAGCTTGCTGAAGAAGATAAAGTTTGGATGAAGCCAACCAGACAGTGAAGATGTGAACTAACACTTATGACTTGTTAAAATGCTATGCCTCTAATTGCTGCGCCATCCCGATTTTTTCAAACAGCAGCGGTGACAGCGGCACAACCAACATAAGTCTCTAAAAGATAAAAATTATTTATATTTTGTCTATATTTTGACAATTTATAAACGTAAATAAATAAACAAATAAATAATTGTCAACGATCGAAAGATAAACCTGGATGAAAAGACTCTCCTTTTGGACTCGCTACCAAGAGTGAACAAATGTCTTGTAAAATTATTATAATTATTTATATTTGTTACGGCCCAACTTGCCTGCTGAAGGAGTTATGCAGCCTCAGTATTGGCGTCAGCGTTTGCGTTTTCAGGGAGCAGCTTGCTGAAGAAGATAAAGTTTGGATGAAGCCAACCGGACAGTGAAGATGTGAACTAACACTTATGACTTGTGTTAAAAAGCTACGAGTGATGCCTCTAATTGCTGCGCCACTGCCGATTTTTCAAACAGCAGCGGTGACAGCGGCACAACCAACATAAGTCTCTAAAAAGATAAAAATTATTTATATTTTGTCTATATTTTGACAATTTATAAACGTAAATAAATAAACAAATAAATAATTGTCAACGATCGAAAGATAAACCTGGATGAAAAGACTCTCCTTTTGGACTCGCTACCAAGAGTGAACAAATGTCTTGTAAAATTATTATAATTATTTATATTTGTTACGGCCCAACTAGCCTGCTGAAAGAGTTATGCAGCCTCAGTATTGGCGTCAGCGTTTGCGTTTTCAGGGAGCAGCTTGCTGAAGAAGATAAAGTTTGGATGAAGCCAACCAGACAGTGAAGATGTGAACTAACACTTATGACTTGTGTTAAAATGCTACGAGTGATGCCTCTAATTGCTGCGCACTGCCGATTTTTTCAAACAGCAGCGGTGACAGCAGCACAACCAACATAAGTCTCTAAAAAGATAAATATTATTTATATTTTATCTTTATTTTGACAATTTATAAACGTAAATAAATAAACAAATAAATAATTGTCAACGATCGAAAGATAAACCTGGATGAAAAGACTCTCCTTTTGGACTCGCTACCAAGAGTGAACAAATGTCTTGTAAAATTATTATAATTATTTATATTTGTTACGGCCCAACTTGCCTGCTGAAGGAGTTATGCAGCCTCAGTATTGGCGTCAGCGCTTGCGTTTTCAGGGAGCAGCTTGCTGAAGAAGATAAAGTTTGGATGAAGCCAACCAGACAGTGAAGATGTGAACTAACACTTATGACTTGTGTTAAAATGCTACGAGTGATGCCTCTAATTGCTGCGCACTGCCGATTTTTTCAAACAGCAGCGGTGACAGCAGCACAACCAACATAAGTCTCTAAAAAGATAAATATTATTTATATTTTATCTTTATTTTGACAATTTATAAACGTAAATAAATAAACAAATAAATAATTGTCAACGATCGAAAGATAAACCTGGATGAAAAGACTCTCCTTTTGGACTCGCTACCAAGAGTGAACAAATGTCTTGTAAAATTATTATAATTACTTATATTTGATACGGCCCAACTAGCCTGCTGAAAGAGTTATGCAGCCTCAGTATTGGCGTCAGCGTTTGCGTTTTCAGGGAGCAGCTTGCTGAAGAAGATAAAGTTTGGATGAAGCCAACCAGACAGTGAAGATGTGAACTAACACTTATGACTTGTGATGCCTCTAATTGCTGCGCCATCCCGATTTTTTCAAACAGCAGCGGTGACAGCGGCACAACCAACATAAGTCTCTAAAAAGATAAAAATTATTTATATTTTGTCTATATTTTGACAATTTATAAACGTAAATAAATAAACAAATAAATAGTTGTCAACGATCGAAAGATAAATCTGGATGAAAAGACTCTCCTTTTGGACTCGCTACCAAGAGTGAACAAATGTCTTGTAAAATTATTATAATTATTTATATTTGTTACGGCCCACCTTGCCTGCTGAAGGAGTTATGCAGCCTCAGTATTGGCGTCAGCGTTTGCGTTTTCAGGGAGCAGCTTGCTGAAGAAGATAAAGTTTGGATGAAGCCAACCGGACAGTGAAGATGTGAACTAACACTTATGACTTGTGTTAAAATGCTACGAGTGATGCCTCTAATTGCTGCGCCATCCCGATTTTTTCAAACAGCAGCGGTGACAGCAGCACAACCAACATAAGTCTCTAAAAAGATAAAAATTATTTATATTTTGTCTATATTTTGACAATTTATAAACGTAAATAAATAAACAAATAAATAATTGTCAACGATCGAAAGATAAACCTGGATGAAAAGACTCTCCTTTTGGACTCGCTACCAAGAGTGAACAAATGTCTTGTAAAATTATTATAATTATTTATATTTGATACGGCCCAACTTGCCTGCTGAAGGAGTTATGCAGCCTCAGTATTGGCGTCAGCGTTTGCGTTTTCAGGGAGCAGCTTGCTGAAGAAGATAAAGTTTGGATGAAGCCAACCAGACAGTGAAGATGTGAACTAACACTTATGACTTGTGATGCCTCTAATTGCTGCGCCATCCCGATTTTTTCAAACAGCAGCGGTGACAGCGGCACAACCAACATAAGTCTCTAAAAAGATAAAAATTATTTATATTTTGTCTATATTTTGACAATTTATAAACGTAAATAAATAAACAAATAAATAATTGTCAACGATCGAAAGATAAACCTGGATGAAAAGACTCTCCTTTTGCACCCGCTACCAAGAGTGAACAAATGTCTTGTAAAATTATTATAATTATTTATATTTGTTACGGCCCAACTAGCCTGCCGAAAGAGTTATGCAGCCTCAGTATTGGCGTCAGCGTTTGCGTTTTCAGGGAGCAGCTTGCTGAAGAAGATAAAGTTTGGATGAAGCCAACCAGACAGTGAAGATGTGAACTAACACTTATGACTTGTGAATGCCTCTAATTGCTGCGCCATCCCGATTTTTTCAAACAGCAGCGGTGACAGCGGCACAACCAACATAAGTCTCTAAAATAATAAAAATTATTTATATTTTGTCTATATTTTGACAATTTATAAACGTAAATAAATAAACAAATAAATAGTTGTCAACGATCGAAAGATAAACCTGGATGAAAAGACTCTCCTTTTGGACTCGCTACCAAGAGTGAACAAATGTCTTGTAAAATTATTATAATTATTTATATTTGTTACGGCCCACCTTGCCTGCTGAAGGAGTTATGCAGCCTCAGTATTGGCGTCAGCGTTTGCGTTTTCAGGGAGCAGCTTGCTGAAGAAGATAAAGTTTGGATGAAGCCAACCAGACAGTGAAGATGTGAACTAACACTTATGACTTGTGTAATGCCTCTAATTGCTGCGCCATGCCGATTTTTTCAAACAGCAGCGGTGACAGCGGCACAACCAACATAAGTCTCTAAAAAGATAAAAATTATTTATATTTTGTCTTTATTTTGACAATTTATAAACGTAAATAAATAAACAAATAAATAATTGTCAACGATCGAAAGATAAACCTGGATGAAAAGACTCTCCTTTTGGACTCGCTACCAAGAGTGAACAAATGTCTTGTAAAATTATTATAATTATTTATATTTGTTACGGCCCAACTAGCCTGCTGAAAGAGTTATGCAGCCTCAGTATTGGCGTCAGCGTTTGCGTTTTCAGGGAGCAGCTTGCTGAAGAAGATAAAGTTTGGATGAAGCCAACCGGACAGTGAAGATGTGAACTAACACTTATGACTTGTGTAAAAAATGTGATGCCTCTAATTGCTGCGCCATCCCGATTTTTCAAACAGCAGCGGTGACAGCAGCACAACCAACATAAGTCTCTAAAAAGATAAAAATTATTTATATTTTGTCTATATTTTGACAATTTATAAACGTAAATAAATAAACAAATAAATAGTTGTCAACGATCGAAAGATAAACCTGGATGAAAAGACTCTCCTTTTGGACTCGCTACCAAGAGTGAACAAATGTCTTGTAAAATTATTATAATTATTTATATTTGTTACGGCCCACCTTGCCTGCTGAAGGAGTTATGCAGCCTCAGTATTGGCGTCAGCGTTTGCGTTTTCAGGGAGCAGCTTGCTGAAGAAGATAAAGTTTGGATGAAGCCAACCAGACAGTGAAGATGTGAACTAACACTTATGACTTGTGTAAAATGCACCTCTAATTGCTGCGCCATCCGATTTTTTCAAACAGCAGCGGTGACAGCGGCACAACCAACATAAGTCTCTAAAAAGATAAAAATTATTTATATTTTGTCTATATTTTGACAATTTATAAACGTAAATAAATAAACAAATAAATAATTGTCAACGATCGAAAGATAAACCTGGATGAAAAGACTCTCCTTTTGGACTCGCTACCAAGAGTGAACAAATGTCTTGTAAAATTATTATAATTATTTATATTTGTTACGGCCCAACTAGCCTGCTGAAGGAGTTATGCAGCCTCAGTATTGGCGTCAGCGTTTGCGTTTTCAGGGAGCAGCTTGCTGAAGAAGATAAAGTTTGGATGAAGCCAACCAGACAGTGAAGATGTGAACTAACACTTATGACTTGTGATGCCTCTAATTGCTGCGCAATCCCGATTTTTTCAAACAGCAGCGGTGACAGCGGCACAACCAACATAAGTCTCTAAAAAAATAAAAATTATTTATATTTTGTCTATATTTTGACAATTTATAAACGTAAATAAATAAACAAATAAATAATTGTCAACGATCGAAAGATAAACCTGGATGAAAAGACTCTCCTTTTGGACTCGCTACCAAGAGTGAACAAATGTCTTGTAAAATTATTATAATTATTTATATTTGTTACGGCCCACCTTGCCTGCTGAAGGAGTAATGCAGCCTCAGTATTGGAGTCAGCGTTTGCGTTTTCAGGGAGCAGCTTGCTGAAGAAGATAAAGTTTGGATGAAACCAACCAGACAGTGAACATGTGAACTATCACTTATGACTTGTGTAAAAATGCTACGAGTGATGCCTCTAATTGCTGCGCACTACCGATTTTTTCAAACAGCAGCGGTGACAGCAGCACAACCAACATAAATATATAAAAAGATAAATATTATTTATATTTTATCTTTATTTTGACAATTTATAAACGTAATTAAATAAACAAATAAATAATTGTCAACGATCGAAAGATAAACCTGGATGAAAAGACTCTCCTTTTGGACTCGCTACCAAGAGTCAACAAAAGTCTTGTAAAATTATTATAATTATTTATATTTGTTACGGCCCAACTAGCCTGCTGAAGGAGTTATGCAGCCTCAGTATTGGCGTCAGCGTTTGCGTTTTCAGGGAGCAGCTTGCTGAAGAAGATAAAGTTTGGATGAAGCCAACCGGACAGTGAAGATGTGAACTAACACTTATGACTCGTGTTAAAATGCTACGAGTGATGCCTCTAATTGCTGCGCCATCCCGATTTTTTCAAACAGCAGCGGTGACAGCGGCACAACCAACATAAATATATAAAAAGTTAAATATTATTTATATTTTGTCTATATTTTGACAATTTATAAACGTAAATAAATAAACAAATAAATAATTGTCAACGATCGAAAGATAAACCTGGATGAAAAGACTCTCCTTTTGGACTCGCTACCAAGAGTGAACAAATGTCTTGTAAAATTATTATAATTATTTATATTTGTTACGGCCCAACTAGCCTGCTGAAAGAGTTATGCAGCCTCAGTATTGGCGTCAGCGTTTGCGTTTTCAGGGAGCAGCTTGCTGAAGAAGATAAAGTTTGGATGAAGCCAACCAGACAGTGAAGATGTGAACTAACACTTATGACTTGGGTTAAAATGTTATGCCTCTAATTGCTGCGCCATCCGATTTTTTCAAACAGCAGCGGTGACAGCGGCACAACCAACATAAGTCTCTAAAAAGATAAAAATTATTTATATTTTGTCTATATTTTGACAATTTATAAACGTAAATAAATAAACAAATAAATAATTGTCAACGATCGAAAGATAAACCTGGATGAAAAGACTCTCCTTTTGGACTCGCTACCAAGAGTGAACAAATGTCTTGTAAAATTATTATAATTATTTATATTTGTTACGGCCCAACTAGCCTGCTGAAAGAGTTATGCAGCCTCAGTATTGGCGTCAGCGTTTGCGTTTTCAGGGAGCAGCTTGCTGAAGAAGATAAAGTTTGGATGAAGCCAACCAGACAGTGAAGATGTGAACTAACACTTAACTTTTAAAACTTGTGATGCCTCTAATTGCTGCGCCATCCCGATTTTTTCAAACAGCAGCGGTGACAGCGGCACAACCAACATAAGTCTCTAAAAAGATAAAAATTATTTATATTTTGTCTATATTTTGACAATTTATAAACGTAAATAAATAAACAAATAAATAGTTGTCAACGATCGAAAGATAAATCTGGATGAAAAGACTCTCCTTTTGGACTCGCTACCAAGAGTGAACAAATGTCTTGTAAAATTATTATAATTATTTATATTTGTTACGGCCCACCTTGCCTGCTGAAGGAGTTATGCAGCCTCAGTATTGGCGTCAGCGTTTGCGTTTTCAGGGAGCAGCTTGCTGAAGAAGATAAAGTTTGGATGAAGCCAACCGGACAGTGAAGATGTGAACTAACACTTATGACTTGTGTTAAAATGCTACGAGTGATGCCTCTAATTGCTGCGCCACTGCCGATTTTTTCAAACAGCAGCGGTGACAGCAGCACAACCAACATAAATATATAAAAAGATAAATATTATTTATATTTTATCTTTATTTTGACAATTTATAAACGTAAATAAATAAACAAATAAATAATTGTCAACGATCGAAAGATAAACCTGGATGAAAAGACTCTCCTTTTGGACTCGCTACCAAGAGTCAACAAATGTCTTGTAAAATTATTATAATTATTTATATTTGTTACGGCCCAACTTGCCTGCTGAAGGAGTTATGCAGCCTCAGTATTGGCGTCAGCGTTTGCGTTTTCAGGGAGCAGCTTGCTGAAGAAGATAAAGTTTGGATGAAGCCAACCAGACAGTGAAGATGTGAACTAACACTTATGACTTGTGTTAAAAGCTAGATGCCTCTAATTGCTGCGCCATCCCGATTTTTTCAAACAGCAGCGGTGACAGCGGCACAACCAACATAAGTCTCTAAAAAGATAAAAATTATTTATATTTTGTCTATATTTTGACAATTTATAAACGTAAATAAATAAACAAATAAATAATTGTCAACGATCGAAAGATAAACCTGGATGAAAAGACTCTCCTTTTGGACTCGCTACCAAGAGTGAACAAATGTCTTGTAAAATTATTATAATTATTTATATTTGTTACGGCCCACCTTGCCTGCTGAAGGAGTTATGCAGCCTCAGTATTGGCGTCAGCGTTTGCGTTTTCAGGGAGCAGCTTGCTGAAGAAGATAAAGTTTGGATGAAGCCAACCAGACAGTGAAGATGTGAACTAACACTTATGACTTGTGAAAAGTAATGCCTCTAATTGCTGCGCCATCCCGATTTTTTCAAACAGCAGCGGTGACAGCGGCACAACCAACATAAGTCTCTAAAAAGATAAAAATTATTTATATTTTGTCTATATTTTGACAATTTATAAACGTAAATAAATAAACAAATAAATAGTTGTCAACGATCGAAAGATAAATCTGGATGAAAAGACTCTCCTTTTGGACTCGCTACCAAGAGTGAACAAATGTCTTGTAAAATTATTATAATTATTTATATTTGTTACGGCCCAACTTGCCTGCTGAAGGAGTTATGCAGCCTCAGTATTGGCGTCAGCGTTTGCGTTTTCAGGGAGCAGCTTGCTGAAGAAGATAAAGTTTGGATGAAGCCAACCAGACAGTGAAGATGTGAACTAACACTTATGACTTGTGTAAAATGCTAGGATGCCTCTAATTGCTGCGCCATCCCGATTTTTTCAAACAGCAGCGGTGACAGCAGCACAACCAACATAAGTCTCTAAAAAGATAAAAATTATTTATATTTTGTCTATATTTTGACAATTTATAAACGTAAATAAATAAACAAATAAATAATTGTCAACGATCGAAAGATAAACCTGGATGAAAAGACTCTCCTTTTGGACTCGCTACCAAGAGTGAACAAATGTCTTGTAAAATTATTATAATTATTTATATTTGTTACGGCCCAACTTGCCCTGAAGGAGTTATGCAGCCTCAGTATTGGCGTCAGCGTTTGCGTTTTCAGGGAGCAGCTTGCTGAAGAAGATAAAGTTTGGATGAAGCCAACCGACAGTGAAGATGTGAACTAACACTTATGACTTGTGTTAAAATGCTACGAGTGATGCCTCTAATTGCTGCCCACTGCCGATTTTTTCAAACAGCAGCGGTGACAGCAGCACAACCAACATAAGTCTCTAAAAAGATAAAAATTATTTATATTTTGTCTATATTTTGACAATTTATAAACGTAAATAAATAAACAAATAAATAATTGTCAACGATCGAAAGATAAATCTGGATGAAAAGACTCTCCTTTTGGACTCGCTACCAAGAGTGAACAAATGTCTTGTAAAATTATTATAATTATTTATATATGTTACGGCCGACCTTGCCTGCTGAAGGAGTTATGCAGCCTCAGTATTGGCGTCAGCGTTTGCGTTTTCAGGGAGCAGCTTGCTGAAGAAGATAAAGTTTGGATGAAGCCAACCAGACAGTGAAGATGTGAACTAACACTTTTACTTGTTATGCCTCTAATTGCTGCGCCATCCGATTTTTTCAAACAGCAGCGGTGACAGCGGCACAACCAACATAAGTCTCTAAAAAGATAAAAATTATTTATATTTTGTCTATATTTTGACAATTTATAAACGTAAATAAATAAACAAATAAATAATTGTCAACGATCGAAAGATAAACCTGGATGAAAAGACTCTCCTTTTGGACTCGCTACCAAGAGTGAACAAATGTCTTGTAAAATTATTATAATTATTTATATTTGTTACGGGCCAACTAGCCTGCCGAAAGAGTTATGCAGCCTCAGTATTGGCGTCAGCGTTTGCGTTTTCAGGGAGCAGCTTGCTGAAGAAGATAAAGTTTGGATGAAGCCAACCAGACAGTGAAGATGTGAACTAACACTTATGACTTGTGTAAAAATGCCTCTCTAATTGCTGCGCCATCCCGATTTTTTCAAACAGCAGCGGTGACAGCAGCACAACCAACATAAATCTATAAAAAGATAAATATTATTTATATTTTGTCTTTATTTTGACAATTTATAAACGTAAATAAATAAACAAATAAATAATTGTCAACGATCGAAAGATAAACCTGGATGAAAAGACTCTCCTTTTGGACTCGCTACCAAGAGTCAACAAATGTCTTGTAAAATTATTATAATTATTTATATTTGTTACGGCCCAACTTGCCTGCTGAAGGAGTTATGCAGCCTCAGTATTGGCGTCAGCGTTTGCGTTTTCAGGGAGCAGCTTGCTGAAGAAGATAAAGTTTGGATGAAGCCAACCAGACAGTGAAGATGTGAACTAACACTTATGACTTGTGTATGCCTCTAATTGCTGCGCCATCCCGATTTTTTCAAACAGCAGCGGTGACAGCGGCACAACCAACATAAGTCTCTAAAAAGATAAAAATTATTTATATTTTGTCTATATTTTGACAATTTATAAACGTAAATAAATAAACAAATAAATAATTGTCAACGATCGAAAGATAAACCTGGATGAAAAGACTCTCCTTTTGGACTCGCTACCAAGAGTGAACAAATGTCTTGTAAAATTATTATAATTATTTATATTTGTTACGGCCCAACTAGCCTGCTGAAGGAGTTATGCAGCCTCAGTATTGGCGTCAGCGTTTGCGTTTTCAGGGAGCAGCTTGCTGAAGAAGATAAAGTTTGGATGAAGCCAACCAGACAGTGAAGATGTGAACTAACACTTATGACTTGTGTTAAAATGCCTCTAATTGCTGCGCCATCCCGATTTTTTCAAACAGCAGCGGTGACAGCGGCACAACCAACATAAGTCTCTAAAAAGATAAAAATTATTTATATTTTGTCTATATTTTGACAATTTATAAACGTAAATAAATAAACAAATAAATAGTTGTCAACGATCGAAAGATAAATCTGGATGAAAAGACTCTCCTTTTGGACTCGCTACCAAGAGTGAACAAATGTCTTGTAAAATTATTATAATTATTTATATTTGTTACGGCCCACCTTGCCTGCTGAAGGAGTTAAGCAGCCTCAGTATTGGCGTCAGCTTTTGCGTTTTCAGGGAGCAGCTTGCTGAAGAAGATAAAGTTTGGATGAAGCCAACCAGACAGTGAAGATGTGAACTAACACTTATGACTTGTGATGCCTCTAATTGCTGCGCCATCCCGATTTTTTCAAACAGCAGCGGTGACAGCGGCACAACCAACATAAGTCTCTAAAAAGATAAAAATTATTTATATTTTGTCTATATTTTGACAATTTATAAACGTAAATAAATAAACAAATAAATAGTTGTCAACGATCGAAAGATAAATCTGGATGAAAAGACTCTCCTTTTGGACTCGCTACCAAGAGTGAACAAATGTCTTGTAAAATTATTATAATTATTTATATTTGTTACGGCCCACCTTGCCTGCTGAAGGAGTTATGCAGCCTCAGTATTGGCGTCAGCTTTTGCGTTTTCAGGGAGCAGCTTGCTGAAGAAGATAAAGTTTGGATGAAGCCAACCGGACAGTGAAGATGTGAACTAACACTTATGACTTGTGATGCCTCTAATTGCTGCGCCATCCCGATTTTTTCAAACAGCAGCGGTGACAGCGGCACAACCAACATAAGTCTCTAAAAAGATAAAAATTATTTATATTTTGTCTATATTTTGACAATTTATAAACGTAAATAAATAAACAAATAAATAGTTGTCAACGATCGAAAGATAAATCTGGATGAAAAGACTCTCCTTTTGGACTCGCTACCAAGAGTGAACAAATGTCTTGTAAAATTATTATAATTATTTATATTTGTTACGGCCCACCTTGCCTGCTGAAGGAGTTAAGCAGCCTCAGTATTGGCGTCAGCTTTTGCGTTTTCAGGGAGCAGCTTGCTGAAGAAGATAAAGTTTGGATGAAGCCAACCAGACAGTGAAGATGTGAACTAACACTTATGACTTGTGTAAAAAAGCTACGAGTGATGCCTCTAATTGCTGCCCACTGCCGATTTTTTCAAACAGCCGCGGTGACAGCAGCACAACCAACATAAATATATAAAAAGTTAAATATTATTTATATTTTATCTTTATTTTGACAATTTATAAACGTAAATAAATAAACAAATAAATAATTGTCAGCGATCGAAAGATAAACCTGGATGAAAAGACTCTCCTTTTGGACTCGCTACCAAGAGTCAACAAATGTCTTGTAAAATTATTATAATTATTTATATTTGTTACGGCCCACCTTGCCTGCTGAAGGAGTTAAGCAGCCTCAGTATTGGCGTCAGCTTTTGCGTTTTCAGGGAGCAGCTTGCTGAAGAAGATAAAGTTTGGATGAAGCCAACCAGACAGTGAAGATGTGAACTAACACTTATGACTTGTGTAAAAATGCTACGAGTGATGCCTCTAATTGCTGCGCACTGCCGATTTTTTCAAACAGCAGCGGTGACAGCAGCACAACCAACATAAATATATAAAAAGATAAATATTATTTATATTTTATCTTTATTTTGACAATTTATAAACGTAAATAAATAAACAAATAAATAATTGTCAGCGATCGAAAGATAAACCTGGATGAAAAGACTCTCCTTTTGGACTCGCTACCAAGAGTCAACAAATGTCTTGTAAAATTATTATAATTATTTATATTTGTTACGGCCCACCTTGCCTGCTGAAGGAGTTATGCAGCCTCAGTATTGGCGTCAGCTTTTGCGTTTTCAGGGAGCAGCTTGCTGAAGAAGATAAAGTTTGGATGAAGCCAACCAGACAGTGAAGATGTGAACTAACACTTATGACTTGTGAACATGCCTCTAATTGCTGCGCCATCCCGATTTTTTCAAACAGCAGCGGTGACAGCGGCACAACCAACATAAGTCTCTAAAAAGATAAAAATTATTTATATTTTGTCTTTATTTTGACAATTTATAAACGTAAATAAATAAACAAATAAATAATTGTCAACGATCGAAAGATAAACCTGGATGAAAAGACTCTCCTTTTGGACTCGCTACCAAGAGTGAACAAATGTCTTGTAAAATTATTATAATTATTTATATTTGTTACGGCCCACCTTGCCTGCTGAAGGAGTTATGCAGCCTCAGTATTGGCGTCAGCGTTTGCGTTTTCAGGGAGCAGCTTGCTGAAGAAGATAAAGTTTGGATGAAGCCAACCAGACAGTGAAGATGTGAACTAACACTTATGACTTGTGATGCCTCTAATTGCTGCGCCATCCCGATTTTTTCAAACAGCAGCGGTGACAGCGGCACAACCAACATAAGTCTCTAAAAAGATAAAAATTATTTATATTTTGTCTATATTTTGACAATTTATAAACGTAAATATATAAACAAATAAAGAGTTGTCAACGATCGAAAGATAAATCTGGATGAAAAGACTCTCCTTTTGGACTCGCTACCAAGAGTGAACAAATGTCTTGTAAAATTATTATAATTATTTATATTTGTTACGGCCCACCTTGCCTGCTGAAGGAGTTATGCAGCCTCAGTATTGGCGTCAGCTTTTGCGTTTTCAGGGAGCAGCTTGCTGAAGAAGATAAAGTTTGGATGAAGCCAACCAGACAGTGAAGATGTGAACTAACACTTATGACTTGTGATGCCTCTAATTGCTGCGCCATCCCGATTTTTTCAAACAGCAGCGGTGACAGCGGCACAACCAACATAAGTCTCTAAAAAGATAAAAATTATTTATATTTTGTCTATATTTTGACAATTTATAAACGTAAATATATAAAGAAATAAAGAGTTGTCAACGATCGAAAGATAAATCTGGATGAAAAGACTCTCCTTTTGGACTCGCTACCAAGAGTGAACAAATGTCTTGTAAAATTATTATAATTATTTATATTTGTTACGGCCCACCTTGCCTGCTGAAGGAGTTATGCAGCCTCAGTATTGGCGACAGCTTTTGCGTTTTCAGGGAGCAGCTTGCTGAAGAAGATAAAGTTTGGATGAAGCTAACCAGACAGTGAAGATGTGAACTTACACTTATGACTTGTGTAAAAATGCTACGAGTGATGCCTCTATATTGCTGCGCACTGCCGATTTTTTCAAACAGCAGCGGTGACAGCAGCACAACCAACATAAATCTATAAAAAATAAATTTTATTTATATTTTATCTTTATTTTGACAATTTATAAACGTAAATAAATAAACAAATAAATAATTGTCAACGATCGAAAGATAAACCTGGATGAAAAGACTCTCCTTTTGGACTCGCTACCAAGAGTGAACAAATGTCTTGTAAAATTATTATAATTATTTATATTTGTTACGGCCCAACTTGCCTGCTGAAGGAGTTATGCAGCCTCAGTATTGGCGTCAGCGTTTGCGTTTTCAGGGAGCAGCTTGCTGAAGAAGATAAAGTTTGGATGAAGCCAACCAGACAGTGAAGATGTGAACTTACTCTTATGACTTGTGTAAAAATGCTACGAGTGATGCCTCATATTGCTGCGCACTGCCGATTTTTTCAAACAGCAGCGGTGACAGCAGCTCAACCAATATAAATCTATAAAAAGATAAAATTTATTTATATTTTATCTTTATTTTGACAATTTATAAACGTAAATAAATAAACAAATAAATAATTGTCAACGATCGAAAGATAAACCTGGATGAAAAGACTCTCCTTTTGGACTCGCTACCAAGAGTGAACAAATGTCTTGTAAAATTATTATAATTATTTATATTTGTTACGGCCCAACTTGCCTGCTGAAGGAGTTATGCAGCCTCAGTATTGGCGTCAGCATTTGCGTTTTCAGGGAGCAGCTTGCTGAAGAAGATAAAGTTTGGATGAAGCCAACCAGACAGTAAAGATGTGAACTAACACTTATGACTTGTGTAAAAATGCTACGAGTGATGCCTCTAATTGCTGCCCACTGCCGATTTTTCCAAACAGCAGCGGTGACAGCAGCACAACCAACATAAATATATAAAAAGATAAATATTATTTATATTTTATCTTTATTTTTATTTATTTATTTATTTATTAATAAATCGACTAATAATGCAGTTGATTAAAGGATTACAAAAGAATTAATATAATTATTATATAAATTAAATTAAAATCTAGAAATTAATTAAATTAAAATTTACAAGTAAGATTAAAATTGAATTCTGGGGTATTAAAATCAATCAATTTTTATGGTCCAACATTTGTTGCACAGGATTGGGGAAAACCCAGGCAAAAACCCAATCAGACCAGGAAAAAAGGCGAAAAAGAAATATAAAGATTGTTGAAAATAGAATGAAAAAGAACATAATAGACAAAAGGATAGAAAGAAAGAGAGTAATAAAGTAAGATAACACATCACATGGACATACATAATAAACAATGTGACCGTGTGCCCCAATTTGATGGAACCGAGGATCCATAGTAGATGGAGCAGATGCGTCAATGTATCGCGCTTCAATCCAAGCCATTGCTGTGGCGAAAATAATTAATAATTATAATGCAGATATCCGACATAGAACTACATCCATTTCTACATTAAAAAAAATATCAAAAATCAATCGAGTATTGAAAAATCAGAATCTCGAGATTTTGAGCGGATTCTCGGTAGGTATCCGGACTTTTTAGTGATGTATTAAATTATAAAAAGAAAAAGAAAAACAGAGAGAAAAGAGGACAATTCAGGAAAACACCAACCAAAAAAGGCAGTGTTGCCAAGGCAGCAACCACGTCAACCAATCAATGATTGGGGTTCTCCCGAAGATAGAATAGAAGAGCAGATTTTAGGTGTAAGAGAGAGAGTTCTAAAGAGATAACGTGATAAAATTCGTTGTAATTGGAGCACAGTACACGGAATCGATTGTGCAACGCATAGTCAGTTGTGCAATTAGATAAAAATAAGGGATAATAATTTCTTGTTAGTCTACGTGGAACATGAAAGTTAAGACGAGATAATAGAAAAGGAGAGCTAATGTCACCGATAATTAATTTATGAAGAAAAATAATACCAAGGATAGTTCTACGGTTAGTTAATGAAGGGAGATCAATGAGTAAGAGCCTATCAGAGTACGGTGGAAGACGGCGATCGGGATCCCAGTTTAAGCCACGAAGAGCAAAGAGGAGGAATTGCTTCTGAATGGATTCAATACGAACTTGATGGATTCCATATTGAGGACTCCAAACACATAAACAATATTCTAGTATGGGACGAACTAGAGAAGTATAAAGGATTTTGGTAACAAAGGGATCATTAAACTCCTTGGACCAACGTTTAATGAATCCAAGAACACCCTTGGCTTTGTTAGTTATAGAGGAGATATGCAGAATGAAACTAAGTTTGGCATCAAAAAGTACACCAAGGTCTTCCACAGTCGTTATACGTTGCAAGGGTACATTGTCAAGCGTATAAGTGACTAAGTGTGGAGTAATTCGACTAAAAGTCATAAACAAGCATTTAGAAATATTTAAATGCAACTTATTAGCCTGACACCAAAGATGCATGGAGTTACAGTCATCTTGCAGACAAATATATATAGAAGGATCGTTGTAAGAAAGAATAAGTTTCACATCATCAGCATACATAAGGATGCGTGAGTGGGACAAAATAGAAGGCAGGTCATTAATAAATAATGTGAAAAATAATGGACCAAGATGACTACCTTGCGGCACACCCCCGAAAGTAACAAATACGGGTTTAGAAATTTCGGATCTCAACAGAACTCTTTGGGTTCTGTTTTTTAAATAAGAGGAAATCCAAGTCAGAAGTGTGGGGGGAATCCAATTCGATCTAGCTTGAAGATTAAAAGATCATGATTTACAGAGTCAAATGCTTTACTGAAATCAGTATAAATGACATCTGTTTGCATTCTACTTAGGAATGCATCATTCACCAATGATGTGAATTCAAGCAGATTAGTCGTGGTAGACCGACTCTTAATAAAGCCATGTTGAAAAGGTGAAATTATCGACTTACAGAGGTGCTGCAAAGTTGATGTTACAATTTTTCGAATAATTTTGGGATTGCAGACAACTTTGCAATTCCTCTGTAATTCGATATATCGGATTTAGCTCCCTTTTTGTGAATTGGGATAATATATGATTCCTTCCAAAGACATGGAAAAACAGCGGAATCAAGAGATAAGTTAAAAAGTTTGAGTAGGGGAAGATGTAGAGAGCCCCATCTTCTCTGAGTACGCAACTTGGGATATTGTCGGCCCCAGGAGAATATGAAGATTTTAAAGTTTTCATTGCTGTAACTAGATCGTTATCAGTAATGATAGGAGAAAATAAAGAGTTAGAGGAAGAAATAGGATAAGGATAAGGGTAAGCGATATTGTTAATGGAAGAAGTGTAAGTAGATTGAAAGAAATTTGCAAAAAGGTTAGCACTAGTAAAGTCATCCTTGGATCCCTCATTTTTCAGAAAAAATGTAGGAGGCATAGACGAGCTGTTACACTTAGAATTTACAAATTTATAAAACAGTTTAGGATCCCGCTCAAACTGATTCCTGCAGCGTATAAGATACTCATTATAGCATTGAGAATTAAGGAGAAGGAAGTTAGATTTAGCAATAGAATATTTAGAAAAATCAATATTAGATCCAGAGAGTTTAAATTTTTTAAATAGCTTAGTTTTAATATTTTTTAAATTTGAAAGTCGACGTGTAAACCAGGGAGGCTTGGATGAAACAGGCAATACAACACTACTTGGAATGCAGATATCAAGAAGTGAGTTAATAGTGTCATAGAAGTAGGTTAGAGCAAAATTTATATCAACCGAATTGTATAGAGTAGACCAATCAGCTGAGGAAAGAAGTTGATTAAGCAAGGAAAAATTTCCCTTGCGAAAACAACGGCGGGTTTTTCTAATAGGTTTAGATATTGGTTTAGTCGACGTAGCAATTGATAGAGAAACTTCTACGGTAGGATGAAAGGAGTCTTCAGGAAATACTAAAGGACAAGATCTTGACACACTGGTAGAAGTGCAATCGTTGACAAAAATAAGATCAAGCATTCTGTCAAGATTATTAGGAATCGAGTTTATTTGAAAAAACGAAAGGTCATACAAGGAATCTAAAAAGTCATGTTGTGCAGAAGGCACAAGATAATTAGATTTCCTAAAGAGAGACCACTGGATATTAGGCAAATTGAAATCGCCTAAAACGACAAACATGTCTTTATCACGTACTAGTGTTGATATATATTCAATACGGCTTAAATGCTGCATATAAATAGAAATATCAGAACACGGAGGGATATAAGAGCACGTTATGAAAATGGAACATGATGGAAACGATACCTTAACGGCAACTATTTCCACATCAGGAGGTGAAACGGATAAAGTAATTGACTCGGACCGAAGGCAAGAATTAACTGCAATGAGTACCCCACCACCACGACGAGTTATTCTATCTTTTCTGTAGGATGTAAAGGCTGTAGAAAAAATTTCAGAATTTGAAATTGAGGAATTAAGCCATGTCTCAGAAAAAGCAATAATTTGAGACTCGTAGGAAGAACTTTGTAAAAATACATTTTTAAGCTTAGACACTAGACCTCTAACATTCTGATAACTGATATATAGTAAATCAGAAGATCGATCTAGTTTTTGGGGGATTATTACTAATGGGGTGTGCTTGCGAAAGAGAACCACTAGCTTGAAGACTGACAGGCACCGGACGAGTGCGTTTTTTATATATAAACTCATGAACAATTATTTGTGGAGGCCAGAATTTTGACAATTTATAAACGTAAATAAATAAACAAATAAATAATTGTCAGCGATCGAAAGATAAACCTGGATGAAAAGACTCTCCTTTTGGACTCGCTACCAAGACTCAACAAATGTCTTGTAAAATTATTATAATTATTTATATTTGTTACGGCCCACCTTGCCTGCTGAAGGAGTTAAGCAGCCTCAGTATTGGCGTCAGCTTTTGCGTTTTCAGGGAGCAGCTTGCTGAAGAAGATAAAGTTTGGATGAAGCCAACCAGACAGTGAAGATGTGAACTAACACTTATGACTTGTGATGCCTCTAATTGCTGCGCCATCCCGATTTTTTCAAACAGCAGCGGTGACAGCGGCACAACCAACATAAGTCTCTAAAAAGATAAAAATTATTTATATTTTGTCTATATTTTGACAATTTATAAACGTAAATATATAAACAAATAAAGAGTTGTCAACGATCGAAAGATAAATCTGGATGAAAAGACTCTCCTTTTGGACTCGCTACCAAGAGTGAACAAATGTCTTCTAAAATTATTATAATTATTTATATTTGTTACGGCCCACCTTGCCTGCTGAAGGAGTTATGCAGCCTCAGTATTGGCGTCAGCGTTTGCGTTTTCAGGGAGCAGCTTGCTGAAGAAGATAAAGTTTGGATGAAGCCAACCAGACAGTGAAGATGTGAACTAACACTTATGACTTGTGTAAAAATGCTACGAGTGAGCCTCTAATTGCTGCGCACTGCCGATTTTTTCAAACAGCAGCGGTGACAGCAGCACAACCAACATAAATATATAAAAAGTTAAATATTATTTATATTTTATCTTTATTTTGACAATTTATAAACGTAAATAAATAAACAAATAAATAATTGTCAACGATCGAAAGATAAACCTGGATGAAAAGACTCTCCTTTTGGACTCGCTACCAAGAGTCAACAAATGTCTTGTAAAATTATTATAATTATTTATATTTGTTACGGCCCACCTTGCCTGCTGAAGGAGTTAAGCAGCCTCAGTATTGGCGTCAGCTTTTGCGTTTTCAGGGAGCAGCTTGCTGAAGAAGATAAAGTTTGGATGAAGCCAACCAGACAGTGAAGATGTGAACTAACACTTATGACTTGTGTAAAAATGCTACGAGTGATGCCTCTAATTGCTGCGCACTGCCGATTTTTTCAAACAGCAGCGGTGACAGCAGCACAACCAACATAAATATATAAAAAGTTAAATATTATTTATATTTTATCTTTATTTTGACAATTTATAAACGTAAATAAATAAACAAATAAATAATTGTCAACGATCGAAAGATAAACCTGGATGAAAAGACTCTCCTTTTGGACTCGCTACCAAGAGTCAACAAATGTCTTGTAAAATTATTATAATTATTTATATTTGTTACGGCCCACCTTGCCTGCTGAAGGAGTTAAGCAGCCTCAGTATTGGTGTCAGCTTTTGCGTTTTCAGGGAGCAGCTTGCTGAAGAAGATAAAGTTTGGATGAAGCCAACCAGACAGTGAAGATGTGAACTAACACTTATGACTTGTGTAAAAATGCTACGAGTGATGCCTCTAATTGCTGCGCACTGCCGATTTTTTCAAACAGCAGCGGTGACAGCAGCACAACCAACATAAATATATAAAAAGATAAATATTATTTATATTTTATCTTTATTTTGACAATTTATAAACGTAAATAAATAAACAAATAAATAATTGTCAACGATCGAAAGATAAACCTGGATGAAAAGACTCTCCTTTTGGACTCGCTACCAAGAGTCAACAAATGTCTTGTAAAATTATTATAATTATTTATATTTGTTACGGCCCACCTTGCCTGCTGAAGGAGTTAAGCAGCCTCAGTATTGGTGTCAGCTTTTGCGTTTTCAGGGAGCAGCTTGCTGAAGAAGATAAAGTTTGGATGAAGCCAACCGGACAGTGAAGATGTGAACTAACACTTATGACTTGTGTAAAAATGCTACGAGTGATGCCTCTAATTGCTGCCCACTGCCGATTTTTCCAAACAGCAGCGGTGACAGCAGCACAACCAACATAAATATATAAAAAGATAAATATTATTTATATTTTATCTTTATTTTGACAATTTATAAACGTAAATAAATAAACAAATAAATAATTGTCAACGATCGAAAGATAAACCTGGATGAAAAGACTCTCCTTTTGGACTCGCTACCAAGAGTCAACAAATGTCTTGTAAAATTATTATAATTATTTATATTTGTTACGGCCCACCTTGCCTGCTGAAGGAGTTAAGCAGCCTCAGTATTGGCGTCAGCTTTTGCGTTTTCAGGGAGCAGCTTGCTGAAGAAGATAAAGTTTGGATGAAGCCAACCAGACAGTGAAGATGTGAACTAACACTTATGACTTGTGATGCCTCTAATTGCTGCGCCATCCCGATTTTTTCAAACAGCAGCGGTGACAGCGGCACAACCAACATAAGTCTCTTAAAAGATAAAAATTATTTATATTTTGTCTATATTTTGACAATTTATAAACGTAAATAAATAAACAAATAAATAGTTGTCAACGATCGAAAGATAAATCTGGATGAAAAGACTCTCCTTTTGGACTCGCTACCAAGAGTGAACAAATGTCTTCTAAAATTATTATAATTATTTATATTTGTTACGGCCCACCTTGCCTGCTGAAGGAGTTATGCAGCCTCAGTATTGGCGTCAGCTTTTGCGTTTTCAGGGAGCAGCTTGCTGAAGAAGATAAAGTTTGGATGAAGCCAACCAGACAGTGAAGATGTGAACTAACACTTATGACTTGTGTAAAAATGCTACGAGTGATGCCTCTAATTGCTGCGCACTGCCGATTTTTTCAAACAGCAGCGGTGACAGCAGCACAACCAACATAAACATATAAAAAGTTAAATATTATTTATATTTTATCTTTATTTTGACAATTTATAAACGTAAATAAATAAACAAATAAATAATTGTCAATGATCGAAAGATAAACCTGGATGAAAAGACTCTCCTTTTGGACTCGCTACCAAGAGTGAACAAATGTCTTGTAAAATTATTATAATTATTTATATTTGTTACGGCCCAACTTGCCTGCTGAAGGAGTTATGCAGCCTCAGTATTGGCGTCAGCGTTTGCGTTTTCAGGGAGCAGCTTGCTGAAGAAGATAAAGTTTGGATGAAGCCAACCAGACAGTGAAGATGTGAACTAACACTTATGACTTGTGATGCCTCTAATTGCTGCGCCATCCCGATTTTTTCAAACAGCAGCGGTGACAGCGGCACAACCAACATAAGTCTCTAAAAAGATAAAAATTATTTATATTTTGTCTATATTTTGACAATTTATAAACGTAAATAAATAAACAAATAAATAGTTGTCAACGATCGAAAGATAAATCTGGATGAATAGACTCTCCTTTTGGACTCGCTGCCAAGAGTGAACAAATGTCTTGTAAAATTATTATAATTATTTATATTTGTTTCGGCCCACCTTGCCTGCTGAAGGAGTAATGCAGCCTCAGTATTGGCGTCAGCGTTTGCGTTTTCAGGGAGCAGCTTGCTGAAGAAGATAAAGTTTGGATGAAGCCAACCGGACAGTGAAGATGTGAACTAACACTTATGACTTGTGTAAAAATGCTACGAGTGATGCCTCTAATTGCTGCGCACTACCGATTTTTTCAAACAGCAGCGGTGACAGCAGCACAACCAACATAAATATATAAAAAGATAAATATTATTTATATTTTATCTTTATTTTGACAATTTATAAACGTAAATAAATAAACAAATAAATAATTGTCAATGATCGAAAGATAAACCTGGATGAAAAGACTCTCCTTTTGGACTCGCTACCAAGAGTGAACAAATGTCTTGTAAAATTATTATAATTATTTATATTTGTTACGGCCCAACTTGCCTGCTGAAGGAGTTATGCAGCCTCAGTATTGGCGTCAGCGTTTGCGTTTTCAGGGAGCAGCTTGCTGAAGAAGATAAAGTTTGGATGAAGCCAACCAGACAGTGAAGATGTGAACTAACACTTATGACTTGTGTAAAAATGCTACAGTGTTGCCTCTAATTGCTGCGCACTACCGATTTTTCAAACAGCAGCGGTGACAGTAAACAACCAACATAAATATATAAAAGATAAATATTATTTATATTTGATCTTTATTTTGACAATTTATAAACGTAAATAAATAAACAAATAAATAATTGTCAACGATCGAAATTAAATTAATCTAATTGCTGCGCCATCCCGATTTTTTCAAACAGCAGCGGTGACAGCGGCACAACCAACATAAGTCTCTAAAAAGATAAAAATTATTTATATTTTGTCTATATTTTGACAATTTATAAACGTAAATAAATAAACAAATAAATAGTTGTCAACGATCGAAAGATAAATCTGGATGAAAAGACTCTCCTTTTGGACTCGCTACCAAGAGTCAACAAATGTCTTGTAAAATTATTATAATTATTTATATTTGTTACGGCCCAACTTGCCTGCTGAAGGAGTTATGCAGCCTCAGTATTGGCGTCAGCATTTGCGTTTTCAGGGAGCAGCTTGCTGAAGAAGATAAAGTTTGGATGAAGCCAACCAGACAGTGAAGATGTGAACTAACACTTATGACTTGTGATGCCTCTAATTGCTGCGCCATCCCGATTTTTTCAAACAGCAGAGGTGACAGCGGCACAACCAACATAAGTCTCTAAAAAGATAAAAATTAGTTATATTTTGTCTTTATTTTGACAATTTATAAACGTAAATAAATAAACAAATAAATAGTTGTCAACGATCGAAAGATAAATCTGGATGAAAAGACTCTTCTTTTGGACTCGCTACCAAGAGTCAACAAATGTCTTGTAAAATTATTATAATTATTTATATTTGTTACGGCCCAACTTGCCTGCTGAAGGAGTTATGCAGCCTCAGTATTGGCGTCAGCATTTGCGTTTTCAGGGAGCAGCTTGCTGAAGAAGATAAAGTTTGGATGAAGCCAACCAGACAGTGAAGATGTGAACTAACACTTATGACTTGTGATGCCTCTAATTGCTGCGCCATCCCGATTTTTTCAAACAGCAGCGGTGACAGCGGCACAACCAACATAAGTCTCTAAAAAGATAAAAATTATTTATATTTTGTCTATATTTTGACAATTTATAAACGTAAATAAATAAACAAATAAATAGTTGTCAACGATCGAAAGATAAATCTGGATGAAAAGACTCTCCTTTTGGACTCGCTGCCAAGAGTGAACAAATGTCTTGTAAAATTATTATAATTATTTATATTTGTTACGGCCCACCTTGCCTGCTGACGGAGTTATGCAGCCTCAGTATTGGCGTCAGCGTTTGCGTTTTCAGGGAGCAGCGTGCTGAAGAAGATAAAGTTTGGATGAAGCCAACCGGACAGTGAAGATGTGAACTAACACTTATGACTTGTGATGCCTCTAATTGCTGCGCCATCCCGATTTTTTCAAACAGCAGCGGTGACAGCGGCACAACCAACATAAATCTATAAAAAGATAAATATTATTTATATTTTATCTTTATTTTGACAATTTATAAACGTAAATAAATAAACAAATAAATAATTGTCAACGATCGAAAGATAAACCTGGATGAAAAGACTCTCCTTTTGGACTCGCTACCAAGAGTCAACAAATGTCTTGTAAAATTATTATAATTATTTATATTTGTTACGGCCCAACTTGCCTGCTGAAGGAGTTATGCAGCCTCAGTATTGGCGTCAGCGTTTGCGTTTTCAGGGAGCAGCTTGCTGAAGAAGATAAAGTTTGGATGAAGCCAACCAGACAGTGAAGATGTGAACTAACACTTATGACTTGTGATGCCTCTAATTGCTGCGCCATCCCGATTTTTCAAACAGCAGCGGTGACAGCGGCACAACCAACATAAGTCTCTAAAAAGATAAAAATTATTTATATTTTGTCTATATTTTGACAATTTATAAACGTAAATAAATAAACAAATAAATAGTTGTCAACGATCGAAAGATAAATCTGGATGAAAAGACTCTCCTTTTGGACTCGCTACCAAGAGTCAACAAATGTCTTGTAAAATTATTATAATTATTTATATTTGTTACGGCCCAACTTGCCTGCTGAAGGAGTTATGCAGCCTCAGTATTGGCGTCAGCATTTGCGTTTTCAGGGAGCAGCTTGCTGAAGAAGATAAAGTTTGGATGAAGCCAACCAGACAGTGAAGATGTGAACTAACACTTATGACTTGTGATGCCTCTAATTGCTGCGCCATCCCGATTTTTTCAAACAGCAGAGGTGACAGCGGCACAACCAACATAAGTCTCTAAAAAGATAAAAATTATTTATATTTTGTCTTTATTTTGACAATTTATAAACGTAAATAAATAAACAAATAAATAGTTGTCAACGATCGAAAGATAAACCTGGATGAAAAGACTCTCCTTTTGGACTCGCTACCAAGAGTCAACAAATGTCTTGTAAAATTATTATAATTATTTATATTTGTTACGGCCCAACTTGCCTGCTGAAGGAGTTATGCAGCCTCAGTATTGGCGTCAGCATTTGCGTTTTCAGGGAGCAGCTTGCTGAAGAAGATAAAGTTTGGATGAAGCCAACCAGACAGTGAAGATGTGAACTAACACTTATGACTTGTGATGCCTCTAATTGCTGCGCCATCCCGATTTTTTCAAACAGCAGCGGTGACAGCGGCACAACCAACATAAGTCTCTAAAAAGATAAAAATTATTTATATTTTGTCTTTATTTTGACAATTTATAAACGTAAATAAATAAACAAATAAATAGTTGTCAACGATCGAAAGATAAATCTGGATGAAAAGACTCTCCTTTTGGACTCGCTACCAAGAGTCAACAAATGTCTTGTAAAATTATTATAATTATTTATATTTGTTACGGCCCAACTTGCCTGCTGAAGGAGTTATGCAGCCTCAGTATTGGCGTCAGCGTTTGCGTTTTCAGGGAGCAGCTTGCTGAAGAAGATAAAGTTTGGATGAAGCCAACCAGACAGTGAAGATGTGAACTAACACTTATGACTTGTGATGCCTCTAATTGCTGCGCCATCCCGATTTTTTCAAACAGCAGCGGTGACAGCGGCACAACCAACATAAGTCTCTAAAAAGATAAAAATTATTTATATTTTGTCTTTATTTTGACAATTTATAAACGTAAATAAATAAACAAATAAATAGTTGTCAACGATCGAAAGATAAATCTGGATGAAAAGACTCTCCTTTTGGACTCGCTACCAAGAGTGAACAAATGTCTTGTAAAATTATTATAATTATTTATATTTGTTACGGCCCACCTTGCCTGCTGAAGGAGTTATGCAGCCTCAGTATTGGCGTCAGCGTTTGCGTTTTCAGGGAGCAGCTTGCTGAAGAAGATAAAGTTTGGATGAAGCCAACCGGACAGTGAAGATGTGAACTAACACTTATGACTTGTGATGCCTCTAATTGCTGCGCCATCCCGATTTTTTCAAACAGCAGCGTTGACAGCGGCACAACCAACATAAATCTATAAAAAGATAAATATTATTTATATTTTATCTTTATTTTGACAATTTATAATCGTAAATAAATAAACAAATAAATAATTGTCAACGATCGAAAGATAAACCTGGATGAAAAGACTCTCCTTTTTGACTCGCTACCAAGAGTCAACAAATGTCTTGTAAAATTATTATAATTATTTATATTTGTTACGGCCCACCTTGCCTGCTGAAGGAGTTATGCAGCCTCAGTATTGGCGTCAGCGTTTGCGTTTTCAGGGAGCAGCTTGCTGAAGAAGATAAAGTTTGGATGAAGCCAACCGGACAGTGAAGATGTGAACTAACACTTATGACTTGTGTTAAAATGCTACGAGTGATGCCTCTAATTGCTGCGCCATCCCGATTTTTTCAAACAGCAGCGGTGACAGCGGCACAACCAACATAAATCTATAAAAAGATAAATATTATTTATATTTTATCTTTATTTTGACAATTTATAAACGTAAATAAATAAACAAATAAATAATTGTCAACGATCGAAAGATAAACCTGGATGAAAAGACTCTCCTTTTGGACTCGCTACCAAGACTCAACAAATGTCTTGTAAAATTATTAAAATTATTTATATTTGTTACGGCCCACCTTGCCTGCTGAAGGAGTTATACAGCCTCAGTATTGGCGTCAGCTTTTGCGTTTTTAGGGAGCAGCTTGCTGAAGAAGATAAAGTTTGGATGAAGCCAACCAGACAGTGAAGATGTGAACTAACACTTATGACTTATGTAAAAATGCTACGAGTGATGCCTCTAATTGCTGCGCACTGCCGATTTTTTCAAACAGCAGCGGTGGCAGCAGCACAATCAACATAAATATATAAAAAGATAAATATTATTTATATTTTATCTTTATTTTGACAATTTATAAACGTAAATAAATAAACAAATAAATAACTGTCAACGATCGAAAGATAAACCTGGATGAAAAGACTCTCCTTTTGGACTCGCTACCAAGAGTGAACAAATGTCTTGTAAAATTATTATAATTATTTATATTTGTTACGGCCCAACTTGCCTGCTGAAGGAGTTATACAGCCTCAGTATTGGCGTAAGCGTTTGCGTTTTCAGGGAGCAGCTTGCTGAAGAAGATAAAGTTTGAATGAACCAACCGGACAGTGAAGATGTGAACTAACACTTATGACTTGTGTTAAAATGCTACAAGTGTCCCTATCTCGCCGATTTTTTCAAACAGCAGCGGTACAGCAACACAACCAAAATAAATCTATAAAAAGATAAATATTATTTATATTTTATCTTTATTTTGACAATTTATAAACGTAAATAAATAAACAAATAAATAACTGTCAACGATCGAAAGATAAACCTGGATGAAAAGACTCTCCTTTTGGACTCGCTACCAAGAGTGAACAAATGTCTTGTA
Organism: Drosophila repletoides; assembly: GCA_018150835.1. NCBI lineage: Eukaryota > Metazoa > Arthropoda > Insecta > Diptera > Drosophilidae > Drosophila > Drosophila repletoides. The sequence continues at coordinate 10,900 of JAECWQ010000150.1, read as the reverse complement.
AAATTATTATAATTATTTATATTTGTTACGGCCCAACTTGCCTGCTGAAGGAGTTATTTGGTTTTTTTTTTTTTTTTTGAGGGAGGTGGTTAATGAAAAAAAAATTTTTTTAAAGGAAAGGAAAGAGGGAAAGTTTAATAAATAATTTTTATTTTTTTTAAAAAATTTTTAGATTTTTCTTTTTTTTTTTCCCACCCGGCGGGTTTTTCAAACAGCAGCGGTGACAGCGGCACAACCAACATAAATCTCGAAAAAGATAAAAATTATTTATATTTTGTCTTTATTTTGACAATTTATAAACGTAAATAAATAAACAAATAAATAATTGTCAACGATCGAAAGATAAACCTGGATGAAAAGACTCTCCTTTTGGACTCGCTACCAAGAGTGAACAAATGTCGTGTAAATTATTATAATTATTTATGTTTCACAAATGTCTTGTAAAATTATTATAATTATTTATATTTGTTACGGCCCAACTTGCCTGCTGAAGGAGTTATGCAGCCTCAGTATTGGCGTCAGCTTTTGCGTTTTCAGGGAGCAGCTTGCTGAAGAAGATAAAGTTTGGATGAAGCCAACCTGACAGTGAAGATGTGAACTAACACTTATGACTTGTGTTAAAATGCTACGAGTGAAGCCTCTAATTGCTGCCCACTGCGGATTTTTTCAAACAGCAGCGGTGACAGCAGCACAACCAACATAAATCTCTAGAAAGATAAAAATTATTTATATTTTGTCTTTATTTTGACAATTTATAAATGTAAATAAATAAACAAATAAATAATTGTCAACGATCGAAAGATAAACCTGGATGAAAAGACTCTCCTTTTGGACTCGCTACCAAGAGTCAACAAATGTCTTGCATTTATTGCAATTATTATAATTATTTATATTTGTTACGGCCCAACTTGCCTGCTGAAGGAGTTATGCAGCCTCAGTATTGGCGTCAGCGTTTGCGTTTTCAGGGAGCAGCTTGCTGAAGAAGATAAAGTTTGGATGAAGCCAACCGGACAGTGAAGATGTGAACTAACACTTATGACTTGTGTTAAAATGCTACGAGTGATGCCTCTAATTGCTGCCCACTGCGGATTTTTTCAAACAGCAGCGGTGACAGCAGCACAACCAACATAAGTCTCTAGAAAGATAAAAATTATTTATATTTTGTCTTTATTTTGACAATTTATAAACGTAAATAAATAAACAAATAAATAATTGTCAACGATCGAAAGATAAACCTGGATGAAAAGACTCTCCTTTTGGACTCGCTACCAAGACTCAACAAATGTCTTGTAAAATTATTATAATTATTTATATTTGTTACGGCCCAACTTGCCTGCTGAAGGAGTTATGCAGCCTCAGTATTGGCGTCAGCTTTTGCGTTTTCAGGGAGCAGCTTGCTGAAGAAGATAAAGTTTGGATGAAGCCAACCAGACAGTGATGATGTGAACTAACACTTATGACTTGTGTTAAAATGCTACGAGTGATGCCTCTAATTGCTGCCCACTGCGGATTTTTTCAAACAGCAGCGGTGACAGCGGCACAACCAACATAAGTCTCTAAAAAGATAAAAATTATTTATATTTTGTCTTTATTTTGACAATTTATAAACGTAAATAAATAAACAAATAAATAATTGTCAACGATCGAAAGATAAACCTGGATGAAAAGACTCTCCTTTTGGACTCGCTACCAAGAGTCAACAAATGTCTTGTAAAATTATTATAATTATTTATATTTGTTACGGCCCAACTTGCCTGCTGAAGGAGTTATGCAGCCTCAGTATTGGCGTCAGCGTTTGCGTTTTCAGGGAGCAGCTTGCTGAAGAAGATAAAGTTTGGATGAAGCCAACCAGACAGTGAAGATGTGAACTAACACTTATGACTTGTGTTAAAATGCCTCCTAATTGCTGCGCCATCCCGATTTTTTCAAACAGCAGCGGTGACAGCGGCACAACCAACATAAGTCTCTAAAAAGATAAAAATTATTTATATTTTGTCTTTATTTTGACAATTTATAAACGTAAATAAATAAACAAATAAATAATTGTCAACGATCGAAAGATAAACCTGGATGAAAAGACTCTCCTTTTGGACTCGCTACCAAGAGTCAACAAATGTCTTGTAAAATTATTATAATTATTTATATTTGTTACGGCCCAACTTGCCTGCTGAAGGAGTTATGCAGCCTCAGTATTGGCGTCAGCGTTTGCGTTTTCAGGGAGCAGCTTGCTGAAGAAGATAAAGTTTGGATGAAGCCAACCAGACAGTGAAGATGTGAACTAACACTTATGACTTGTTAAATGCTACGTGATGCCTCTAATTGCTGCGCCACTCCGGATTTTTTCAAACAGCAGCGGTGACAGCAGCACAACCAACATAAATCTCTAAAAAGATAAAAATTATTTATATTTTGTCTTTATTTTGACAATTTATAAACGTAAATAAATAAACAAATAAATAATTGTCAACGATCGAAAGATAAACCTGGATGAAAAGACTCTCCTTTTGGACTCGCTACCAAGAGTCAACAAATGTCTTGTAAAATTATTATAATTATTTATATTTGTTACGGCCCAACTAGCCTGCTGAAGGAGTTATGCAGCCTCAGTATTGGCGTCAGCGTTTGCGTTTTCAGGGAGCAGCTTGCTGAAGAAGATAAAGTTTGGATGAAGCCAACCAGACAGTGAAGATGTGAACTAACACTTATGACTTGTGTTAAAATGCTCGAGGATGCCTCTAATTGCTGCGCCATCCCGATTTTTTCAAACAGCAGCGGTGACAGCGGCACAACCAACATAAGTCTATAAAAAGATAAAAATTATTTATATTTTGTCTTTATTTTGACAATTTATAAATGTAAATAAATAAACAAATAAATAATTGTCAACGATCGAAAGATAAACCTGGATGAAAAGACTCTCCTTTTGGACTCGCTACCAAGAGTCAACAAATGTCTTGTAAAATTATTATAATTATTTATATTTGTTACGGCCCAACTTGCCTGCTGAAGGAGTTATGCAGCCTCAGTATTGGCGTCAGCGTTTGCGTTTTCAGGGAGCAGCTTGCTGAAGAAGATAAAGTTTGGATGAAGCCAACCAGACAGTGAAGATGTGAACTAACACTTATGACTTGTGTAAAAATGCTACAGTGATGCCTCTAATTGCTGCGCCATCCCGATTTTTCCAAACAGCAGCGGTGACAGCAGCACAACCAACATAAATATATAAAAGATAAATTTTATTTATATTTTATCTTTATTTTGACAATTTATAAACGTAAATAAATAAACAAATAAATAATTGTCAACGATCGAAAGATAAACCTGGATGAAAAGACTCTCCTTTTGGACTCGCTACCAAGAGTGAACAAATGTCTTGTAAAATTATTATAATTATTTATATTTGTTACGGCCCACCTTGCCTGCTGAAGGAGTTATGCAGCCTCAGTATTGGCGTCAGCTTTTGCGTTTTTAGGGAGCAGCTTGCTGAAGAAGATAAAGTTTGGATGAAGCCAACCAGACAGTGAAGATGTGAACTAACACTTATGACTTATGTAAAAGCAGGATGCCTCTAATTGCTGCGCCATCCCGATTTTTTCAAACAGCAGCGGTGACAGCGGCACAACCAACATAAGTCTCTAAAAAGATAAAAATTATTTATATTTTATCTTTATTTTGACAATTTATAAACGTAAATAAATAAACAAATAAATAATTGTCAACGATCGAAAGATAAACCTGGATGAAAAGACTCTCCTTTTGGACTCGCTACCAAGAGTGAACAAATGTCTTGTAAAATTATTATAATTATTTATATTTGTTACGGCCCACCTTGCCTGCTGAAGGAGTTATGCAGCCTCAGTATTGGCGTCAGCGTTTGCGTTTTCAGGGAGCAGCTTGCTGAAGAAGATAAAGTTTGAATGAAGCCAACCAGACAGTGAAGATGTGAACTAACACTTATGACTTGTGTAAAAATGCTACGAGTGATGCCTCTAATTGCTGCGCACTGCCGATTTTTTCAAACAGCAGCGGTGACAGCAGCACAACCAACATAAATCTATAAAAAGATAAATATTATTTATATTTTATCTTTATTTTGACAATTTATAAACGTAAATAAATAAACAAATAAATAATTGTCAACGATCGAAAGATAAACCTGGATGAAAAGACTCTCCTTTTGGACTCGCTACCAAGAGTGAACAAATGTCTTGTAAAATTATTATAATTATTTATATTTGTTACGGCCCAACTTGCCTGCTGAAGGAGTTATGCAGCCTCAGTATTAGATAAAAATTATTTATATTTGTTTATTTTGACAATTTATAAATGTAAATAAATAAACAAATAAATAATTGCAACGATCGAAAGATAAACCTGGATGAAAAGACTCTCCTTTTGGACTCGCTACCAAGAGTGAACAAATGTCTTGTAAAATTATTATAATTATTTATATTTGTTACGGCCCAACTTGCCTGCTGAAGGAGTTATGCAAAGATGATGAAAATTATTTACATTTGGTCTTATTGACAATTGATGTAAAATAAAATGCAAATAAATAACTGAACGATCGAAAGCTAAACCTGAAAAGACTCTGCTTTGGACTCGCCATCCCGATTTTTCAAACAGCAGCGGTGACAGCGGCACAACTAACATAATTATCTATAAAAAGATAAAAATTATTTATATTTTGTCTTTATTTTGACAATTTATAAATGTAAATAAATAAACAAATAAATAATTGTCAACGATCGAAAGATAAACCTGGATGAAAAGACTCTCCTTTTGGACTCGCTACCAAGAGTCAACAAATGTCTTGTAAAATTATTATAATTATTTATATTTGTTACGGCCCAACTAGCCTGCTGAAGGAGTTATGCAGCCTCAGTATTGGCGTCAGCGTTTGCGTTTTCAGGGAGCAGCTTGCTGAAGAAGATAAAGTTTGGATGAAGCCAACCAGACAGTGAAGATGTGAACTAACACTTATGACTTGTGTTAAAATGCTACAGTGATGCCTCTAATTGCTGCGCACTGCCGATTTTTTCAAACAGCAGCGGTGACAGCAGCACAACCAACATAAATCTCTAAAAAGATAAATATTATTTATATTTTATCTTTATTTTGACAATTTATAAACGTAAATAAATAAACAAATAAATAATTGTCAACGATCGAAAGATAAACCTGGATGAAAAGACTCTCCTTTTGGACTCGCTACCAAGAGTGAACAAATGTCTTGTAAAATTATTATAATTACTTATATTTGTTACGGCCCAACTTGCCTGCTGAAGGAGTTATGCAGCCTCAGTATTGGCGTCAGCGTTTGCGTTTTCAGGGAGCAGCTTGCTGAAGAAGATAAAGTTTGGATGAAGCCAACCAGACAGTGAAGATGTGAACTAACACTTATGACTTGTGATGCCTCTAATTGCTGCGCCATCCCGATTTTTTCAAACAGCAGCGTTGACAGCGGCACAACCAACATAAGTCTCTAGAAAGATAAAAATTATTTATATTTTGTCTTTATTTTGACAATTTATAAATGTAAATAAATAAACAAATAAATAATTGTCAACGATCGAAAGATAAACCTGGATGAAAAGACTCTCCTTTTGGACTCGCTACCAAGAGTGAACAAATGTCTTGTAAAATTATTATAATTATTTATATTTGTTACGGCCCACCTTGCCTGCTGAAGGAGTTATGCAGCCTCAGTATTGGCGTCAGCTTTTGCGTTTTCAGGGAGCAGCTTGCTGAAGAAGATAAAGTTTGGATGAAGCCAACCAGACAGTGAAGATGTGAACTAACACTTATGACTTGTGTAAAAATGCTACGAGTGATGCCTCTAATTGCTGCGCACTGCCGATTTTTTCAAACAGCAGCGGTGGCAGCAGCACAACCAACATAAATATATAAAAAGATAAATATTATTTATATTTTATCTTTATTTTGACAATTTATAAACGTAAATAAATAAACAAATAAATAATTGTCAACGATCGAAAGATAAACCTGGATGAAAAGACTCTCCTTTTGGACTCGCTACCAAGACTCAACAAATGTCTTGTAAAATTATTATAATTATTTATATTTGTTACGGCCCAACTAGCCTGCTGAAGGAGTTATGCAGCCTCAGTATTGGCGTCAGCGTTTGCGTTTTCAGGGAGCAGCTTGCTGAAGAAGATAAAGTTTGGATGAAGCCAACCAGACAGTGAAGATGTGAACTAACACTTATGACTTGTGTTAAAATGCTACGAGTGATGCCTCTAATTGCTGCGCACTGCCGATTTTTTCAAACAGCAGCGGTGACAGCAGCACAACCAACATAAATCTCTAAAAAGATAAATATTATTTATATTTTATCTTTATTTTGACAATTTATAAACGTAAATAAATAAACAAATAAATAATTGTCAACGATCGAAAGATAAACCTGGATGAAAAGACTCTCCTTTTGGACTCGCTACCAAGAGTCAACAAATGTCTTGTAAAATTATTATAATTATTTATATTTGATACGGCCCAACTTGCCTGCTGAAGGAGTTATGCAGCCTCAGTATTGGCGTCAGCGTTTGCGTTTTCAGGGAGCAGCTTGCTGAAGAAGATAAAGTTTGGATGAAGCCAACCAGACAGTGAAGATGTGAACTAACACTTATGACTTGTGAAAGTATGCCTCTAATTGCTGCGCCATCCCGATTTTTTCAAACAGCAGCGGTGACAGCGGCACAACCAACATAAGTCTCTAAAAAGATAAAAATTATTTATATTTTGTCTTTATTTTGACAATTTATAAACGTAAATAAATAAACAAATAAATAATTGTCAACGATCGAAAGATAAACCTGGATGAAAAGACTCTCCTTTTGGACTCGCTACCATGAGTGAACAAATGTCTTGTAAAATTATTATAATTATTTATATTTGTTACGGCCCACCTTGCCTGCTGAAGGAGTTATGCAGCCTCAGTATTGGCGTCAGCTTTTGCGTTTTCAGGGAGCAGCTTGCTGAAGAAGATAAAGTTTGGATGAAGCCAACCAGACAGTGAAGATGTGAACTAACACTTATGACTTGTGTAAAAATGCTACGCCTCTAATTGCTGCGCACTGCCGATTTTTTCAAACAGCAGCGGTGACAGCGGCACAACCAACATAAATATATAAAAAGATAAATATTATTTATATTTTATCTTTATTTTGACAATTTATAAACGTAAATAAATAAACAAATAAATAATTGTCAACGATCGAAAGATAAACCTGGATGAAAAGACTCTCCTTTTGGACTCGCTACCAAGACTCAACAAATGTCTTGTAAAATTATTATAATTATTTATATTTGTTACGGCCCAACTAGCCTGCTGAAGGAGTTATGCAGCCTCAGTATTGGCGTCAGCGTTTGCGTTTTCAGGGAGCAGCTTGCTGAAGAAGATAAAGTTTGGATGAAGCCAACCAGACAGTGAAGATGTGAACTAACACTTATGACTTGTGTTAAAATCATGCCTCTAATTGCTGCGCACTGCCGATTTTTTCAAACAGCAGCGGTGACAGCAGCACAACCAACATAAGTCTCTAAAAAGATAAAAATTATTTATATTTTATCTTTATTTTGACAATTTATAAACGTAAATAAATAAACAAATAAATAATTGTCAACGATCGAAAGATAAACCTGGATGAAAAGACTCTCCTTTTGGACTCGCTACCAAGAGTGAACAAATGTCTTGTAAAATTATTATAATTACTTATATTTGTTACGGCCCAACTAGCCTGCTGAAGGAGTTATGCAGCCTCAGTATTGGCGTCAGCGTTTGCGTTTTCAGGGAGCAGCTTGCTGAAGAAGATAAAGTTTGGATGAAGCCAACCAGACAGTGAAGATGTGAACTAACACTTATGACTTGTGTAAAAATGCTACGAGTGATGCCTCTAATTGCTGCGCCATCCCGATTTTTTCAAACAGCAGCGGTGACAGCAGCACAACCAACATAAATATATAAAAAGATAAATATTTATTTATATTTTATCTTTATTTTGACAATTTATAAACGTAAATAAATAAACAAATAAATAATTGTCAACGATCGAAAGATAAACCTGGATGAAAAGACTCTCCTTTTGGACTCGCTACCAAGAGTGAACAAATGTCTTGTAAAATTATTATAATTATTTATATTTGTTACGGCCCACCTTGCCTGCTGAAGGAGTTATGCAGCCTCAGTATTGGCGTCAGCGTTTGCGTTTTCAGGGAGCAGCTTGCTGAAGAAGATAAAGTTTGGATGAAGCCAACCAGACAGTGAAGATGTGAACTAACACTTATGACTTGTGATGCCCTAGTTGCTGCGCCATCCCGATTTTTCCAAACAGCAGCGTTGACAGCGGCACAACCAACATAAGTCTCTAGAAAGATAAAAATTATTTATATTTTGTCTTTATTTTGACAATTTATAAACGTAAATAAATAAACAAATAAATAATTGTCAACGATCGAAAGATAAACCTGGATGAAAAGACTCTCCTTTTGGACTCGCTACCAAGAGTGAACAAATGTCTTGTAAAATTATTATAATTATTTATATTTGTTACGGCCCAACTTGCCTGCTGAAGGAGTTATGCAGCCTCAGTATTGGCGTCAGCTTTTGCGTTTTCAGGGAGCAGCTTGCTGAAGAAGATAAAGTTTGGATGAAGCCAACCAGACAGTGAAGATGTGAACTAACACTTATGACTTGTGTTAAAATGCTACGAAGTGATGCCTCTAATTGCTGCGCACTGCCGATTTTTTCAAACAGCAGCGGTGACAGCAGCACAACCAACATAAATCTCTAAAAAGATAAAAATTATTTATATTTTATCTTTATTTTGACAATTTATAAACGTAAATAAATAAACAAATAAATAATTGTCAACGATCGAAAGATAAACCTGGATGAAAAGACTCTCCTTTTGGACTCGTTACCAAGAGTGAACAAATGTCTTGTAAAATTATTATAATTATTTATATTTGTTACGGCCCACCTTGCCTGCTGAAGGAGTTATGCAGCCTCAGTATTGGCGTCAGCTTTTGCGTTTTCAGGGAGCAGCTTGCTGAAGAAGATAAAGTTTGGATGAAGCCAACCAGACAGTGAAGATGTGAACTAACACTTATGACTTGTGAATGCCTCTAATTGCTGCGCCATCCCGATTTTTTCAAACAGCAGCGTTGACAGCGGCACAACCAACATAAGTCTCTAGAAAGATAAAAATTATTTATATTGTGTCTTTATTTTGACAATTTATAAATGTAAATAAATAAACAAATAAATAATTGTCAACGATCGAAAGATAAACCTGGATGAAAAGACTCTCCTTTTGGACTCGCTACCAAGAGTGAACAAATGTCTTGTAAAATTATTATAATTATTTATATTTGTTACGGCCCACCTTGCCTGCTGAAGGAGTTATGCAGCCTCAGTATTGGCGTCAGCTTTTGCGTTTTCAGGGAGCAGCTTGCTGAAGAAGATAAAGTTTGGATGAAGCCAACCAGACAGTGAAGATGTGAACTAACACTTATGACTTGTGTAAAAATGCTACGAGTGATGCCTCTAATTGCTGCGCACTGCCGATTTTTTCAAACAGCAGCGGTGGCAGCAGCACAACCAACATAAATATATAAAAAGATAAATTTTATTTATATTTTATCTTTATTTTGACAATTTATAAACGTAAATAAATAAACAAATAAATAATTGTCAACGATCGAAAGATAAACCTGGATGAAAAGACTCTCCTTTTGGACTCGCTACCAAGAGTGAACAAATGCCTTGTAAAATTATTATAATTATTTATATTTGTTACGGCCCAACTTGCCTGCTGAAGGAGTTATGCAGCCTCAGTATTGGCGTCAGCGTTTGCGTTTTCAGGGAGCAGCTTGCTGAAGAAGATAAAGTTTGGATGAAGCCAACCAGACAGTGAAGATGTGAACTAACACTTATGACTTGTGATGCCTCTAATTGCTGCGCCATCCCGATTTTTTCAAACAGCAGCGGTGACAGCGGCACAACCAACATAAGTCTCTAAAAAGATAAAAATTATTTATATTTTGTCTATATTTTGACAATTTATAAACGTAAATAAATAAACAAATAAATAGTTGTCAACGATCGAAAGATAAACCTGGATGAAAAGACTCTCCTTTTGGACTCGCTACCAAGACTCAACAAATGTCTTGTAAAATTATTATAATTATTTATATTTGTTACGGCCCACCTTGCCTGCTGAAGGAGTTATGCAGCCTCAGTATTGGCGTCAGCGTTTGCGTTTTCAGGGAGCAGCTTGCTGAAGAAGATAAAGTTTGGATGAAGCCAACCGGACAGTGAAGATGTGAACTAACACTTATGACTTGTGTGAGTGATGCCTCTAATTGCTGCGCCATCCCGATTTTTCAAACAGCAGCGGTGACAGCGGCACAACCAACATAAGTCTCTAAAAAGATAAAAAATTATTTATATTTTGTCTATATTTTGACAATTTATAAACGTAAATAAATAAACAAATAAATAATTGTCAACGATCGAAAGATAAACCTGGATGAAAAGACTCTCCTTTTGGACTCGCTACCAAGAGTGAACAAATGTCTTGTAAAATTATTATAATTATTTATATTTGTTACGGCCCAACTTGCCTGCTGAAGGAGTTATGCAGCCTCAGTATTGGCGTCAGCTTTTGCGTTTTCAGGGAGCAGCTTGCTGAAGAAGATAAAGTTTGGATGAAACCAACCAGACAGTGAAGATGTGAACTAACACTTATGACTTGTGTAAAAATGCTACGAGTGATGCCTCTAATTGCTGCGCACTGCCGATTTTTTCAAACAGCAGCGGTGGCAGGGCACAACCAACATAAATATATAAAAAGATAAATATTATTTATATTTTATC
>JAECWQ010000015.1:0-11678 GCA_018150835.1 Drosophila repletoides | reverse complement strand
TGAATAGATCGCAGTATCAATATATTGAATACTTTCTCGATAAAATGAGAACTGATTTCTGAGCCGTAGAATACAATAAACAGTATCAATTAGTCAGTATTTTTCATGTGTTTTCATTTGGTATTTTATTGTAAACTCATCTTAAGAGAGGAATAGAATTTTATTTTCGATTTCATTTACTGTCATATGCAATCTGCTCTCAAAAACTTCATAAACAACACGAAGCTGGCAAAAACAAGTAGCATCGCACGGTTGAAGTTGCTGGCCTATTAAATATCCTGTACTAAGCTCAATAGAACTTTCTTTTGGGGCGCTTAAACAATAAAAAATTCGCTGGTTTTCAAAGTCTAAGAAAGGTTTTAGTTTTTTAGAGCTACTCAAGATACGAAATATATGAAATTTCATACATTTTGATTATTACAGGGTATAAAAAGCGAACAAGAACAACATGTAGAAGCAGCTTGAACAACTGTGTGGCAAATGAAATTTGCAATTTTTGCATAAATTCAATAAAAATTCCTATTGTCATGAGAATATTTGCCAATACAATATACTGCTGCCTCCACCTCGACCCCCTCTCTGGCTCAATGTATACCCTACACATGGATACCCTACCCCACAGTAGAGTTGCAGCTACGATAAGGGCCACTTATACGCTTCGTTTGGGAGCTTGCTTCCCCACAAAAGACTGACGCTGCGGTTGGTTTTATGGGGGAGAAAAATGGGTGGAGAAGTGGCACCAAAAAGGGGGGCGGGTAGAAAGGGGGTCCTGCCACAGAGTTTTCAATATGGCGCCAAACAGCATTTGCATTTGCTTTGGCAGCCACCCCTTTTCGTTGCGGGCCCCATAATGAAATGCAGTTCAAATGCTTTGGGTATAAACTTTTGTCACAACTGGCAACTGGGGGCGTGGCAGGCAGCAGGGGGCCAGTTGGGGGGGAGGGAGTAAGTTTCAAGTAGTGAATTGTTGCTCTTGTTGGGATTGTAAACTGGCAAACAAACGCAACGGAAGTGCCACAAAAAGGGTTTCACTGTTTGTCAATTGTGTGTGTGCCGTTGGCCGCCGTCGCGTTGACACCTAACCCAATGTGGCAAGTTGTCGGGGCGCCCCCCTTTTTCCCTTTCCCCGCCTCCCTTGTGGCATTTCCCTTGACACTACTGACACGCTGCCAGAGTCTGGTCATACTGCTGCTGCTGCTGCTTCTGGGGGCTTTGCATCTTAGAAATGCAAAAATCCTTGTGGATCTCTCTCTGAACTCTAATCAACTGCAACTGCAACTGCAGCTGCAATTGCAAAATTTGCAACTGCAACGGCAACACTCCCACGCCAAAGCCCACGCCTACGCTTGTAATCAATGCTGTAAACACTTATTTTGTGGTTGCCCCCAACAACAACAACAACAGCAACAACAACAACCACAACAAGAAGAACAATAGCTGCTCTTGCCTCAATTCTGTGTGCGGCACAGTAGCAAAAGTTTTCGTCGCCTGCCTCAAAACATTGCTCTATTATTGCGTTTGCACCCGGAGAAAAAACTATGGAAAATTCTTTACCCTAAATCAGAAAATGAAAATAATATTTTATTTTATTATAATTTATTTGAATCCAGCGATATTTGATTTAAAAACTATTTTAAGGTGAGAAAATAAATATTGTTTTTCTTTCATTATTATAGAGTTTTTTATTGGCCCAAAAGCTTTGCTTTGCATTGCTTGAAATTGATCTTCTTTTCTTATAAATTTTCTAAATTTTAAGGCAGTTTTCCTTCTTTTTTTTGAGTGTACTCCCATTGTAGGTCTTGGTTCTTGTCCTGATACTCTGCCTGGTCATGGCTGACATTCCCGTAGCTCTTTTTTGTCTTGTTGCTGTTGTTGTGCTTTTTGCAATCAGATGAGGCTCATCGCCTGGCATCGGCTTTTGGATTTTCCGTGTTGCAACATTGCGGCATTTTATAGGTGTGGCAAAAGGCAAACCGACAAAGGACAACTGACAGACCGGACAGACAGACCGGACTGGCAACCGGCAACCGGCAGTTTTGAGATAGTCCTGCGGTTAGGCGTGCCAGAGTTGGTTATAGTTTCCGATACAGACAATGATGCTGTTTACACACAAATGTTGAATTGTTATTGGAAAATCAGAAAGGGACAAGAAAACACCAGGACGGAAAAGCCATTTTAAAATACACTCCATAAAAAAGAAGAAAAATAATCTCAGCAGCTCCATGAAAAAGCCATTTCAAAATCCACTCCATATAAACTGGGTCAAAAACTTCACCGAGAATTGCCTAAGAATTGAAGCAAAAAAATTGAAGTTATCCATAAATTCTGTAAAAATCTCTTTGCAGTGGTCGAAAAGTATTACAGAAACTAAAAAAAAAAAAAAAAAAAAAATTTTAATAAATTTTTTTTTTTTTGGGAAAAAACCCCACTTAACTTTCATTTCCCCAACAACAATAAATTATTACCCCTTGCTTTTATCTAATTGCACGACTGACTGGGCGTTTCACAATCGATTCCATGTACTCTGCTCCAATTGCAACGAATTTTATCACGTGTTGTCTTTAGAACTCTCTCTCTTAAACCTAAAATCTGCTCTTCTGTTCTATCTTTGGGAAACCCCTAATCAGTGATGGTTGGCGTGGTTGCTGCCTTGGCAACCCTTTTTGGTTGTTGTTTTCCTGGATTGTCCTTATCTTACTTTATTACTCTCTTACTTTTTATCCTTTTTTCTATTCTAGTCTATTTTCATTCTATTTTCAACAATATTTATATTTCTTTTTCGCCTTCTTTCCTGGTCTGATTCGGTTTTTTTTTTTGCCTGGGTTTTCCCCAATCCTGTGCAACAAATGTTGGTCCAGAAGTCTTAAATGTAATGTAATCTTAATCTTACTTATTATTTTTAATTTAATTAATTTTCTAAATTTTGAATTTAATTTACATAATAATTTATTTTTATCCTTTGTAATTCTTTAATAGACTGCAATTAGTTGATTTAATAATAAATAAATAAATCGTAAAAAATATATGTATAATGTATTTATTGCAAAATTTATAATCATCTAGCTAAAATTACTAAAATTATAAATAAATTTAAGTCGTAATAACGTAAAGTAAAACAAACGAAAAGGAACCCATATGCATAAAAGAAACAAATATAAATAAAAGAAATAAAATTATTAAATGACAGTACATATTAACTTTTTTCCCTTGGGGTGCACAATTATATAAAATTGTGGAGATTAATTCTGGCAAATTAATTAACTTTTAATAAATAATTTTATTTCAATCATTTCTAGATTTTAGCTAAAGGAAGAATGGGAAATTCTTTTTTTGTTTTTCTCAGAAGTAAAAACAAAAACAACCAAAGTTTTTGCAAAAATTACTTACTAGTCAGAAGGATATATGCACTTCCCCACTTCCTTATTCAGATTATAGATTTCCAATTAGTTCCACATTCCATAAATACTTGCAAGCTGGTTCGTTGCAATCTCATCTAAATAACATAGTAGACTTTGAGTTTAGCATTTTAAAATGCTTAGGCCTTATAATTAATATATATATATATTATTTTTTGCAATTTGAGCCTTATAATTCTCAAACAGATCTAACACTCACATTTTTGGCACTTTGAGCCTTATAATTCTCAAACAGTTCCAACACTCAGACGGTAAAGTAATGAAAAAACTTCGACATCAAACGTGGTGGAAAACAATGACTTGCTGTTTCCTTTTTTTTTTAAAAACCCCACATTTTTTTTCTATTTTTCTATTGTTTTGTTTAAATTTTTTTATATTGGTTTTGCTTTTTAGTTGAAGTCCACCTTGTTCATAGTCTTTTGGAGATCGCGAGGCCTTCGGCTTATATTCACGCAGTTCTGGTTGTGTGACAACATGATGCATGGCAAATGTGCAGTTCTAATTGGGCGAGATACTGACAAAAAACGTTGTGGAGGCCTGAAATGGTCTTGTCCGATTGATGACTTGCAATTGAATTTCTCCAAAATGTATAATTCTGTGAGAGGTCAATTTCTTAAGTTGCATAAAATGTTCAACCTTTTGTCAAGTGATTTTGACTTGGGCATTGAGATGCTTAGTGAGTTTAATTTTGAATCCCCTCATATCCGTCGGTTAGAGGATCAATTTTTAAATGTTCCTCATCCATCTTCCTCTGCAATGCCTATTCCCCCTTCAGAAAATTGATCAACTCGCCGTTTAGAATTATCTCCGGTTCGATTTTTCTCGCCCTAGCCTTCACCGTCAGTCGGCCACTCTTCCTTTGAACACCGATAATTCTTCAAATACCAATCTATTTGCTACATGTGAACCTATTGCTGCCTATGTTGCCAGCAAATCTTAAAGCAATGTATCAGTATCTAAATTTAATTTCTCTGAACCTAGGGAAATAGCCTCCATCAAAATTAACGTTCCATCAGACACATTCTCACTTATTTCTGCCCTCCACAAAAAATTGTTCATGAGTTCATTATAAAAAAACGAACTCGTTCGGTGTCTGTCAGTCTTCAAGCTAGTGGCTCTCTTTCTCAAGCAACCATTAGTAATAATCATCCAAAAAACTAGATCGATCTTCTGTCTTACTACATATCAGTTATCGGAATGTTAGAGGTCTAGTGTCTAAACATAAAAGTTCTTCCTTCGAGTCTCAAATTATTGCTTTTTTTGAGAAATGGCTTAATTTCTCAATTTCAAATTCTGAAATTTTTTCTACAATCTTTACATCCTTCAGAAAAGATAGAACAACTCGTCGTGGTGGTGGGGTACTCAATGCAGTTAATTTTTCCGTTCGGTCCGAGTCAATTACTTTAACCGTTTCCGCTCCTGATGTGGAAATATCAAATATTTAAACCCATTAGTAAAACCCACCGTTGTTTTTGCAAGAGAAATTTTTCCTTGCTTAACTGATTGGTCTACTCTATACAATTCGGTTAATAAAAATTTTGGTCTAACCCACTTCTATGACACTATTAACTCCTTGATATCTGTATTCCAAGTAGTGTTCTATTGCCTGTTTCATCCTCCCTGGTTTACACGTCGACGTTCAAATTTAAAAGATATTAAAACTAAACTGTTTAAAAAATTTAAACTCTCTGGATCTAATCTTGACTTCTAAATATTGTATTGCTAAATCTAACTTCCTTCTCCTTAACTCTCAATGCTATAATGAGTATCTTATGCACTGGAGGAATCAGTTTGAGCGGGATCCTAAACTATATTATAAATTTTTAAATTCTAAGCGAAACAGCTCGTCTATGCCTCCTAAATTTTACCTGAAGAATGAGGGATCAATTGACGACTAAACCAGTGCTAACCTTTTTGCAAATTTCTTTCAATCTACTTACACTTCTTCCATTAACAATATCGCTTACTCTTATCCTATTTCTTCCTCTAACTCTTTATTTACTCCTATCATTACTGATAACTATCTAGTTACAGCAATGAAAACTTTAAAATCTTCATATTCTTCTGGGCCCGATAATATCCCAAGTTGCGTACTAAGAGAATGCTGGAGCACTTTACATCTTCCCCTACTCAAAATTTTGTCTTTGGAAGGAATCATTACACATTTTACACAATTACAGAGGAATTGCAAAGTTGTCTGCAATCCCAAAATTATTCGAAAAAATTGTAACATCAACTTTACAGCACCTCTGTAAGTCGATAATTTCCCCTTTTCAACATGGCTTTATTAAGAGTCGGTCTACCACGACTAATCTGCTTGAATTCACATTTTTTTTTATTTATTTATTTATTAATAAATCGACTAATTGCAGTCGATTAAAGGATTACAAAAGAATTAATATAATTATTATATAAATTAAATTAAAATCTAGAAATTAATTAAATTAAAATTTACAAGTAAGATTAAAATTGAATTCTGGGGTATTAAAATCAATCAATTTTTATGGTCCAACATTTGTTGCACAGGATTGGGGAAAACCCAGGCAAAAAACCCAATCAGACCAGGAAAAAAGGCGAAAAAGAAATATAAATATTGTTGAAAATAGAATGAAAAAGAACATAATAGACAAAAGGATAGAAAGAAAGAGAGTAATAAAGTAAGATAACACATCACATGGACATACATAATAAACAATGTGACCGTGTGCCCCAATTTGATGGAACCGAGGATCCATAGTAGATGGAGCAGATGCGTCAATGTATCGCGCTTCAAGCCAAGCCATTGCTGTGGCGAAAATAATTAATAATTATAATGCAGATATCCGACATAGAACTACATCCATTTCTACATTAAAAAAATATCAAAAATCAATCGAGTATTGAAAAATCAGAATCTCGAGATTTTGAGCGGATTCTCGGTAGGTATCCTGACTTTTTTAGTGATGTATTAAATTATAAAAAAGAAAAAGAAAAACAGAGAGAAAAGAGGACAATTCAGGAAAACACCAACCAAAAAAGAAGCAGTGTTGCCAAGGCAGCAACCACGTCAACCAATCAATGATTGGGGTTCTCCCGAAGATAGAATAGAAGAGCAGATTTTAGGTGTAAGAGAGAGAGTTCTAAAGAGATAACGTGATAAAATTCGTTGTAATTGGAGCACAGTACACGGAATCGATTGTGCAACGCATAGTCAGTTGTGCAATTAGATAAAAATAAGGGATAATAATTTCTTGTTAGTCTACGAGGAACATAAAAGAAATAGGAAAGGAGAGCTAATGTCACCGATAATTAATTTATGAAGAAAAATAATACCAAGGATAGTTCTAAGGTTAGTTAATGAAGGGAGATCAATTAGTAAGAGCCTATCAGAGTACGGTGGAAGACGGCGATCGGGATCCCAGTTTAAGCCACGAAGGGCAAAGAGGAGGAATTGCTTCTGAATGGATTCAATACGAACTTGATGGATTCCATATTGAGGACTCCAAACACATGAACAATATTCTAGTATGGGACGAACTAGAGAAGTATAAAGGATTTTGGTAACAAAGGGATCATTAAACTCCTTGGACCAACGTTTAATGAATCCAAGAACACCCTTGGCTTTGTTAGTTATAGAGGAGATATGCAGAATGAAACTAAGTTTGGCATCAAAAAGTACACCAAGGTCTTCCACAGTCGTTATACGTTGCAAGGGTACATTGTCAAGCGTATACGTGACTAAGTGTGGAGTAATTCGACTAAAAGTCATAAACAAGCATTTAGAAATATTTAAATGCAACTTATTAGCCTGACACCAAAGATGCATGGAGTTACAGTCATCTTGCAGACATGGCGCAGCTTATGAGCTGAGCACATTTCTGTGGTGATGACAACGATAAGAGTACTTATTCGGTCTGTGTAGAGTAATTTTAATTAATTGTCACAAATTGATGCAAGAATTTATTTTATTTTTATTTTTTTATTGAATCCGAACCAAAATATTTAAGTGAACTTTTTTGCCCACTCGACATGGACCATTATGGACATTATAGCGAGAGCAAGAAAACTTTTACGCCAGTTTATCGAGTGGCATGTTTCGGCTCCTGTCCCTTCTGTCTCTTCGTCCTCCTCCTCTTCTTCCACTGACTCCTCAGTTGGTAGGCACCTTCCTTTAGGAACCGGCTGGCCAATGAATGGCTCTCCAGCCTGGGCAAGGGTTGGGCCCCCATTCCTGCCTTCCTCAGCCACTGCTTCCTCATTTGGGAGGCACCTTCGTTTAAGAACCGGCTGGCCACAGCATGGCTCGTCACACTGCGAACGTGCCGACTCATCAGGGTCGGCATGGCCCAAGACACCAGGCGGGTCACGGGATGCAGATCGCCCACGTTTCCTCGGCTGTGAAGGCAACCTGGCTTGGGATCGGGAGCCGGAGGGTTTACCCATTATTTAAAAATAACAATATATATATAATTGATTTTTAAATAATTTAGACTTTGTAATCTTAAAGCGTTTGTTTTTTGTTTTGAGAGGAAGGAAGACGAAAGACCCCTTGTCCATAGCCGTCCATAGCTGTTTCTGTTGCTCGTTGCTTGTTGCAGTCGTACTTTTACATGGCGCAGCAATTAGGAGCATCACTCGTAGCATTCTTACAGAAGTCAATAGTGTTAGTGTTAGGAACGTTCAATTTCGCATCTTCACTGTCTGGTTGGCTTCATCCAAACTTTATCTTCTTCAGCAAGCTGCTCCCTGAAAACGCAAACGCTGACGCCAATACTGAGGCTGCATAACTCCTTCAGCAGGCAAGTTGGGCCGTAACAAATATGAATAATTATAATAATTTTACAAGACATTTTTTCACTCTTGGTAGCGAGTCCAAAAGGAGAGTCTTTTCATCCAGGTTTATCTTTCGATCGTTGACAATTATTTATTTTTTTTCTTATTTACATTTATAAATTGTCAAAATACAGACAAAATATAGAACTTATGTTGGTTGTGCCGTTGTCACCGCTGCTGTTTGAAAAAATCGACATGGCGCAGCAATTAGGGGCATCACTCGTAGCATTCTTACACAAGTCATTAGTGTTAGTGTTAGGAGCGTTCAATTTCACATCTTCACTGTCTGGTTGGTTTCATCCAAACTTTATCTTCTTCAGCAAGCTGCTCCCTGAAAACGCAAACGCTGACGCCAATACTGAGGCTGCATAACTCCTTCAGCAGCCAATTTGGGCCGTAACAAATATGAATAATTATAATAATTTTACAAGACATTTTTTCACTCTTGGTAGCGAGTCCAAAAGGAGAGTCTTTTCATCCAGGTTTATCTTTCGATCGTTGACAATTATTTATTTTTTTATTTATTTAAGTTTTGAAATTGTCAAAATAAAGACAAAATATAAATAATTTTTATCTTTTTATAGACTTATGTTGGTTGTGCCGCTGTCACCGCTGCTGTTGAAAAAATCGACATGGCGCAGCAATTAGGGGCATCACTCGTAGCATTCTTACAATAGTGTTAGTGTTAGGAGCGTTCAATTTCACATCTTCACTGTCTGGTTGGCTTCATCCAAACTTTATCTTCTTCAGCAAGCTGCTCCCTGAAAACGCAAACGCTGACGCCAATACAGGGGCTGCATAACTTCTTCAGCAGCCAATTTGGGCCGTATCAAATATGAATAATTATAATAATTTTACAAGACATTTTTTCACTCTTGGTAGCGAGTCCAAAAGGAGAGTCTTTTCATCCAGGTTTATCTTTCGATCGTTGACAATTATTTATTTTTTTATTTATTTAAGTTTATAAATTGTCAAAATAAAGACAAAATATAAATAATTTTTATCTTTTTATAGACTTATGTTGGTTGTGCCGCTGTCACCACTGCTGTTTGAAAATATCGGCATGGCGCATCAATTAGGGGCATCTTTTGTAGCATTCTTACAAAAGTCATTAGTGTTAGTGTTAGGAGCATTCAATTTCACATCTTCACTGTCTGGTTGGCTTCATCCAAACTTTATCTTCTTCAGCAAGCTGCTCCCTGAAAACGCAAACGCTGACGCCAATACTGAGGCTGCATAACTCCTTCAGCAGGCAAGTTGGGCCGTAACAAATATGAATAATTATAATAATTTTACTAGACATTTTTTCACTCTTGGTAGCGAGTCCAAAAGGAGAGTCTTTTCATCCAGGTTTATCTTTCGATCGTTGACAATTATTTATTTTTTTATTTATTTAAGTTTTGAAATTGTCAAAATAAAGACAAAATATAAATAATTTTTATCTTTTTATAGACTTATGTTGGTTGTGCCGTTGTCACCGCTGCTCTTTTAAAAAAATCGACATGGCGCAGCAATTAGGGGCATCACTCGTAGCATTCTTACACAAGTCAATAGTGTTAGTGTTAGGAACGTTCAATTTCGCATCTTCACTGTCTGGCTGGCTTCATCCAAACTTTATCTTCTTCAGCAAGCTGCTCCCTGAAAACGCAAACGCTGACGCCAATCCTGAGGCTGCATAACTCCTTCAGCAGCCAATTTGGGCAGTAACAAATATGAATAATTGTATTAATTTTACAAGACATTTTTTCACTCTTGGTAGCGAGAAGGCTTAAATGTAATTCAATTTTAATCTTAATTGTAAATTTTAATTTAATTAATTTCTAAATTTTAATTTAATTTATATAATAATTATATTAATCTTTTGTAATCCTTTAATCGACTGCAATTAGTCGATTTATTAATAAATAAATAAATAAATAAATAAATAAATAAATAAATAAATAAATAAATAAATAAAATAAAAAAATAAAGCTAAAATGCAAACAGGCAGCTGTGCAATGGCGCTCAGTTTATTAGCGTACGAATTGTATACCAGTATCGAGGCAGAGACGCGAGAATTTATGGCATACAGAATATACACCCTGCAAAGAGCTAAATAAGTTTTAATCCCATTTGGTTGGCATTCTTTTTTTAGCATTCTCTTGTCCCTGTTCTCCCGTGTTCAAGGATATTCACGTATTTAGTTACTCTGCGGCGACTGACAGCTGCAAAGCCAAACGACAATCACGCAAAATGCATTCTGTACCAGACAATTAGATTAATCGCCCTGACTAGTGTTGAGCTAATTAGCTTTATGGCTGGCTATTTGAAATAGCTGCATATTTAACTAATTATAATTAATCAGAGTACAGTTTGTATTAATTATAAACGCCGAAAAAAGGCTGCTAAACGAACTGAGAACCAAACCCGACCCAGAGCTCTTTTAAAAGGAATTAAAGTTTCGTTCAAAAGTTGTTCAAATAAAATCCAAACTTCTTGACATATCTTCAACACTTTCAGCTTAATATCCTATTTAAAAACTTCTTATTTATTAATCATTTTTAGAGTACAGAATTCTGCTTTCATTTCGCTCAAATGGAATACTCTCTCTCCAATACTCTATCCCCGTTCTGTAATAATGTGAAACTAAATTCCTAAATTATAGGCAGCGGGACAGAAAATTCCAAATAATTTAAGGACTTTGATTTGGGTTATTTTACACTGGACTACGAGCCTTGGGCTATTTTCCAGGGCCATAGACCGTAGTATCTATTAAACGCCCGATTAAACGCCACAGCCCCGAAATAATTTCAATTAATGTAAAGCATATTTTTAAATGCGCTTAATCAGCGCTTTAAAAAGCAAATAACTATTTTTTTTTGCATAGCGGAAGAGTTGAAAAATAAGAGCAAATTACAAATAATTAGTAACGCATTCTGGCAACAAGTTTTAAGTGTTTGCCCAGCAGTTCGTATTGTAGGCGTGGCATGCAGCGGCAGCTCATTAAAAGGACTCAGCAAGCGCCCCACTTAACTGAACTAAACTGAACACAGCCAGTGAACTGTAATAATGGCGTTTGCCCTTCTTTTGAATAGTAAAAAAATGTCAGTTAACTATGCTGCACAGTTTGGATCGAAACTGTGTAGCAAACTGCTCTCTCTTTTTTTAATACTTTCTATACCCCTTTAGAAATTGGCGGCAAGAGTATTCCAAGTTTACCAAATTTATGCATATTTTCAACACTCTTACTCTCGTACTTATTTTAATCGCACTTATTGGTTGCCCAACCAACGAAGAAAAACTCAAAGTATAAGCTACTTAAGTCTTCACTACAGAGTATCTGCTAGTCGGGCACTCACTCTGACTCCAACTTATTTTCATCGGATTTATTGGTTGCCAAGTCAAAGGAGAAAAAGTCAAACTTTGATTTAGTTACATTTTCTGCATCAATTTTTTGTTAATACTAGCGCT
>JAECWQ010000148.1:0-20329 GCA_018150835.1 Drosophila repletoides | reverse complement strand
AGAACGTGGAAAGTGAAGGCAGTTACAAGAGGAACGAAGTACAACTCGAACATTTACCGATTTAACAAATGGAAAATTATTAATGAAACAAATTTATAAAATAGTTAATATTTAATAAAACTTTTAATCGTTAAAAGCCTTGCTACAAAATCGATAACTTGGCTAAGAGCTACGTAAGAACGTGGAAAATTGAGACGGTTCCAAGAGGAACGAGAACTATCGACACGTAGAAGGGTGAAAGAAACATTAATGTGGGTTATATATTCTGAAGAAAGTTAAATCTATCTGGAAAAAAAATTGCAAACGGCATATGCAATTTGGTCGGCCAATGGAAAAACTATTTTAAAGATAGTTTAAAAAACTAGAATTGGCAAGTAAAATATAAGAAAATATTCAAAATAAAAATCGAAGTAAAACTATAAGATTCAACATTTAATCAAATTTTAATCCGATAACAAAAGTTAAAAACCTTCAAAAATGATAAAGAGGCTCTAGATGAAGAAAGAACTCGAACATTTACCAGTAATCAAATGGAAAATTATTAATGAAACAAATTTATAAAATAGTTAATATTTAATCAAAATTTTTAATCCTTAAAAGCCTTGCTACAAAAACGATAACTTGGCTAGAGCTGCCAAGAACCTGGAAAGTGAGACGGTTCCAAGAGGAACGAAGAACTATCGACACGTAGAAGGGTGAAAGAAACATTAATGTGGGTTATATATTCTGAAGAAAGTTAAATCTATCTGGGAAAAAATTGCAAACGGCATATGCAATTTGTGGTCAACACAATGGAAAAATTATTTTCATGTTAATGTAAAAAACTAGAATTGGCAAGTAAAATATAAGAAAATATTCAAAATAAAAATCGAAGAAAAACTATAAGATTCAACATTTATTCAAATTTTGATCCGTTAACAAAAAGTTAAAAGCCGTGCGACAAAAATGATAAAGTGGCTCCTAGATGATGAACTCGAACATTTACCGAGTTAACAAATGGAAAATTATTAATGAAACAAATTTATAAAATAGTTAATATTTGTAATCAAATTTTTAATCGTTAAAAACCTTACTACAAAAACGATAACTTGGCTAAGAGCTACGTAAGAACGTTGAAAGTGAGGCGGTTACAAGAGGAACGAGAAGTACAACTCTAACATTTACCGAGTTAACAAATGGAAAATTATTAATGAAACAAATTTATAAAATAGTTAATATTTAATCAAATTTTTAATCGTTAAAAGCCTTGCTATAAAAACGATAACTTGGCTAAGAGCTACGTAAGAACGTGGATAATTGAGACGGTTCCAAGAGGAACGAGAACTATCGACACGTAGAAGGGTGACAGAAACTTTAATGTGTGTTATATATTCTGAAGAAAGTTATATCTATCTGGGAAAAATTGCAAACGGCATATGTAATTTGTGGTCAGCCCAATGGAAAACTATTTTAATGATAGTTTAAAAAACTAGAATTGGCAAGTAAAATATGAAAATATTTAAAATAAAAATCGAAGAAAAACTGGAAAATTCAACGAGGAAGTAAAATTTTAATCCGTTAACAAAAAGTTAAAAGCCTTGCTATAAAAATGATAAAAAAGAGCCTCTAGATGAAGAAGAACTCGAACATTTACCGAGTAGTCAAATGGAAAAGAAATTATTAATGAAACAAATTTATAAAATAATTAATATTTAATCAAATTTTTTAATCCTTAAAAACCTTGCTACAAAAACGATAACCCAGCTAAGAGCTACGTAAGAACGTTGAAAATTGAGGCGATTTACAAGAGGAACGAGAAGTACAACTCGAACATTTACCGAGAGTTAACAAATGGAAAATTATTAGTTAAACAAATTTATAAAATAGTTAATATTTAATCAAACTTTAATCGTTAAAAGCCTTGTTACAAAAGGGATAACTTGGCTAGAGCTACGTGAGAACGTGAAAGAATTGAGACGGTTCCAAGAGGAACGAGAAGTACAACTCGAACATTTTACCGAGATAACAAATGGAAAATTATTAATGAAACAAATTTATAAAATAGTTAATATTTAATCAAATTTTAATCGTTAAAAGCCTTGCTACAAAAACGTAGCAATGCTAAGAGCTACGTAAAAACCTGGAAAGTTGAAGAGGCGGTTTACAAGAGGAACGAAATACAACTCGAGCATTTACCGATTTAACAAATGGAAAATTATTAATGAAACAGAATTTATAAAAATAGTTAATATTTAATCAAATTTTTAATCGTTAAAGCCTTGCTACAAAAACGATAACTTGGCTAAGAACTAAACAGAACGTGGAAAATTGAGACGGTTCCACGAGGAACGAGAACTATCGACACGTCGAAGGACGAAAGAACTTTAATGTGGGTTATATATTCTGAAGAAAGTTAAATCTATCTGGGAAAAAATTGCAAACGGCATATGCAATTTGTGGTCAACGCAATGGAAAAATTATTTTAATGTTAATGTAACAAACTAGAAATTGGCAAGTAAAATATAAGAAAATATTCAAAATAAAAATCGAAGAAAAGATATAAGATTCAACATTTATTCAAATTTTGATCCGTTAACAAAAAGTTAAAAGCCGTGCTACAAAAATGATAAAGTGGCTCTAGATGATGAAGAACTCGAACATTTACCGAGTTAACAAATGGAAAATTATTAATGAAACAAATTTATAAAATAGTTAATATTTAATCAAATTTTTAATCGTTAAAAACCTTGCTACAAAAACGATAACTTGAAAGGTAAGAAGTACGTATGAACGTTGAAAATTGAGGCAGTTACAAGAGGAACGAGGAAGTACAACTCAGACATTTACCAATGGGTTAACAAATGGAAAATTATTAATGAAACAAATTTATAAAATAGTTAATATTTAATCAAATTTTTAATCCTTAAATGCCTTGCTACAAAAACGATAACTTGGCTAAGAGCTACGGAAAAAGCGTTGAAAATTGAGGCGGTTATTACAAGAGGAACGAAGTACAACTCTAACATTTACCGAGTTAACAAATGGAAAATTATTAATGAAACAAATTTATAAAATAGTTAATATTTAATCAAATTTTAATCGTTAAAGCCTTGCTACAAAAACGATAACTATAGCTAAGAATACGTAAGAACGTTGAAAATTGAGGCGGTTACAACAGGATCGAGAAGTACAACTCGAACATTTATCGAGTTAACAAATGGAAAATTATAAATGAAACAAATTTATAAAATAGTTAATATTTAATCAAATTTCCAATCGTTAAAAACGCACTTCAAAAACGATAACTTGGTTAAGAGCTACGTAAGAACGTTGTAAATTGAGGCGGTTACAACAGGATCGAGAGGTACAACTCGAACATTTACCGAGTTAACAAATGGAAAAGTATTAATAGAAACAAATTTATAAAATAGTTAATATTTAATCAAATTTTTAACGTTAAAAGCCTTGCAAAAAAAATGCACTTTGTGGTCAGCCCAATGGAAAAACTATTTTAATGATATATTAAAAAACTAGAATTGGCAAGTAAAATATAAGAAAATATTCAAAACAAAAATCGAAGAAGAACTATAAGATTCAACATTTATTTCTTAAATTTTGATCCGTTAACAAAAGTTAAAAGCCTTGCTACAATTATGATAAAGAGGCTCTAGATGATGAAGAGCTCGAACATTTGCCGAGTAATCAAGTAGAAAATTATTAATGAAACAAATTTATAAAATAGTTAATATTTAATCAAATTTTTAATCGTTAAAAGCCTTGCCACAAAAACGATAACTTGGCTAAGAGCTACGTAAGAACGTGGAAAGTGAGGCGGTTACAAGAGGAACGAAGTTCAACTCGAACATTTACCGAAATCAAATGGAAAATTATTAATGAAACAAATTTATAAAATAGTTAATATTTAATCAAAATTTTTATTCCTTAAAATCCTTGCTACAAAACGATAACTTGGCTAAGAGCTACGTAAGAACGTGGAAAATTGAGGCGGTTACAAGAGGAACGAGAAGTTCAACTCGAACATTTACCGAGAAATCAAATGGAAAATTATTAATGAAACAAATTTATAAAATAGTTAATATTTAATCAAATTTTTAATCCTTAAAGCCTTGCTACACAAACGATAACTTGGCTAAGAGCTACGTAAGAACGTGGAAAATTGAGACGGTTCCAAGAGGAACCAGAACTATCGACACGTAGAAGGGTGAAAGAGGCTTGAATGTGGGTTATATATTCTGAAGAAAGTTAAATCATATAAGGAAAAAAAAAATTGCAAACGGCATATGCACTTTGTGGTCAGCCCAATGGAAAAACTATTTTAATGATAGTTAAAAAAAAATAAAGGTAGCGAAGTAAAATATAAGAAAATATTCAAAATAAAAATCGAAAGAAGAACTATGATTCAACATTTATTAAAATTTTGATCCGTTAACAAAAAGTTAAAAGCCTTTTTATAAAAATGATAAAGAGGCTCTAGATGAAGAAGTACTCGAACATTTACCGAAGTAATCAAATGGAAGGTTATTAATGAAACAAATTTATAAAAATAGTTAATATTTAATCAAATTTTTAATCGTTAAAAGCCTTGCTACAAAAACGATAACTTGGCTAAGAGCTACGTAAGAACGTTGAAAATTGTGGCGGTTACAACAAGGATCGAGAAGTACAACTCGAACATTTATCGAGTTAACAAATGGAAAATTATTATTGACCAATTTTATAAATGATTAATATTTAATCAAATTTTGTCAATTGCAGAAACCTTGCTACAAAAACGATAACTTGGCTAAGAGCTACGTAAGAACGTTGAGGGTAAAGGCGGTTACAACAGGATCGAGTACAACTCTCGAACATTTATCGAGTTAACAAATGGAAAATTATTAATGAAACAAATTTATAAAATAGTTAATATTTAATCAAATTTTCAATCGTTAAAAGCCAAATTTTAAGAAACGGTCACTTGGTTAAGAGCTACTGCAATAAGAACGTTGTAAATTGAGGCGGTTACAACAGGAACGAGAAGTACAACTCGAACATTGGCAAAGTTAACAAATGGAATAATGATAATGAAACAAATTTATGAAATAGTTTAATATTTAATCAAATTTTTAATCGTTAAAAGCAAATACAAAAACGATAACTTGGCTAAGATCTTGGCGCTTGTACTTGCGTAAGAACGTTGAAAATTGAGGCGGTTACAACAAGATCGAGAGAGTACAACTCGAACATTTACCCAGTTAACAAATGGAAAATTATTAATGAAACAAATTTATAAATAGTTAATATTTAATCAAATTTTAATCGTTAAAAGCCTTGCTACAAAAACTTGCTAATTTGGCTGAAACTCAGTAAGAACGTGGAAAATTGAGGCGGTTACAAGAGGAACGAAGAGTTCAACTCGAACATTTAACGAGAAATCAAATGGAAAGTGATTAATGAAACAAATTTATTAAATAGTTAATATTTAATAAAATTTTAATCCTTAAAGGCCTTGCTACTGAAACGATAACTTGGCTAAGAGCTACGTAAGAACGTGGAAAATTGAGACGGTTCCAAGAGGAACCAGACTTATCGAGAAACACACGTAGAAG
This sequence comes from Drosophila repletoides, assembly GCA_018150835.1. Taxonomy (NCBI): domain Eukaryota; kingdom Metazoa; phylum Arthropoda; class Insecta; order Diptera; family Drosophilidae; genus Drosophila; species Drosophila repletoides. Next base: position 14,741 of record JAECWQ010000148.1, on the reverse strand, counting down.
GGGTGAAGAAAGAAACTTTAATTTGGGTTATATATTCTGAAGAAAATTAAATCTACCTGGGAAAAAATTGCAAACGGCATATGCAATTTGTGGTCAAAGCAATGGAAAAGTGATTTTAATGTTAATGTAAAAAACTAAATTGGCAAGTAAAATATAAGAAAATATTCAAAGAGAAATAAAAATCGAAGAAGAACTATAAGATTCAACATTTATTCAAATTTTGATCAAGATTAACAAAAGTTAAAGCCTTGCTACAAAAATGATAAGTGGCTCTAGATGATGAAGAACTCTAACATTTACCGAGTTAACAAATGGAAAATTATTATTGAAACAATTTATAAAATAGTTAATATTTAATCAATTTTTAATGTTTAAAAGCCTTGCTACAAAAACGATAACTTGGCTAAGAGCTACGTAAGAACGTTGAAAGTGAGGCGGTTACAACAGGATCGAGAAATTATGCAACGAAATTTGCCGAGTTAACAAATGGAAAATTATTAATGAAACAAATTTATAAAATAGTTAATATTTAATCAAATTTTCAATCATTAAAATACTTGCTTCAAAAACGATAACTTGGTTAAGAGCTACGTAAGAACGTTGTAAGTAGAGGCGGTTACAACGGAACGAGAAGTACAACTCGAACATTTGCCTAGTTAACAAAATGGAATCTTCATTAATGAAACAAATTTATAAAATAGTTAATATTTAATCAAATTTTTAATTGTTAAATACCTTGCCTTACAAAAACGATAGCAGCTAGAAGCTACGTAAGAACGTAGGAAAATTGAGGCGGTTAAGAGAGGAACGAAGTACAACTCGAACATTTACCGATTTAACAAATGGAAAATTATTAATGAAACAAATTTATAAAATAGTTAATATTTAATAAAACTTTTAATCGTTAAAAGCCTTGCTACAAAATCGATAACTTGGCTAAGAGCTACGTAAGAACGTATGGAAAATTGAGACGGTTCCAAGAGAGGTGAGAACTATCGACGCCGTAGAAGGTGAAAGAAAACATTAATGTGGGTTATATATTCTGAAGAAAGTTAAATCTATCTGGGAAAAAATTGCAAACGGCATATGCAATTTGTGGTCAGCCCAATGGAAAAACTATTTTAAAGATAGTTTAAAAAACTAGAATTGGCAAGTAAAGTATAAGAAAATATTCAAAATAAAAATCGAAGTAAAATATAAGATTCAACATTTAATCAAATTTTAATCCGATAACAAAAAGTTAAAAGCCTTGCTATAAAAATGATAAAGAAGGCTCTAGATGAAGAAGAACTCGAACATTTACCGAGTAATCAAATGGAAAATTATTAATGAAACAAATTTATAAAATAGTTAATATTTAAATAAAATTTTACAAATCTATAAAAGCACCGCTACAAAAACGATAACTTGGCTAAGAGCTACTAAGAACACAAAAATTGAGACGGTTCCAAGAGGAACGAGAACTATCGACACGTAGAGAGGTGAGAAAGAAACATTAATGTGGGTTATATATATTCTGAAGAAAGTTAAATCTATCTGAAGGAAAAATTTTAAAACGGCATATGCAATTTGTGGTCAACGCAATGGAAAAATTATTTTCATGTTAATGTAAAAAAACTTAAATTGGCAAGTAAAATATAAGAAAATATTCAAATAAAAATCGAAGAAGAACTATAAGATTCAACATTTATTCAAATTTTGATCCGTTAACAAAAGTTAAAAGCCGTGCTACAAAAATTATTAAGTGGCTCTAGATGATGAAGAACTCGAACATTTACCGAGTTAACAAATGGAAGATGATTAATGAAATAAATTTATAAAATAGTTAATTTTTTTTCAAATTTTTAATCGTTAAAAGCCTTGCTACAAAAACGATAACTTGGCTGAAACCCAAATAAGAACGTTGAAAATTGAGGGGCGGTTACAAAGAGGAACCGAAGTACAACTCTAACATTTACCGAGGTAACAAATGAAGAGGTAATAATGAAACAAATTTATAAAATAGTTAATATTTAATCAAATTTTTAATCGTTAAAAGCCTTGCTACAAAACGATAACATTTTGAACATGAGCATGTGGACAATTGAGACGGTTCCAAGAGGAACGAGAACTATCGACACGTAGAAGGGTGACACGAACTTTAATGTGTGGTATATATTCTGAAGAAGTTATAATATCTATCTGGAAAAAATTGCAAACGGCATATGCAATTTGTGGTCAGCCCAATGGAAAAACTATTTTAATGATAGTTTAAAACGCTAAAAGTGGCAAGTAAAATATATGAAAATATTTAAAATAAAAATCGAAGAAAAACTATAGATTCAACATTTAATCAAATTTTAATCCGTTAACAAAAGTTAAAACCTTGCTATAAAAATGATAAAAGAGCCTCTAGATGAAGAACTCGAACATTTACCGAGTAGTCAAATGGAAAATTATTAATGAAACAAATTTATAAAATAATTAATATTTAATCAAATTTTTAATCCTTAAAAGCCTTGCTAAAAAAACATAACTTTGGCTAAGAGCTACGTAAGAACGTTGAAAAGTGAGGCGGTTACAAGAGGAACGAAGTAGAACTCGAAATATGTACCGAGTGAACAAATGGAAAATTATTAATTAAACAAATTTATAAAATAGTTAATATTTAATCAAACTTTAATCGTTAAAAGCCTTGTTGAAAAAGGACGAAACTTGGCTAAGAGGCTACGTGAGAACGATGGAAAATTGAGACGGTTCCAAGAGGAACGAGAAGTACAACTCGAACATTACCGAGATAACAAAATGGAAAATTATTAATAAAACAAATTTATAAAATAGTTAATATTTAATCAAATTTTTAATCGTTAAAAGCCTTGCTACAAAAACGATAACTTGAGCTAAGAGTACGTAAACCTGGAAAAATTGAGGCGGTTACAAGAGGAACGAGAAGTACAACTCGAACATTTACCGATTTAACAAATGGAAAATTATTAATGGAACAAATTTGTAAAATAGTTATTATTTAATCAAATTTTTAATCGTTAAAAGCCTTGCTACAAAAACGATAACTTGGCTAGAGCCTCGTAAGAACGTGGTACGCGAGACGGTCCAAGAGGAACGAGAACTGACGACACGTAGAAGGGTGAAAGAAACTTTAATGTGGGTTATATATTCTGAAGAGTTAAATCGATCTGGGAAAAAATTGCAAACGGCATATGCAATTTGAGGTCAACGCAATGGAAAATTTTTTTGATGTTAATGTAAAAACTAGAATTGGCAAGTAAAATATATGAAAATATTCAAAAAAAAAATCGAAGAAGAAATATAAGATTCAAGATTTATTCAAATTTTGAACCCGTTAACAAAAGTTAAAAGCCATGACTACAAAAATGATAAAGTGGCTCTAGATGATGAAGAACTCGAACATTGACCGAGTTAACAAATGGAAAATTATTAATGAAACAAATTTATAAAATAGTTAATATTTAATCAAATTTCTAATCGTTAAAAGCCTTGCTACAAAAACGATAACTTGGCTAAGAGATACGTAAGAACGTTGAAAATTGAGGCGGTTACAAGAGGAACGAGAAGTACAAACTCGAACATTTACCGAGTTAACAAATGGAAAATTATTAATGAAACAAATTTATAAAATAGTTAATATTTAATCAAATTTTAATCCTTAAAAAGCCTTGCTACAAAACGATAACTTGGCTAAGAGCTACGGAAAAGCGTTGAAAATTGAGGCGGTTACAAGAGGAACGAGAGGAACAACTCTAACATTGACCGAGTTAACAAATGGAAAATTATTAATGAAACAAATTTATAAAATAGTTAATATTTAATCAAATTTTTAATCGTTAAAAAGCCTTGCTACAAAAAAAACGATAACTTGGCTAAGAGCTACGTAAGAACGTTGAAAATTGAGGCGGTTACAACAGGATCGAGAAGTACAACTCGAACATTTTATCGAGTTAACAAAAGGAAAATTATAAATGAAACAAATTTATAAAATAGTTAATATTTAATCAAATTTTCAATCGTTAAAAGCCTTGCTTCAAAAACGATAACTTGGTTAAGAGCTACGTAGGAACGTTGTAAATTGAGGCGGTTACAACAGGATCGAGAAGTACAACTCGAACATTTACCGAGTTCAAAAATGGAAAAGTATTAATGAAACAAATTTATAAAATAGTTAATATTTAATCAAATTTTTAAACGTTAAAAGCCTTGCAAAAAAAATGCGCTTTGTGGTCAGCCCAATGGAAAAACTATTTAATGATATATTAAAAAACTAGAATTGGCAAAGTAAAATATAAGAAAATATTCAAAATAAAAATCGAAGAAGAACTATAAGATTCAACATTTATTCAAATTTTTAGATCCATTAACAAAAGTTAAAAGCCTTGCTACAATTATGATAAAGAGGCTCTAGATGATGAAGAGCTCGAACATTTACCGAGTAATCAAATGGAAATTATTAATGAAACAAATTTATAAAATAGTTAATATTTAATCAAATTTTTAATCGTTAAAAGCCTTGCCAAAAAAACGATAACTTGGCTAAGAGCTACGCAAGAACGTGGAAAATTGAGGCGTTACAAGAGGAACGAGAAGTTCAACTCGAATATTTAACGAGAAATCAAATGGAAAATTATTAATGAAACAAATTTATAAAATAGTTAAGATTTAATCGAAATTCTTAATCCTTAAAAAGCCTTGCTACAAAAACGATAACTTGGCTAAGAGCTACGTAAGAACGTGAAAATTGAGGCGGTTACAAGAGGAATCGAGAAGTTCAACTCGAACATTTACCGAGAAATCAAATGGAAAATGGCTAATGAAACAAATTTATAAAATAGTTAATATTTAATCAAATTTTTAATCCTTAAAAGCCTTGCTACACAAACGATAACTTGGCTAAGAGCTACGTAAGAACGTGGAAAATTGAGACGGTTCCAAGAGGAACCAGAACTATCGACACGTAGAAGGGGTGCGAGAAACTTTAATGTGGGTTATATATTCTGAAGAAAGTTAAATCTATCTGGGAAAAATTGAAAACAGCTATGCACTTTGTGGTCAGCCCAATGGAAAAACTATTTTAATGATAGTTAAAAAAAAAAATAGAATTGGCAAGTAAAATAAAAGAAAGAGGTCAAAATAAAAATCGAAGAAGAACTATAAGGATTCAACATTTATTCAAATTTGATCCGTTAACAAAAGTTAAAAGCCTTGTATAAAAATGATAAAGAGGCTCTAGATGAAGAAGAACTCGAACATTTACAAAGGTAATCAAATGGAAAATTATTAATGAAACAAATTTATAAAATAGTTAATATTTAATCAAATTTTTAATCCTTAAGTGCCTTGCTACAAAAACGATAACTTGGCTAAGAGCTACGTAAGAACCTTGGAAAAATTGAGGCGGTTACAAGAGGAACGAGAAGTACATCGAACATTACCGAGTTAACAAATGGAAAATTATTAATTAAACAAATTTATAAAGAAGTTAATATTTAATCAAACTTTAATCGTTAAAAGCTTTTGCCACAAAAACGATAACTTGGCTAAGAGCTAACGTAAAAACGTGGAAAAGGAGAGACGGTTACAAGAGGAACGAAAAGTACAACTCGAACATTTACCGAGTTAACAAATGGAAAATTATTAATGAAACAAATTTATAAAATAGTTAATATTTAATCAACTTTTAATCGTTAAAAGCCTTGTTACAAAAAGGATAACTTGGCTAAGAGCTACGTGAGAACGTGGAAAAGTGAGACGGTTCCAAGAGGAACAAGAAGTACAACTCGAACATTGGCCGAGATAACAAATGGAAAATTATTAATGAAACAAATTTATAAAATAGTTAATATTTAATCAAATTTTTAATCCTTAAAAGCCTTGCTACAAAAACGATAACTTGGCTAAGAGCTACGAGAAGTACAACTCGAACATTTACCGAGAAATAAATGGAAAATTATTAATGAAACAAATTTATAAAATAGTTAATATTTAATCAAATTTTTAATCGTTAAAAGCCTTGCTACAAAAACGATAACTTGGCTAAGAGCTACGTAAAACCTGGAAAATTGAGGCGGTTACAAGAGGAACGAGAAGTACAACTCGAACATTTACCGATTTAACAAATGGAAAATTATTAATGAAACAAATTTATAAAATAGTTAATATTTGAACAAATTTTTTATCGTTAAAAGCCTTGCTATAAAAACGATAACTTGGCTAAGAGCCTCGTAAGAACGTGGAAAATTGAGACGGTTCCAAGAGGAATGAGAACTATCGACACGTAGAAGGGTGAAAGAAACTTTAATGTGGATTATATATTCTGAAGAAAGTTAAATCTATCTGGAAAAAAAATTACAAACGGCATATGCAATTTGTGGTCAACGCAATGGAAAAATTATTTTAATGTTAATGTAAAAACTAGAATTGCAAGTAAAATATAAGAAAATATTCAAAATAAAAAATCAAGAAGAAATATAAGATTCAACATTTATTCAAATTTTGATCCGTTAACAAAAGTTAAAAGCCGTGCTACAAAAATGATAAAGAAGCTCTGGATGATGAAGAACTCGAAATATTTTACTGAGTTAACAAATGGAAAATTATTAAATGTTCAAATTTATGCGTAAATAGTTAATATTTAATCAAATTTTTAACCTTAAAGCCTTGCTACAAAAACGATAACTTGGCTAAGAGCTACGTAAGAACGTTGAAAATTGAGGCGGTTACAAGAGGAACGAGAAGGGCAACTCGAACATTTACCGAGTTAACAAATGGAAAATTATTAATGGAAACAAATTTATAAAATAGTTAATATTTAATCAAATTTTAATCCTTAAAAGCCTTGCTACAAAAAACGATAATCGCTAAGAGCTACGGAAAAGCGTTGAAATTGAGGCGGTTACAAGAGGAACGAGAAGCAATAACCTAACATTTATCGAGTTAACAAATGGAAAATTATTAATGAAACAAATTTATAAAATAGCTAATATTTAATCAAATTTTTAATCGTTAAAAGCCTTGATACAAAACGATAACTTGGCTAAGAGCTACGTAAGAACGTTGAAAATTGAGTGCTGCTAGGACAGGATCGAGAAGTACAACTCGAACATTTATCGATAACAAATGGAAAATTATAAATGAAACAAATTTATAAAATAGTTAATATTTAATCAAATTTTCAATCGTTAAAAAGCCTTGCTTCAAAAACGATAACTTATTAAGAGCTACGTAAGAACGTTGTAAATTGAGTAAGACAGGATCGAGAAGTACAACTCGAACATTTAATGAGAGTTAACAAATGGAAAGTATTAATGAAATAAATTTATAAAATAGTTAATATTTAATCAGCCTTTAAACGTTAAAAGCCTTGCAAAAAAAATGCACTTTTTGTGGTTTACCCAATGGAAAAACTATTTTAATGATATATTAAAAACTAGAATTGGCAAGTAAAATATAAGAAAAATATTCAAAACAAAAATCAAAGAAGAACTATAAGATCAATACTTATTCAAATTTTGATCCGTTAATAAAAGTTAAAAAAGCCTTGCTACAAATATGATAAAGAGGCTCTACTGGATGAAGAGCCTGAACATTTACCGAGTAATCAAATGGAAAAAATTAATGAAACAAATTTATAAAATAGTTAATATTTAAACTAAAATTTTTAATCCTTAAAAGCCTTGTTACAAAACGATAACTTGGCTAAGAGCTACGTAAGAACGTGGAAAATTGAGGCGGTTACAAGAGGAACGAGAAGTCTAACTCGAAATACTTACCGAGAAATCAAATGGAAAATTATTAAATGAAACAAATTTATAAAATAGTTAATATTTAATCAAAATTTTTAATCCTTAAAAGCCTTGCTACAAAACGATAACTTGGCTAAGAGCTACGTAAGAACGTGGAAAATTGAGGCGGTTACAAGAGAACGAGAAGTTCAACTCGAACATTTACCGAGAAATCAATGGAAAATTATTAATGAAACAAATTTATAAAACAGTTAATATTTAATCAAAATTTTTAATCCCAAAAGTTTCATACAAAAACGATAACTTGGCTAAGAGCTACACGTAAGAACCCCTGGAAATTGAGGCGGTTACAAGAGGAATGAGAAGTACAACTGAACATTTACTGAGTTAACAAATGGAAAATTATTAATTAAAAAATTTATAAAATAGTTAATATTTAATCAAACTTTAATCGTTAAAAAGCCTTGCCACAAAAACGATAACTTTGGCTAAGAGCTACATGCAAAAACGTGGAAATGTTGAGACGGTTACAAGAGGAATAGAGAAGTACAACTCGAACATTTACTGAGTTAACAAATGGAAATTATTAATGAAACAAATTTATAAAATAGTTAATATTAATCAAATTTTTAATCGTTAAAGCCTTGTTACAAAAAGGATAATCACTAAGAGCTACGTGAGAACGAGGAAAATTGGAGACGGTTCCAAGAGAACAAGAAGTACAACTCGAACATTTAACAGATAAAACAAATGGAAAATTATTAATGAAACAACTTCAGAGTAAATAGTTAATATTTAATCCAAATTTTAACTTCAAAAGCCTTGCTGGAAAAACGATAACTTGGCTAAGAGCTACGGAGAACGTGAAAATTGAGACGGTTCCAAGAGGTGAACGAGAACATAACTGAACATTTACTGAGATAACAAAATGGAAAATTATTAATGAAAACAAACTTGCGGCAAAATAGTTATTTAATCAACTTAACGTTAAGTTTCCTAATACAAAAACGATAACTTCACAAGAGCTATGTAAGAACCTGGAAAATTGAGGCGGTTACAAGAGGAACGAGAAGTATGGACAACTCGAACATTTACTCATTTTAACAAATGGAAAATTATTAATGAAAACAAATTTATAAAATAGTTAATATTTAATCAAATTTTTAATCGTTAAAAGCCTTGCTACAAAAACGATAAGTTGGCTAAGAGCCTCGTAAGAACGTGGAAAATTGAGACGGTTCCAAGAGGAACGAGAACTATCGACACGTAGAAGGGTGAAAGAAACACAATGTGGGTTATATATTCTGAAGAAAGTTAAATCTATCTGGGAAAAATTGCAAATGGCATATGCACCTAGTGGGCAACGCAATGGAAAATCTATTTTAATGTTAATGTAAAAACTAGAATTGGCAAGTAAAATATAAGAAAAGGACTGAAAATAAAAATCGAAGAAGAACTATAAGATTCAACATTTATTCAAATTGATCCGTTAACAAAAGTTAAAAAGCCGTGCTACAAAAAATGATAAAGTGGTCTAGATGATGAAGAACTCGAACATTTACCGAGTTAACAAATGGAAAATTATTAATGAAACAAATTTATAAAATAGTTAATATTTAATCAAATTTTTAACCTTAAAAGCCTTGCTACAAAAACGATAACTTGGCTAAGAGCTACGTAAGAACGTTGAAATTGAGGCGGTTACAAGAGGAATGAGAAGTACAACTCGAACATTTACCGAGTTAACAAATGGAAAATTATTAATGGAAACAAATTTATAAAATAGTTGGACATTTAATCAAAATTTTTAATCCTTAAAAGCCCATACAAAAACGATAACTTGGCAAGAGCTACGTAAGAACGTGGAAAATTGAGTGTTACAAGAGGAACAGAGTTCAACTCGAACATTTACCGAGATAACAAATGGAAAATTATTAATGGAAACAAATTTATAAAATAGTTAATATTTAATCAAAATTTTTAATCCTTAAAAGCCTTAAGTAATAAAAACGATAACTTGGCTAAGAGCTACGTGAGAACGTGGAAAATTGAGACGGTTCCAAGAGGAACGAGAAGTACAACTCTGAACATTTACCGAGATAACAAATGGAAAATTATTAATGAAACAAATTTATAAAATAGCTAATATTTAATCCCAAATTTTAATCGTTAAAAGCCTTGCTACAAAAACGATAACTTGGCTGAGCTACGTAAGAACCTGGAAAATTGAGGCGTTACAAGAGGAACGAGAAGTACAACCCGACATTTACCGAGTTAACAAATGGAAAATTATTAATTAAACAAATTTATAAAATAGTTAATATTTAATCAAATTCCAATCTGTTAAAGCCTTCCACAAAAAACGATAACTTGGCTAAGAGCTACTGTAAAACGTGGAAAATTGAGACGGTTACAAGAGGAACGAGGAGGCGCGCCAACTCCTTGGAACATTTACCGAGTTAACAAATGGAAAATTATTAATGAAACAAATTTATAAAATAGTTAATATTTAATCAAATTAACTATTAAAAGCCTTGTTACAAAAAGGATAACTTGGCTAAGAGCTCTGAGAATGGAAATTGAGACGGTTCCAAGAGGAACAAGGGAAGTACAACTGAACATTTACCGAGATAACAAATGAAAAATTATTAATGAAAACAAATTTATAAAATAGTTAATATTTAATCAAATTTTAATCCTTAAAAGCCTTGCTACAAAACGATAACTTGGCTAAGAGCTACGAGAAGTACAACTCGAACATTTACCGAGATAACAAATGGAAAATTATTAATGAAACAAATTTATAAAATAGTTAATATTTAATCAAATTTTTAATCGTTAAAAGCCTTGCTACAAAACGATAACCACAGAGCTACTGGAAAACCTGGAAAATTGAGGCGGTTACAAGAGTGGGAACGAGAAGTACAACTCAATATTTACTGATTTAACAAATGATGTAAATTATTAATGAAACAATTTATAAAATAGTTAATATTTAATCAAATTTTTTATCGTTAAAAAAGCCTTGCTATAAAAACGATAATTTGGTATTAAGAGCCTCAAGAACGTGGAAAACAGACGGTTCCAAGAGGAACGAGAACTATCGAACAATGGTATGCGTGAAAGAAACATTAATGTGGGTTATATATTCTGAAGAAAGCGAATTTATCTGGAAAATTGTAAACGCATATGCAATTGTGGTCAACGCAATGGAAAAAATTATTTTAATGTTAATGTAAAACTAGAATGGCAAGCAAAATATAAGAAAATATTCAAAATAAAACTGAAGAAGAACTATAAGATTCAACATTTATTCAAATTTTGATCCGTTAACAAAAGTTAAAAGCCGTGCTACAAAAATGATAAAGTGGCTCTAGATGATGGAAGAACTCGAATATTTACCGAGTTAATAAAATGGAAAATTATTAATGAAACAAATGATAAAATAGTTAATATTTAATCAAATTTTAACTTTAAAAGCCTTGAAGTACAAAACGATAACTTGGCTAAGAGGGCTACGTAAGAACGTTGAAAATTGAGGCGGTTACAAGAGGAACGAGGCTACAACCTGAACATTTACTGAGTTAACAAATGGAAAATTATTAATGAAACAAATTTATAAACAGTTAATATTTAATCAAAATTTTTAAACTTAAAAGCCTGCTACTAAAACGATAACTTGGCTAAGAGCTACGTAAGAACGTGGAAAATTGAGGCGGTTGGCAATAGTAACGAGAAGTTCAACTCGAACATTTACCGAGATAACAAATGGAAAATTATTAATGAAACAAATTTATAAATAGTTAATATTTAATCAAATTTTTAATCCTTAAAAGCCTTGGGACAAAACGATAACTTGGCTAAGAGCTAAAGAGAACGTGGAAAATTGAGACGGTTCCAAGAGGAACGGAGAAGTGCTAACTGAACATTTACCGAGATAACAAAATGGAAAATTATTAATGAAACAAATTTATAAATAGTTAATATTTAATCAAATTTTTAATCAAAAGCCTTGCTACAAAAACGATAACTAGGCTAAGAGCCACAAGAACCTGAAAATTGAGGCGGTTATGAAGAGGAACGAGAAGTACAACTCGAACATTTACCGAGTTAACAAATGGAAAATTATTAATTAAACAAATTTATAAAATAGTTAATATTTAATCAAACCTTTAATCTGACAGCCTCGCCACAAAACGATAACTTGGCTAAGAGCTACGTAAAAACGTGGAAAAATTGAGAGACGGTTACAAGAGGAACGAGAAAGCGCAACTCGAACATTTACCGAGTTAACAAATGGAAAATTATTAATGAAACAAATTTATAAAATAGTTATTTATTTAATCAAATTTTAATCGTTAAAAGCCTTGTTACAAAGAAGACAACTTGGCTAAGAGCTACGTGAGAACGTGTGAAATTGAGACGGTTCCAAGAGGCACCAAGAAGTACAACTCGAACATTTACCGAGATAACAAATGGAAATGATAATAAAACAAATTATAAAATATTAATATTTAATCAAATTTTTACAATCCTTAAAAGCCTCATACAAAACGATAATCATAAGAGCGATGAAGTATAACTTGAACATTTCACCGAGATATCAACAAATGGAAAATTATTAATGAAACAAATTTATAAAATAGTTAATATTTAATCAAATTTTTAATCGTTAAAAGCCTGTTACAAAACGATAACTTGGCCAAGAGCTAATACAAAAACCTGAAATTGAGGCGTTATAAGAGGAACGAGAAGTACAACTCGAACATTTACTGATTTAACAAATGGAAAATTATTAATGAAACAAATTTATAAAATATACATATTTAATCAAATTTTTTATCGTTAAAAGCCTTGCTTATAAAACGATAACTTGGTCAAGAGCCACGTAAGAACGTGGAAAATTGAGACGGTTCCAAGAGGAACGAGAACTATCGACACGGAGAAGGGTGAAAGAAACTTAATGGGTTATGTATTCTGAAGAAAGTTAAATCTATCTGGGAAAATTACAAACGGCATATGCAATTTGTGTCAACGCAATGGAAAATCTATTTTAATGTTAATGTAAAAACTAGAATTGGCAAGTAAAATATAAGAAAATATTCAAAATAAAAATCGAAGAAGAAAATATAAGATTCAACATTTATTCAAATTTTGATCCGTTAACAAAGTTAAAAGCCGCTACAAAAATGATAAAGTGGCTCTAGATGATGAAGAACTTGAAAATATTACTGGAGTTGTCAAATGGAAATTATTAATGAAACAAATTTATAAAAGGTTAATATTTAATCAAATTTTAATCCTTAAAAGCCTTGCTACAAAAACGATAACTTCACAGAGCTGCAGAACGTTGAAAATTGAGGCGGTTACAAGAGGAACGAGAAGTACAACTCGAACACTACCGAGTTAACAAATGGAAAATTATTAATGAAACAAATTTATAAAATAGTTAATATTTAATCAAATTTTTAATCCCTTAAAGCCTTGCTACAAAAACGATAACTTACAAGAGCTACGGAAAAGCGTTGAAAATTGAGGGCGGTTACAAGAGTAACGAGAAGTACAACTCTAACATTTACCGAGTTAACAAATGGAAAATTATTAATGAAACAAATTTATAAAATAGTTAATATTTAATCAAATTTTTAATCGTTAAGTTTTGCTGCAAACGATAAATCCGCTAAGAGCTACGTAAGAACGTTGAAAATTGAGGCGGTTACAACAGGATCGAGAAGTACAACCTGAACATTATTTGAGTTGAATAAATGGAAAATTATAAATGAAACAAATTTATAAAATAGTTAATATTTAATCAAATTTTCAATCGTTAAAAAGCCTAGCTTCAAAAACGATAACTTGGTTAAGAGCTATGTAAGAACGTTGTAAATTGGAGGCGGTTACAACAGGATCGAGAAGTACCAACTCGAACATTTACCGAGTTAACAAATGGAAAAGTATTAATGAAACAAATTTATAAAATAGTTAATATTTAATCAACTTTTGAAACGTTAAAAGCCTTGCTTGAAAAATGCACTTGTGCATACTGAAACTAATGGAAAAACTATTTTAATGATATATTAAAAACTAGAGATTGGCAAGTAAAATATAAGAAAATAATTCAGGAAACAAAAATCGAAGAAGAACTATAAGATTCAACATTTATTCAAATTTTGATCCGTTAACAAAAGTTAAGTTAAGCAAATATGATAAAGAGGCTTTAAACTAGATGATGAAGAGCTCCGAACATTTACTTAGGAGTAATCAAAATGGAAATTATTAATGAAACAAATTTATAAAATAGTTAATATTTAATCAAAATTTTTAATCCTTAAAAGCCTTGCTACAAAAACGATAACTTATTAAGAGCTACGTAAGAACGTAGGGAAAAATGAGGCGGTTACAAGAGGAACGAGAAGTTCAACTCGAACATTTACCGGGAGAAATCAAATGGAAAAATTATTAACGAAACAAATTTATGTTAGTTATTTAATCAAAATTTTTAATCCTTAAAAGCCTTGCTACAAAACGATAACTTGGCTAAGAGCTACGTAAGAAACGTGGAAAATTGAGGCGGTTACAAGAGGAACGAGAAGTTCAACTCGAACATTTACCGAGAAATCAAATGGAAAATTATTAATAAAACAAATTTGCGTAAATAGTTATTAATATTTAATCAAAATTTTTAACTTTTAAAAGCCTTGCTACAAAAAACGATAACTTACAAGAGCTACGTGTTGTCCTGGAAAATTGAGGCGGTTATAGGGAACGAGAAGTACAACTCGAACATTTACCGAGTTAACAAATGGAAATTATTAATTAAAAAAATTTATAAAATAGTTAATATTTAATCAAACTTTAATCGTTAAAAGCCTTGCCACAAAACGGATAACTTGAAGCTAAGAGCTACGTAAAAACGTGGAAAATTGAGACGGTTACAAGAGGAACGAGAAGTACAACTCGAACATTTACCGAGTTAACAAATGGAAA
>JAECWQ010000146.1:0-13759 GCA_018150835.1 Drosophila repletoides | reverse complement strand
GTTAACAAATGGAGAAATTATTAATGAAACAAATTTATAAAATAGTTAATGATCTGGCCCAATGAGCTACTAATCCTTAAAAGCCTTGCTACAAAAACGATAACTTGGCTAGAGCTACGTAAAGACGTTGAAAATTGAGCGGTTACAAGAAGGAACGAAAAGTACAACTCTAAATTGACCGAGTTAACAAATGGAAAATTATTAATGAAACAAATTTATAAAATAGTTGATATTTAATCAAAATTTTTAATCGTTAAAACCTTACAAACTTTTTTCTAAAAACGATAACTTATTTAGAGCTATAAACAATCTTTTGACAACGGCATAGAACTCTACGTAAGAACGTTCGAAATTGAAGCGGTTACAAGAGGAAAGAAGGTACAACTCGAACATTGACCGATTAAGCAAATGGAAAGTTATTAATGAAACAAATTTATAAAATGAGTTAATATTTAATAAAAACTTCAATCGTTAAAAGCCTTGCTACAAAAACGAATAACTTGGCTAAAGAGCTACACGTAAGCAACGTGGAAAAGTGAGGCGGTTCCAAAAGGAACGAGAACTATCGACACGTAGAAGGGGTGAAAGAAACGGATAATGTGGGTTATATATTCTGAAGAAAGATTATTAAATCTATCTGGGAAAAAATTGCAAACAGCATATACAATTTGCATGGTCAACGTACGTGGAAAAATTATTGCCATGTTCAATGTAAAAAAAACTACAAGTGTGGAAGTAAAATATAAGAAAAATTATTCAAAATAAAAATCGAAGAAGAGCTAGTAAGATTCAGCATTCATTCAATTTTGATCCGTTAATAAAAGATTAAAAGCCGTGCTACAAAAATGGTAAAGTGGCTCTAGATGATGAAGAACTCGAACATTTACCGAGTTAACAAATGGAAAATTATTAGCGAAACAGAATTTATAAAATAGTTAATATTTAATCAGAATAATACAATCATTAAAAGCCTTGCTACAAAAACGATAACAAGGCTGGTGGAGCTACGCAAAGACGTGGAAATTGGGGCGGTTCACAAAGAGGAACGAGGGACAACTCGAACATTTGCCGAGTTAATAAACGGAGGAGTATTAATGAAACAAATTTATAAAATGGTTAATATTGAATCGAAATTTTTAGTCGTTAGAACCCTGCTCCAAAAACAAATAGCACTTAACTAAGAGCTGGGTCAAGAACGTTGAAAATTGAAGCGGTTCCAAGAGGAACGAGGGTACAACTCGAACATTGACCGAATTATCAAATGAGAAAAGTATTCTAATGAACCAAATTTACAAAATAGTGAATATAGTTTATTAATAAAATTTTTTTAATCGTTAAAAACATTGCACAAAACGATAACTTGGTTAAGAGCTACGTAGAACGTTGAAAAGTGAGGCGGTTACAAGAGGAGCGAGGAAGTACGACACGAAGTGAAAGAAACATTAATGTGGGTTATATATTCTGAAGAGGTTAAATCTCAATCTCTGGAAAGAGTATGCAAAACGGCATATGCAATTAGGGTGAGTTAACAAATGGAAAAATTATTTTAATACATTAAAAAACTGGAAGTGGCAAGTAAAATATAAGAAAATATTCAAACAAAAATCTGAAAAGAAAGAACTATAAGATTCAACATTTATTCAAATTTGATCCGTTAACAAAAGTTAAAGCCGTGCTACAAAAATGATAGTGGCTCTAGATGTTGAAGAAGACTCAGGACATTTAAAGTTAACAATGAAGAAGTATTAATGAAACAAATTTACAAAATAGTTAATATTAATCAAATTTTAATCCTTAAAAGCACGCACAAAAACACATTAACCCCAGCAGAGCTTCGTAAGAACCTGGAAAAGTGGGAAAGTTTACCTGAGAGGAACGAGAGGGACAAACTCCATTTACCTGAGTTAACAAATGGAAAATTATTAATGAAACAAATTTATAAAATAGTTAAATATTTAATAAAATTTTTAATCGTTAAAAAGCCATGCCTTACAAAAACAAATTTAGCAGGAGCTACGTAAGATCGTGAAAATTAAAGGCGGTTGCAAGAGGAACGAAGTACAACTCGAACGTTACCGGTTAACAAATGGAATAGTATTAATGAAGCCAAATTTATAAAACACGTTAATATTCAATAAAATGTGCAATCATAAAAAGCCTTGCTACAAAACGATAAGCTTGGTTAAAAAGCGCTCTACAATAAGAACGTTGAAAAGTGAGGCGGTTCACAAAGGACGAGTACTCGAACATTTACCGTTAACAAAGGAATGTATATTAAGAAACAAATTTATAAAAGGGTTATATATTCTGAAGCAAAGTTAAATCGTTAAAAAGCCGTTGACAAAAAATTGCTTATTTAAGAGCCACGTAGAACGTTGAAAATTGAGGCCGTTACAACAGGATCAGGAGAAAAATATTTATTAACAAATGGAAAATTATTGGTAAGCGAATTGATAGAAAGGTTAAAATATAAGAAAAGATTAACATATAATCGCAAGAAGAACTCTAAATTCAACATTTATTCTCAATTTTGATCCGTGGTAACAAAAGTTAGAGCCTTTGCTATAAAAATGAGTAAGAGACTCTAAGATGATGAAGAGCTCAGACATTTGGAGTAATCAAATGGAAAAAGTATTAATGAAACAAATTTATAAAATAGTTAATATTTAATCAAATTTTAATCGTTAAAAGCACTACAAAAACGATAACGGATAGAGCTACATGGAACGTTGAAAAGTGAGGCGGTTACAAGAGAGGAACGAAGAAGTACAAGCTCGAACTTTTACCAATTGGTAACAAATGGAAAAGTGTGGTAATGAAACAAATTTACAAAATAGATAATATTTAATCAAATTTTTAATCGTTAAAGACCTTGCTACGAAAAACGATAACAGTTGGAAGGCTACGTAGAACGATTTGAAATTGAGGCGGTTACAAGAGGAACGAAGTACAACTCGAACATTTACCGAGTTAACAAATGGAAAATTATTAATGAAAATTTATAAAATAGTTAATATTGAATCAAATTTATAATCGTTAAAAGCCTTGCAAAAAACTTTATGGTGGCGCTACAATGGAAAACTTTAATAATGGAAAACTAAGGGAGCGTAAAAAAGAAAAATTCAAAGCATAAAAATCGAGGAACTACTCGTTCAACATTTACAGTTGATCGTTAACAGTTACATATTCAGACAAATAAGAGAAATCGTACCTTGGAGTTAAATCAAATGAAGAATTAGAATGAGGCAATTTATAAAATAGTTAATATTTAATCAAATTTTACAATCGTTAAAAACATTGCAACAAAATCCCAGATTCCTTTATTCAGAGTTAGATCCGTATAGAAAATGAAGACCAGCGTTACAAGATACGAGAACGAGGCACTAGAAGGGTGGAAGAGACTCGACTGACGGTCAGAGTAATCTGAAGAAGGAGAAGTTATCTATAGGAAAAAATTTATGAGAAAATGTTAATTTGCTAGTTCAACCCAATGGAACCACCCCTTTAATCCTATAAGAAACTGGAAGGGTAAACAAAAACGAAAATAATCAAAAAAAATGGCAAAGAGCAACGTAAAGATTCCAACCGTTTATTCAGAGTGAGGCGTTAACAAAAGAACGAGCTACAAATGTAACAATGGCCGAGATATAAGAAATGGAAAATTAGTTAATGAAAATGAATGAGTTATAAAGCTAGTTAATATTTAATCGAAATTTTTATGTCGTTAAAGCGCCTTGCAAAAACGATAACTTGGCTAAGAGCTAAGTAAGAGGCAATATGGTGAAAATTGAGGCGGTTACAAGAGGAGAAGTACAACTCAGACATTTACCGAATTCTAAAAATGGAAAATATTAATGAAACAAATTTCTAAAATGGTTAATATTGTAAAAAATTTTAGTCGTTAAAAGCCTTGCCTACAAAAACGATGATAACTTATGGCTGAAGCTACGTAAGAACGTGTGAAAAATGTGAGTCGGTTCCAGGAGGGGCGAGGACTATCTGGCACGCCTTAGAGGGTGAAAGAGAAACATTAATGTGGGTTATATGCACTGAAGAAGAAGTTAAATCTATCTCTTGGAAAAAATTACCAACGGCATATGCAATTGTGGTTAGCATTCAAATGGAGAAAGACCATACTTAATATTAATGTAAAAGCTGGATTGGCAAGTAGTAAATATAAGAAAAGTATTCAAAATAAAAATCGAAGAAGAACTATAAGATTCAACATTTATTCAAATTTTGATCAAGATTAACAAAAGTTAAAGCCGTGCCCTACAAAAAGAAAGTAAAGGAAGCTAGCTCCCAGATGATGAAGAACTCGAACATTTGGAGTTAACAAATGGAAAATTAATAATGAAACAAATTTATAAAATAGTTAATATCCAATAAAATTTTTAATCGTTAAAAAACCTTTGCTAAAACGACAACATACGGCTAGGCTACGTAAGGGCGTGGAGTGAGCGGTTCAGAAGAGGAACGAAGATACGACTCTAGCATTGACCAAGTTAACAAATGGAAAATTAGTACCGAAACAAATTTGTCAAATAGTTCTGTTAAATAAAATTTTAATCGTTAAAAGCCTTGCTACAAAAACGATAACGGCTGGAAAGGCACGTAGAACGATGAAAAGTGAGGCGGTTTACAAAGGAACGAGAAGTACACTGAACATTTACCGGAGGTTGACAAATGGAAAATTATTAATGAAGCAAATTTAAAATAGTTAATATTTAATAAAATTTTTAATCGTTAAAGACCTGCTACCAAATCGATAACGGCTAAGGATCTACGTAAGAGCGTTGAAAAGTGAGGCGGTTCCAGAAAGGAGAAGTACAACTCGCACCTTACCATAGGGTGGCAACTGAAGAGTGATTATATGACACATTACGAAAAGTAATATTGTAATCTCATTTTTAATCGGTAAAAACCTTGGCCGGCAAAAGCGGTAACTGCCATGGTCAACTTTCGTAAGAACGATTCGAAAAGTGAGGCGGTTAAAGAGAACGAGGAAAAAGCTCTAACAATTGGCGAGTTAAAAAATGGAAAATATTCAAATGAAAACAGAAGAAAATAAGATTACAACGGTACTTAATCGAATTTTGAGCCTTGCTACAAACGATAAGTTAAGCCAAGAGACTCACGACATGATAAAGACGGTTTAAGAGGAAGAGAACTCTCATTACATGCATAGAGAGATGGCAAATTATTAATGAAACAAATTGGGTATAAAGCGAAGGGTGCGAAAAATTTGTGGGAAAAAATTAAAACCTAAGCATTGTGCCTTTGTGGTCAGCGTATGAACGAAAATGGGCGGTTTCAAGAGGAACGAGAGGACAACTCGAACATTTGCCAAGTTAACAATATGAACAGATTAGTAAACCTGAAGAGGTATAGGTTGAAATTTGTCCCAATCTGTCCGTTAACAAAAGTTAAACATTTATCGTAAAAAATGATAAGTGGCGGTTACTAGAGGATGAGAAAGAACTCAGACATTTACCGGAGTTAACAAAATGGAAAATTATTGAAGCAAATTTCTAAATAGTTAATATTCAATCAAATTTTAATCCTTAAAAGCCTTGCTACAAAAACGATAACTTGGCTAAGAGCACGGACGGGGACGGCCAGGGGCACATCCGTACCTTATATAAAGAAACTATCTGGGAAAAACCAAACAACATATGCTAATTGCTACGTAAGAACGAAAAAAAAAAAAAAAATTTTTATTGAAATTGAGGCGGTTACAAGAGGAACGAAACTTGCTACAACTATGATAAAGGCGAAGAAGAAGCTTTACCGATTTAACAAATGGACAAATTATTAATGAAACAAATTTATAAAATAGTTAATATTTAATCAAATTTTAATGGTTAAAAGCCTTGCTACAAAAACGATAACCTGGCTAGAGCTAAGTAAGAACGTGGAAAATTGAGGCGGTTACAAGAGGAAGGAGAACTATCGACACTAGAAGAAGGGTGAAAGAAACTTTAATGTATGGGTTATAAATTCTGAAGGAGAGAGTTAAATTTATCGAGGAAAAAATTGCAAACGGCATATGCACTTTGTGGTCACCCCAATGGAAAAAATTAGTTTAATGTTAATGTAAAAAACTAGAAATTGGAAGTAAAAAATAAGAAAATATTCAAAATAAAAATCGAAGAAGAACTATAAGATTCAACATTTATTCAAAATTTGATCCGTTAACAAAAAGTTAAAAAACCTTGCTACAATATGATAAAGTGGCTCTAGATGATGAAGAACTCGAACATTTACCGAGTTAACAAATGGAAAATTATTAATGAAACAAATTTATAAAATAGTTAATATTTAATCAAATTTTAATCCTTAAAAACTGCTACAAAAGCGATAACAGCAAAGAGCTACGTAAGAACATGGAAAAGTGAGGCGGTTACAAGAGGAACGAAGTACCAGTCGAACATTTTGACACAAATGGAAAATTATTAATGAAACAAATTGCCAAAATAGTTAATGTTAAATCAAATTTTTAATCGTTAAAGACCTTGCTACAAAAACGATGACTTGGACTAAGAGCTACGTAAAGACGTTGAAAATTGGGACGGTTCCAAGAGGAACGAGAACTATCGACACGAGAAGGGTGAAAGAAACATTAATGTGGGTTATATCTTCTGAAGAAAGTTAAATCTATCCTAGGAAAAAAATTGCAAACAACCTATTGTGGGTCAGGAAAAAAAAAATTATTGCCCAATGTTAATGTAAAAAACTAAATTAGCAGAGTAAAATAAAGAAAATATCCAAAAAAAAATCGAGAAAAAAGAACTATAGATTCAACATTTATTCAAAACTTGATCCGTTAACACAAGATTAAAAGCCATTCCTACAAAAATGATAAGTGGCTCTAGATGATGAAGAACTCGAACATTACCGAGTTAACAAATGGAAAATTGATGAAACCGGTTATAAAATAGTTAATATTTAATCAATTTTTAATCGTTAAAAGCCTTGCTACAAAAACGATAGCAAGGCTAAGAGCTGCATGCCAGAACGTTGAAAATTGAAGGGGCGGTTACAAGGAACGAGAAGTACAACTCGAACAGTTACCGATTTAACAAAGGGAAAAGCATTAATGAAGCAAATTTATAAAATAGTTAATATTTGGAGGACCAAAGCAAATACAGAATGGCGATAACAATGGACAAAATATTAACGATAACTAGGCATAAAGAAAACTAGAATTGGCAAGTAAAATGGAAAAAGAGAAAGATTCAAAGAAGAAGAAATATCGACGAAGAAGGGTGAAAGAAACATTGAATGTGGGTTATAAATTCTGAATAAAAGTTAGACCTATCTGGGAAAAATTGCAAACGCTTATGCAGTTTGTAGATAAGACAATGAAGAAAAAAATTTATAAGTAGGTTAACAACCGAAATGTAAGTAAAAATAATAAAAATTCAAAATAAAAATCGAAGCAAAACCATAAAAGATTCAACATTTAATAAAATTTTGAAACGATAACAGAGTTGAAAACCTGGAAGAAGTGAAGCGGTTACAGAGGGCGAAGAACTCGAACATTTACCGAGTTATCAAATGGAAAATTATTAAAGAAACAAATTTATAAATAGTTAATATTTAATCAAATTGTTAATCGTTAAAAGCCTTGCCAAAAACGATAACTGTGCTAAGAGCTACGTAAGAACGTTGAAAAATGAGGCGGTTACAAGAGAAACGAGAAGTACAACTCGAACATTTACCGATTTAACAAATGGAAAATTATTAATGAAACAAATTTATAAAATAGTTAATATTTAATCAAAATTTTAATCGTTAAAAGCCTTGCCTACAAAAACGATAACATCTAAGAGCTACGTAAGAACGTGGAAAATTGAGACGGTTTCCAAGAGGAACGAGAACTATCGATTCACAAAAGAAAGGATAAGTGAAAAACATTAATGTGGGTTATATTCTGAAAGAAGTTAAATCTATCTGGGAAAAATTGAAAACGGCATATGCAATTTGTGGATAACGCAAGGGAAAAGTATTTTAATGTTAATGTAAAAAACTAGAATTGGCAAGTGAGATATAAGAAAATATTCAAAAAATAAAAATCGGAGAAGAAGAACTATAGATTCAACATTTATTCGAAATTTGATCCGTTAACAAAAAGTTAAAGGCCGTGCACAAAAATGAATAAGAGGCACTAGATGAAGAAGAACTCGAGCATTTCCGAGTTAATAACTGGAAAATTAGTAATGAAACAATTTATAAAAAGATTAATATTTAATCAAATTGTAAACCTTAAAAGCCTTGCTACAAAGCGATAACATGGCTAAGAGCTGCATAAAAACGTGGAAAAAGAGGCGGTCCCAAGAGGACCGAGAAAAGGGAAAATGGGTGGGGTTATATATTCTGAAAATTAAATTATGGAAAAAATTATATTGTATAGCAATTGAATTCAACACATAAGGAAAATGTTGGTTAAGTAAAAAAAGGGTATAACTTAATAAAAATGAAAATATTATAAAAAATGAGTTGGAACATTTAATCAAATTTGCGATCCTTCAAAAACGTTGAAAGCCGTGGCTAAGAGCTACGTAAGAACGTGGAAAATTGAGGCGGCTACAAGAGGAACGAGAAGAACTCGAGACATTACGGAGAGTACTTAAATGGAAAATTATTAATGAAACAAATTTATAAAATAGTAAATATTTAATCAAGGTGTAATCGTTAAAAAGCCTTGCTACAAAAACCATGACTTGGCTAGAGCTACGTGAGGACGTGGAAAAGTGAGGCGGATACAAGAGGAACGAGAAGTACAGCTCGAGACATTTACCAAGGATGTAACAAATGGAAAATTATTAATGAAACAAATTTATAAAATAGTTAATATTTAATAAAATTTTTAATCCCAAAAGCCTTGCTACAAAAACGATAACTTGGCTAAGAGCTACGTAAGAGCCTGGAAAATTGAGGATGGTTCCAAAAGAGGAACGAGAACTATCGACACGTAGAAGGGTGAAAAGAAGCATTAATTGGGTTATAAATTCTGAAGGAAGTTAAATCTATCTGGGAAAAAATTGCAAACGGCATATGCGAATTTGTGGTGCTAATGAAAAAATATTTTAATGTTAGTGTAAAAACATAGAATTGGCAAAGTAAAAATATGAAAAATTCAAATAAAAATCGAAGAAAAACTATAAGATTCAACATTTAAATAAAATTTTGCAGTCCGTTATACAAAAGATAAAAGCCGTGCTATAAAAGTAAGAAAAAAGTGGCTCTAGAGATGAAGAACTCGAACATTTAGCCGAGTTAACAATGGAAAATTATTAAGTGAACAAGTTTATAAAATAGTAAATATTTAATCAAATTATAATCATAAAAGAAAACCTTGCCCCAAAAACGATAACGGCTAAGAGCTACATAAGAACCGGGAAGATTGAGGCGGTTACAAGAGGAAAGAGTAGTACAACTCGAACATTTACCGAGTTAACAAATGGAGAATTATTAATGAAACAAATTTATAAATAGTTAATATTTAATCAAATTTTCCAATCGTTAAGGCATGCAACAAAAGAAAACTTGGTTAAGAGCTACGTAAGAACATTGAAAATTGAGGCGGTTACAGAGGAACGAAGTACGACTCAAACATTTACCGAGTTAACCAAATGGAAAATTATTAATGAAACAAATTTATAAAATAGTAAATATTTAATAAAATTTTTTAATCGTAAAGCACTTGCTACAAAAACGATAACTTGGCAAAGAGCTACGTAAGAGCGTGGAAAATTGAGGAGGTTCCAAGAGGAACGAGAACAATCGAACGTTTACCGAGGTTAAGAAATGGAAAGGGGTTATTATTCTAAAGAAAGTTAAATCTGGGGATAAAATTGCAGTTGCAATATGTGGTCAACGCAAAAAAAATTTTCAATGTTAAGCCTTAAAAAACGAGAATTGGCAAGTAAAATATAAGAAAATATTCAAAATAAAATCGAAGAAAAACATAAGATTCAACATTTATTCAAATTTTGATCCGTTAACAAAAGTTAAAAAGCCTTGCTACGAAGATGATGAAGTGGCGTCAAGAGGAGGAAGAACTCGGACACTGACCGACTTAACAAGATGGAAGATGATTATGAAACAAATTTATAAAATAGTTAACGGCTAATCAAATTTTGAATCGTTAAAAGCCTTGCCACAAAAACGATAACTTGGCTAAGGCTACGTAAGAACGTTGAAAAGTGAGGCGGTTTACAAGAGGAACGAAGTACAACTCGAACATTTGCCGAGTTAACAAATGGAAAATTATTAATGAAACAAATTTATAAAATGGATAATATTTAATCAAATTTTAATCGTTAAAAGCCTTGCAGCAAAAAATCAACTTGGTAAGAGCTCCGCCCGGAATGGAAAAACTGAGGCGTTACAAGAGAACGAAAGTAAAACGCGAACATTGACCAAAGGGATAAAAAATGGAAAGTATAATAAAACAAAATTAGAAAAAACTGTAAGATTCAACAAATTTTTAAATTTGAAACCGTTACAAAAACGTTAGAGCCTAGAGCTACAAGAACCTGGAAAATTGAGGCGGTCAGAAGAGAAACGAGAAGTACAACTCGAACGATTTACGGAGTTAACAAATGGAAAATTATTAATAAAACAAATTTATAAAATAGTTAATATTTGAATCAGGGCTTGATGGTAAAAACCTTGCTACAAAAACGATAAACGTCAAGAGCTACGTAGAACATTGAAAATTGAGGCGGTTACAAGAGGACCGGGACTCGAACATTGACAGGGAAACAAATGGAAAATTATTAATGAAACAAATTTATAAAATGGTTAATATTTAATCAAATTTTTAATCGTTAAAAGCAACGCTACAAAAACGATAACTTGGTTAAGAGCTACGTAAGAACGTTGAAAATTGAAGAACGGATTACAAGAGGAACGAGAAATTTACAAACTCGAACATTTACCGAGTTAACAAATGGAAGAATTATTAACGAAACAAATTTATAAAATAGTTAATATTTAATCAAATTTTCAATCGTTAAGCCTTGCGCAAAAAACGATAACGGTTAAGAGCTACGTAAGAACGGTTGAAAATTGAGGCAGTTACCCAACAGGAACGAGAGAACTCGACGATAACAAATGGGAAAATTAAAAAAAAAAATTTATAAAAAGTTTAATATTTAATCAAAATTTTAATCGTTAAAAGCCTTGCTACAAAAACGATAACTTGGCTAAGAGCTACGTAAGAACGTTACTTGAAAATTGAGGCGGTTACAAAGGAACGAAATTACGACTTTAATTTAACAAATGGAAAATTAGTAATGAAACAAATTTATTAAATAGTTGATCCTTAACAAATTTTTAAAAAAGATAACTTGGGCTACGAAGGAGCAATGGAAAATTAGAGGCACTTAGAAGAGGAACAATAGAGCACAGACATTTACCGAAAAATAGGAAAATTATTAATGAAACAATTTCTAAAATAGTTAATATGTCCCAATCAAGAATTTTAATCGTTAAAACGCTAAAACGATAACTTGGCTAAGAGCTACGTAAGAACGTGGAAAATGGAGACGGTTCCAAGAGGAGCGAGAACTATCGACACGTAGAAGGGTGAAAGAAACATTAATGTGGGTTATAAATTCTGAAGTTAAATCTATCTGGGAAAAATTGCAAACGGCATATGCAGTTTGTGGTTAACACAATGAAAAAAATAATTTAATGTTAGTTTAAAAAATACTAGAATTGGCAAGTAAATATAATAAAATATTCAAAATAAAAATCGAAAAACTATAAGATTCAACATTTATTCAAATTTAGATCCGTTGACAAAGTTAAAAGCCTTGCTACAAAATGATAAAGTGGCTCCTAGATGATGAAGAACTCGAACATTTACCGAGCTAACAAATGGAAAATTATTAAGAAACAATTTATAAAATAGTTAATATTTAATCAAATTTTTAATCGTTAAAAGCCTTGCTACAAAAACGATAACTTGGTTTTAAGAGCTACGTAGAACGTTGGAAATTGAGGCGGTTACAAGAGGAACGAGAAGTACAACTCGGACATTTACCGAGTTAACAAATGGAAATTATTAATGAAATAAATTTATAAAATAGTTAATATTTAATCAAAATTTTAATCGTTAAAAGCCTTGCTACAAAAACGATAGCGGATAGAGCTACACGTAGGAAAGCATTGATATATGAAGAGTGAGACGGTTTCAAGAGGAACCAGAACTATCGGCACACGTAGAAGGGTGAAAGAAACTTTAATTTGGGTTATATATTCTGAAGAAAGTTAAATCTATCTGGGAAAAAAAAAAATTGCAAACGGCATATGCGATTTGTGGTCAACACAATGGAAAAATTAATTTAATGTTAATGTAAAAAACTAGAATTGGCAAGTAAAAATCAGAAAATATTCAAAATAAAAATCGAAGAACTATAAGATTCAACATTTATTCAAATTTTTAATCCGTTAACAAAAGTTAAAAGCCTTGCTACAAAAATGATAAAGTGGCTCTAGATGATGAAGAATCGAACATTTACCAGAGGTGAATAACAAATGGAAAATTATTAATGAAACAAATTGATAAATAGTTAATATTTAATCAAAATTTTTCCAATCGTTAAAAAAGCCCTTGCTACCAAAAACGATAGACTAAATACGTAGAACTTGGAAAATTGAGGCGGTTACTAAGGAAGTCACTCGAACATTTACCGAGTTAACAAATGGAAAATTATTAATGAAACAAATTTATAAAATAGTTATTTAATCAAATTTTAATCCTTAAGCAAGCTATAAAAACGACGCCTAAGAGCCACGTAAGAACGTTGAAAGTGGAGGCAGTTACAAAGAACGGAAGAAGCCGAACATTTACCGATTTAACAAATGGAAAATTATTAATGAAATAAATTTATAAATAGTTAATATTTAATAAAATTTTAATCTTAAAAGCCTTGCTACAAAAACGATAACTTGGTTAAAACGTAAGAACGTTGAAAATTGAGGCGGTTACAAGAGGAAAAAGAAAACGAGTTAACAAATGGAACATTACATTAAATGGAAGGTATTAATGAAACAAATTTATAAAATAGTTAATATTTAATCAAATTTTAATCGTTAAAAGCCATGCTACAAAAACGATGGCTTGGCTAAGAGCTAAGAAAGAACGTGTAAAATTGAGATGGTTCCAAGAGGAACGAGAACTAATACGTAGAAGGTTGAAAGAAACTTTAATGTGGGTTATATATTCTGAAGAAAGTTAAGTATCTGGGAAAAAATTGCAAACGGCATATGCAATTTGTGGTCAACGCAATGGAAAAATTATTTTAATGTTAATGTAAAAACTAGAATTGGCAAGTAAAATGTAAGAAAATGATACAAAATAAAAATCGAAGAAGAACTATAAGATTCAACATTTATTCAAATTTGATCCGTTAACAAATTAAAGCACTACAAAAATGATAAAGTGGCTCTAGATGATGAAAGAACTCGAACATTTACAAAGGTTAACAAATGAAAATTATTAATGAAACAAATTTATAAAATAGTTAATATTTAATCAAATTTTTAATCGTTAAAAGCCTTGCTACAAAAACGATAACACGGCTAAGAGCTACGTAAGAACGTTGAAAATTGATGAGGTTACAAGAGGAACGAGAAGTACAACTCGAACATTTACCGTCGGATTATTATTAATACGACAAATTTATAAAATGGTTAATATTTAATCAAATTTTTAATCGTTAAGCGGCTACAAAAACGATAA
>JAECWQ010000145.1:0-186673 GCA_018150835.1 Drosophila repletoides | reverse complement strand
ATGTTTTTATTTCAACCGATTGTTGCTATAGCATTTATATATAATAAAGATGTCTGATCTTTCAAATTTATTGTGAGCAATTCTTTCTATTTCATCGGTATACTAATAGAAGTCTGATCTTAATAATTTCCCATAAGAAATAATTTTATTTCAACCGAATGTTTGCTATTTAATAAAGAAGTCTGATCTTTCAAATTTATTGTGACCAATTCTTTCTATTTCATCGGTATACTAATAGAAGTTTGATCTTAATAATTTCCCATAAGAAATGTTTTTATTTCAACCGATTGTTGCTATAGCCTTCTCATATAATAAAGATGTCTGATCTTTCAAATTTATTGTGAGCAATTCTTTCTATTTCATCGGTATACTAATAGAAGTCTGACCTTAATAATTTCCCTTAAAAATTGTATTTATTTCAACCGAATGTTTGCTATATAATAAAGAAGTCTGATCTTTCAAATTTATTGTGAGCAATTCTTTCTATTTCATCGGTATACTAATAGAAGTTTGATCTCAATAATTTCCCTTAACCATTATATTTATTTCAACCAATTGTTGCTATAGCATTCTTATATAATAAAGAAGTCTGATCTTAATATATTATTGTGAGCAATTCTTTCTATTTCATCGGTACACTAATAGAAATCTGCCCTTAATAATTTCCCTTAAAATTTTTATTTATTTCAACAGATTGTTGCTATAGCATTCTTATATAATAAAGAAGTCTTATCTTAATATATTATTGTGAGCAATTCTTTCTATTTCATCGGTATACTAATAGAAGTTTGATAATAATTATTTCCCTTAAACATTGTATTTATTTCAACCGATTGTTGCTATAGCATTCTTATATAATAAAGAAGTCTGATCTTTCAAATTTATTGTGAGCAATTCTTTCTTTTTCATCGGTATACTAATAGAAGTTTGATCTTAATAATTTCCCATAAGAAATGATTTTATTTCAACATAATTCTTTCTATTTCATCGGTATACTAATAGAAATTTGATCTTAATAATTTCCCATAAGAAATGTTTTTATTTCAACCGATTGTTGCTATAGCATTCCTATATGATAAAGAAGTGTGATCTTTCAAATTTATTATGAGCAATTCTTTCTATTTCATCGGTATACTAATAGAAGTTTAATCTTAATAATTTCCCATAAGAGATGTTTTTATTTTAACCGATTGTTGCTATAGCATTTTTATATAATAAAGATGTCTGATCTTAATAATTTATTGTGAGCAATTCTTTCTATTTCATCGGTATACTAATAGAAGTTTGATCTTAATAATTTCCCATAAGAAATGTTTTTATTTCAACAGATTGTTGCTATAGCATTCTCATATAATAAAGATGTCTAATCTTTCAAATTTATTGTGAGCAATTCTTTCTATTTCATCGGTATAATAATAGAAGTTTGATCTTAATAATTTCCCATATGAAATAATTTTATTTCAACCGAATGTTTGCTATATAATAAAGAACTCTGATCTTTCAAATTTATTGTGAGCAATTCTTTCTATTTCATCGGTATAAAAATACAAGTTTGATCTTAATATTTTCCCATAAGAAATGTTTTTATTTCAACTAATTGTTGCTATATAATAATGAATTCTGATCTTTTAAATTTATTGTGAGCAATTCTTTCTATTTCATCGGTATACTAATAAAAGTTCGATCTTAATAATTTCCCATAAGAAATATTTTTATTTCAACCGATTGTTGCAATAGCATTCTTATATAATATAGATGTCTGATCTTTCAAATTTATTGTGAGCAATTCTTTCTAATTCATCAATATTCTAATAGTAGTCTGATCTTAATAATTTCCCTTAAAAATTGTATTTATTTCAACCGATTGTTGCTATAGCATTCTTATATAATAAAGAAGTCTGATCTTAATATATTATTGTGAGCAATTCTTTCTATTTCATCGGTATACTAATAGAAGTTTGATATTAATTATTTCCCTTAAATATTGTATTTATTTCAACCGATTGTTGCTATAGCATTCTTATATAATATAGATGTCTGATCTTTCAAATTTATTGTGAGCAATTCTTTCTATTTCATCGATATTCTAATAGAAGTTTGATCTTAATATTTTCCAATAAGAAATGTTTTCATTTCAACCATTTGTTGCTAAGAAATAAAGAAGTCTGATCTTTCAAATTTATTGTGAGCAATTCTTTCTATTTCATCGGTATACTAATAGAAGTCTGACCTTAATAATTTCCCTTAAAAATTGTATTTATTTCAACCGATTGTTGCTATAGCATTCTTATATAATAAAGAAGTCTTATCTTAATATATTATTGTGAGCAATTCTTTCTATTTCATCGGTATACTAATATAAGTTTGATCTTAATATTTTCCCATAAGAAATGTTTTTATTTCAACCAATTGTGGCTATATAATAAAGAATTCTGATCTTTTAAATTTATTGTGAGCAATTCTTTCTATTTCATCGGTATACTAATAGAAGTTTGATCTTAATAATTTCCCATAAGAGATGTTTTTATTTCAACCGATTGTTGCTATAGCATTTATATATAATAAAGATGTCTGATCTTTCAAATTTATTGTGAGCAATTCTTTCTATTTCATCGGTATACTAATAGAAGTCTGATCTTAATAATTTCCCTTAAAAATTGTATTTATTTCAACCAATTGTTGCTATAGCATTCTTATATAATAAAGAAGTCTGATCTTAATATATTATTGTGAGCAATTCTTTCTATTTCATCGGTATACTAATAGAAGTTTGATATTAATTTTTTCCATTAAAAATTGTATTTATTTCAACCGATTGTTGCTATAGAATTCTCATATAATAAAGATGTCTGATCTTAATAATTTATTGTGAGCAATTCTTTCTATTTCATCGGTATACTAATAGAAGTCTGATCTTAATAATTTTAATAATAATAAGAAATGTTTTTATTTCAACCGATTGTTGCTATAGCATTCTTATATCATAAAGATGTCTGATCTTTCAAATTTATTGTGAGCAATTCTTTCTATTTCATCGATATTCTAATAGAAGTCTGATCTTAATAATTTCCCATAAGAAATAATTTTTTTCAACCGAATGTTTGCTATATAATAAAGAAGTCTGATCTTTCAAATTTATTGTGAGCAATTCTTTCTATTTCATCGGTATACTAATAGAAGTTTGATCTTAATATTTTCCCATAAGAAATGTTTTTATTTCAACCAATTGTGGCTATATAATAAAGAATTCTGATCTTTTAAATTTATTATGAGCAATTCTTTCTATTTCATCGGTATACTAATAGAAGTTTGATCTTAATAATTTCCCATAAGAGATGTTTTTATTTCAACCGATTGTTGCTATAGCATTTATATATAATAAAGATGTCTGATCTTTCAAATTTATTGTGAGCAATTCTTTCTATTTCATCGGTATACTAATAGAAGTTTGATATTAATTATTTCCCTTAAATATTGTATTTATTTCAACCGAATGTTGCTATAGCATTCTTATATAATATAGATGTCTGATCTTTCAAATTTATTGTGAGCAATTCTTTCTATTTCATCGATATTCTAATAGAAGTTTGATCTTAATATTTTCCAATAAGAAATGTTTTCATTTCAACCATTTGTTTCTATGAAATAAAGAAGTCTGATCTTTCAAATTTATTGTGAGCAATTCTTTCTATTTCATCGGTATACTAATAGAAGTCTGATCTTAATAATTTTAATAATAATAAGAAATGTTTTTATTTCAAGCGATTGTTGCTATAGCATTCTTATATCATAAAGATGTCTGATCTTTCAAATTTATTGTGAGCAATTCTTTCTATTTCATCGGTATACTAATAGAAGTTTGATCTTAATAATTTCCCATAAGAGATGTTTTTATTTCAACCGATTGTTGCTATAGCATTCTTATATAATAAAGATGTCTGATCTTTCAAATTTATTGTGAGCAATTCTTTCTATTTCATCGGTATACTAATAGAAGTCTGATCTTAATAATTTCCCATAAGAAATAATTTTATTTCAACCGAATGTTTGCTATATAATAAAGAAGTCTGATCTTTCAAATTTATTGTGAGCAATTCTTTCTATTTCATCGGTATACTAATAGAAGTTTGATCTTAATATTTTCCCATAAGAAATGTTTTTTATTTCAACCAATTGTGGCTATATAATAAAGAATTGTGATCTTTTAAATTTATTGTGAGCAATTCTTTCTATTTCATCGGTATACTAATAGAAGTTTGATCTTTAATAATTTCCCATAAGAAATGTTTTTATTTCAACCGATTGTTGCTATAGCATTCTTATATAATAAAGATGTCTGATCTTTCAAATTTATTGTGAGCAATTCTTTCTATTTCATCGGCATACTAATAGAAGTTTGATCTTAATAATTTCCCATAAGAAATGTTTTTATTTCAACCCCTTGTTGCTATAGCATTTATATATAATAAAGATGTCTAATCTTTCAAATTTATTGTGAGCAATTCTTTCTATTTCATCGATATAATAATAGAAGTTTGATCTTAATAATTTCCCATAAGAAATAATTTTATTTCAACCGAATGTTTGCTATATAATAAAGAAGTCTGATCTTTCAAATTTATTGTGAGCAATTCTTTCTATTTCATCGGTATACTAATAGAAGTTTGATCTAAATAATTTCCAATAAGAAATGTTTTTATTTCAACCGATTGTTGCTATAGCATTCTCATATAATAAATATGTCTGATCTTTCAATTTTATTGTGAGCAATTCTTTCTATTTCATAGGTATACTAGTAGAAGTTTGATCTGAATAATTTCCCATAAGAAATGTTTTTATTTCAACCGATTGTTGCTATAGCATTCTCATATAGTAAAGATGTCTGATCTTTCAAATTTATTGTGAGCAATTCTTTCTATTTCATTGGAATACTAATAGAAGTCTGACCTTAATAATTTCCCTTAAAAATTGTATTTATTTCAACCGATTGTTGCTATAGCATTCTTATATAATAAAGAAGTCTGATCTTAATATATTATTGTGAGCAATTCTTTCTATTTCATCGGTATACTAATAGAAGTTTTATATTACTTCTTTCCCTTTAACATTGTATTTATTTCAACCGATTGTTGCTATAGCATTCTTATATAATAAAGATGTGTGATCTTCCAAATTTATTGTGAGCAATTCTTTGTATTTCATCGGTATACTAGTAGAAATTTGATCTTAATAATTTCCCATAAGAAATGAATCTCTTGATTCCGCTGTTTTTCCATGTCTTTGGAAGGAATCATATATTATCCCTCGTCACAAAAAGGGAGCTAAATCCGATATATCGAATTACAGAGGAATTGCAAGGTTGTCTGCAATCCCAAAATTATTCGAAAAATTGTAACATCAACTTTGCAGCACCTCTGTAAGTCGATAATTTCCCCTTTTCAACATGGCTTTATTAAGAGTCGTTCTACCACGACTAATCTGCTTGAATTCACATCATTGGTGAATGATGCATTCCTAAGTAGAATGCAAACAGATGTCATTTATACTGATTTCAGTAAAGCATTTGACTCTGTAAATAATGATCTTTTAATCTTCAAGCTCGATCGAATTGGATTCCCCCCCACACTTCTGACTTGGATTTCCTCTTATTTAAAAAACAGAACCCAAAGAGTTCTGTTGAGATCCGAAATTTCTATCTTGGTCCATTATTTTTCACATTATTTATTAATGACCTGCCATCTATTTTGTCCCACTCACGCATCTTTATGTATGCTGATGATGTGAAACTTATTCCTTCATACAACGATTCTTCTAAATATATTTGTCTGCAAGATGACTGTAACTCCATGCATCTTTGGTGTCAGGCTAATAAGTTGCATTTAAATATTTCTAAATGCTTGTTTATGACTTTTAGTCGAATTACTCCACACTTAGTCACGTATACGCTTGACAATGTACCCTTGCAACGTATAACGACTGTGGAAGACCTTGGTGTACTTTTTGATGCCAAACTTAGTTTCATTCTGCATATCTCCTCTATAACTAACAAAGCCAAGGGTGTTCTTGGATTCATTAAACATTGGTCCAAGGAGTTTAATGATCCCTTTGTTACCAAAATCCTTTATATATCTAGTTCGCCCCATACTAGAATATTGTTCATGTGTTTGGAGTCCTCAATATGGAATCCATCAAGTTCGTATTGAATCCATTCAGAAGCAATTCCTCCTCTTTGCCCTTCGTGGCTTAAACTGGGATCCCGATCGCCGTCTTCCACCGTACTCTGATAGGCTCTTACTCATTGATCTCCCTTCATTAACTAACCGTAGAACTATCCTTGGTATTATTTTTCTTCATAAATTAATTATCGGTGACATTAGCTCTCCTTTTCTATTATCTCGTCTTAACTTTCATGTTCCACGTAGACTAACAAGAAATTATTATCCCTTATTTTTATCTAATTGCACAACTGACTATGCGTTGCACAATCGATTCCGTGTACTGTGCTCCAATTACAACGAATTTTATCACGATATCTCTTTAGAACTCTCTTTCTTACACCTAAAATCTGCTCTTCTATTCTATCTTCGGGAGAACCCCAATCATTGATTGGTTGACGTGGTTGCTGCCTTGGCAACACTGCTTCTTTTTTGGTTGGTGTTTTCTTGAATTGTCCTCTTTTCTCTCTGTTTTTCTTTTCTTTTTCTTTATTATAATTTAATACATCACTAAGAAAGTCCGGATACCTACCGAGAATCCGCTCAAAATCTCGAGATTCTGATTATTCAATACTCGATTGATTTTTGATATTTTTTAATGTAGAAATGGATGTAGTTCTATGTCGGATATCTGCATTATAATTATTAATTATTTTCGCCACAGCAATGGCTTGGATTGAAGCGCGATACATTGACACATCTGCTCCATCTACTATGGATCCTCGGTTCCATCAAATTGGGGCACACGGTCACATTGTTTATTATGTATGTCCATGTGATGTGTTATCTTACTTTATTACTCTCTTTCTTTCTATCCTTTTGTCTATTATGTTCTTTTTTCATTCTATTTTCAACAATCTTTATATTTATTTTTCGCCTTTTTTCCTGGTCTGATTGGGTTTTCCCCAATCCTGCGCAACAAATGTTGGACCATAAAAATTGATAGATTTTAATACCCCAGAATTCAATTTTAATCTTACTTGTAAATTTTAATTTAATTAATTTCTAAATTTTAATTTAATTTATATAATAATTATATTAATTCTTTTTGTAATCCTTTAATCGACTGCAATTAGTCGATTTATTAATAAATAAATAAAAAAAAAAAAAAAAAAAAAAATTTCAACCAAATGTTTGCTATATAATAAAGAAGTCTGATCTTTCAAATTTATTGTGAGCAATTCTTTCTATTTCAACCGATTAGTATACCGATACTAATAGTAGTCTGATCTTAATAATTTCCCATAAGAAATCTTTTTATTTCAACCGATTGTTGTTATAGCATTCTCATATAATAAAGATGTCTGATCTTTCAAATTTATTGTGAGCAATTCTTTCTATTTCATCGGTATACTAATAGAAGTATGATCTTAATATTTTCCCATAAGAAATGTTTTTATTTCAACCAATTGTTGCTATATAATAAAGAAGTCTGATCTTCCAAATTTATTGTGAGCAATTCTTTCTATTTCATCGGTATACTAATAGAAGTTTGATATTAATAATTTCCCATAAGAAATGTTTTTATTTCAACAGATTGTTGCTATAGCATTCTCTATAATAAAGATGTCTGATCTTTCAAATTTATTGTGAGCAATTCTTCCTATTTCATCGGTATACTAATAGAAGTCTGACCTTAATATTTTCCCTTAAAAATTGTATTTATTTCAACCGATTGTTGCTATAGCATTCTTATATAATAAAGAAGTCTGATCTTAATATATTATTGTGAGCAATTCTTTCTATTTCATCGGTATACTAATAGAAATTTGATCTTAATAATTTCCCATAAGAAATGATTTTATTTCAACCGAATGTTTCCTATATAATAAAGAAGTCTGATCTTTCAAATTTATTGTGAGCAATTCTTTTTATTTTATCGGTATACTAATAGTAGTCTGATCTTAATAATTTTAATAATAATAAGAAATGTTTTTATTTCAACCGATTGTTGCTATAAGCATTCTCATTTAATAAAGATGTCTGATCTTTCAAATTTATTGTGAGCAATTCTTTTTGTTTCATCGGTATACTAATAGAAATTTGATCTTAATAATTTCCCATAAGAAATGTTTTTATTTCAACCGAATGTTTGCTATATAATAAAGTCTGATCTTTCAAATTTATTGTGAGCAATTCTTTTTATTTTGTCAGTATACTAATAGTAGTCTGATCTTAATAATTTGAGCAATTCTTTTTTATTTCATCGGTATACTAATAGAAGTCTGACCTTAATAATTTCCCTTAAAAATTGTATTTATTTCAACCGATTGTTGCTATAGCATTCTTATATAATAAAGAAGTCTGATCTTAAAATATTATTGTGTGCAATTCTTTCTATTTCATCGGTATACTAATAGAAGTTTGATATTACTTATTTCCCTTAAACATTGTATTTATTTCAACCGATTGTTGCTATAGCATTCTTATATGATAAAGATGTCTGATCTTTCAAATTTATTTTGAGCAATTCTTTCTATTTCATCGGTATACTAATAGAAATTTGATCTTAATAATTTCCCATAAGAAATGTTTTTATTTCAACCGAATGTTTGCTATATAATAAAGTCTGATCTTTCAAATTTATTGTGAACAATTCTTTTTATTTTGTCAGTATACTAATAGTAGTCTGATCTTAATAATTTTAATAATAATAAGAAATGTTTTTATTTCAACCGATTGTTGCTATAAGCATTCTCATTTAATAAAGATGTCTGATCTTTCAAATTTATTGTGAGCAATTCTTTCTATTTCATCGGTATACTAATAGAAGTTGGATCTTTAATAATTTCCCATAAGAAATGTTTTTATTTCAACCGATTGTTGCTATAGCATTCTTATATTTCATCGGTATACTAATAGAAATTTGATCTTAATAATTTCCCATAAGAAATGAATCTCTTGATTCCGCTGTTTTTCCATGTCTTTGGAAGGAATCATATATTATCCCTCGTCACAAAAAGGGAGCTAAATCCGATATATCGAATTACAGAGGAATTGCAAGGTTGTCTGCAATCCCAAAATTATTCGAAAAATTGTAACATCAACTTTGCAGCACCTCTGTAAGTCGATAATTTCCCCTTTTCAACATGGCTTTATTAAGAGTCGTTCTACCACGACTAATCTGCTTGAATTCACATCATTGGTGAATGATGCATTCCTAAGTAGAATGCAAACAGATGTCATTTATACTGATTTCAGTAAAGCATTTGACTCTGTAAATCATGATCTTTTAATCTTCAAGCTCGATCAATTGGATTCCCCCACACTTCTGACTTGGATTTCCTCTTATTTAAAAAACAGAACCCAAAGAGTTCTGTTGAGATCCGAAATTTCTATCTTGGTCCATTATTTTTCACATTATTTATTAATGACCTGCCATCTATTTTTGTCCCACTCACGCATCTTTATGTATGCTGATGATGTGAAACTTATTCCTTCATACAACGATTCTTCTAAATATATTTGTCTGCAAGATGACTGTAACTCCATGCATCTTTGGTGTCAGGCTAATAAGTTGCATTTAAATATTTCTAAATGCTTGTTTATGACTTTTAGTCGAATTACTCCACACTTAGTCACGTATACGCTTGACAATGTACCCTTGCAACGTATAACGACTGTGGAAGACCTTTGGTGTACTTTTTTGATGCCAA
Source organism: Drosophila repletoides (assembly GCA_018150835.1). Classification (NCBI taxonomy): domain Eukaryota; kingdom Metazoa; phylum Arthropoda; class Insecta; order Diptera; family Drosophilidae; genus Drosophila; species Drosophila repletoides. Next base: position 176,802 of record JAECWQ010000145.1, on the reverse strand, counting down.
ACTTAGTTTCATTCTGCATATCTCCTCTATAACTAACAAAGCCAAGGGTGTTCTTGGATTCATTAAACATTGGTCCAAGGAGTTTAATGATCCCTTTGTTACCAAAATCCTTTATATATCTAGTTCGCCCCATACTAGAATATTGTTCATGTGTTTGGAGTCCTCAATATGGAATCCATCAAGTTCGTATTGAATCCATTCAGAAGCAGTTCCTCCTCTTTGCCCTTCGTGGCTTAAACTGGGATCCCGATCGCCGTCTTCCACCGTACTCTGATAGGCTCTTACTCATTGATCTCCCTTCATTAACTAACCGTAGAACTATCCTTGGTATTATTTTTCTTCATAAATTAATTATCGGTGACATTAGCTCTCCTTTTCTATTATCTCGTCTTAACTTTCATGTTCCACGTAGACTAACAAGAAATTATTATCCCTTATTTTTATCTAATTGCACAACTGACTATGCGTTGCACAATCGATTCCGTGTACTGTGCTCCAATTACAACGAATTTTATCACGATATCTCTTTAGAACTCTCTCTATTACACCTAAAATCTGCTCTTCTATTCTATCTTCGGGAGAACCCCAATCATTGATTGGTTGACATGGTTGCTGCCTTGGCAACACAGCTTCTTTTTGGTTGGTGTTTTCTTGAATTGTCCTCTTTTCTCTCTGTTTTTCTTTTTCTTTTTCTTTATTATAATTTAATACATCACTAAGAAAGTCCGGATACCTACCGAGAATCCGCTCAAAATCTCGAGATTCTGATTATTCTAATACTCGATTGATTTTTGATATTTTTTTAATGTAGAAATGGATGTAGTTCTATGTCGGATATCTGCATTATAATTATTAATTATTTTCGCCACAGCAATGGCTTGGATTGAAGCGCGATACATTGACACATCTGCTCCATCTACTATGGATCCTCGGTTCCATCAAATTGGGGCACACGGTCACATTGTTTATTATGTATGTCCATGTGATGTGTTATCTTACTTTATTACTCTCTTTCTTTCTATCCTTTTGTCTATTATGTTCTTTTTTCATTCTATTTTCAACAATCTTTATATTTCTTTTTCGCCTTTTTTCCTGGTCTGATTGGGTTTTCCCCAATCCTGCGCAACAAATGTTGGACCATAAAAATTGATAGATTTTAATACCCCAGAATTCAATTTTAATCTTACTTGTAAATTTTAATTTAATTAATTTCTAAATTTTAATTTAATTTATATAATAATTATATTAATTCTTTTGTAATCCTTTAATCGACTGCAATTAGTCGATTTATTAATAAATAAATAAAAAAAAAAAAAAAAAAAAAATTTCAACCAAATGTTTGCTATATAATAAAGAAGTCTGATCTTTCAAATTTATTGTGAGCAATTCTTTCTATTTCATCAATATACTAATAGTAGTCTGATCTTAATAATTTTTCTTAAAAATTGTATTTATTTCAACCGATTTTTGCTATATAATAAAGAAGTCTGATCTTTCAAATTTATTGTGAGCAATTCTTTCTATTTCCTCGGTATACTAATAGAAGTATGATCTTAAAAAATTTCCTATAAGAAATGATTTTATTTCAACAGATTGTTGCTATAGCATTCTTATATAATAACGAAGTCTGATCTTAATAATTTATTGTGAGCAATTCTTTCTATTTTATCAATATTCTAATAGTAGTCTGATCTTAATAATTTCCCATAAGAAATGATTTTATTTCAACCGATTGTTGCTATAGCATTCTTATATGATAAAGAAGTGTGATCTTTCAAATTTATTATGAGCAATTCTTTCTATTTCATCGGTATACTAATAGAATTTTGATCTTAATAATTTCCCATAAGAGATGTTTTTATTTCAACCGATTGTTGCTATAGCAATCTTATATAATAAAGATGTCTGATCTTAATAATTTATTGTGAGCAATTCTTTCTATTTCATCGGTATACTAATAGAAGTTTGATCTTAATAATTTCCCATAAGAAATGTTTTTATTTCAACAGATTGTTGCTATTGCATAATCATATAATAAAGATGTCTAATCTTTCAAATTTATTGTGAGCAATTCTTTCTATTTCATCGGTATAATAATAGAAGTTTGATCTTAATAATTTCCCATAAGAAATGTTTTTATTTCAACAGATTGTTGCTATAGCATTCTCATATAATAAAGATGTCTAATCTTTCAAATTTATTGTGAGCAATTCTTTCTATTTCATCGGTATAATAATAGAAGTTTGATCTTAATAATTTCCCATAAGAAATAATTTTATTTCAACCGAATGTTTGCTATATAATAAAGAAGTCTGATCTTAATAATTTATTGTGAGCAATTCTTTCTATTTCATCGGTATAAAAATAAAAGTTTGATCTTAATATTTTCCCATAAGAAATGTTTTTATTTCAACTAATTGTTGCTATATAATAAAGAATTCTGATCTTTTAAATTTATTGTGAGCAATTCTTTCTATTTCATCGGTATACTAATAAAAGTTCGATCTTAATAATTTCCCATAAGAAATATTTTTATTTCAACCGATTGTTGCAATAGCATTCTTATATAATATAGATGTCTGATCTTAATATATTATTGTGAGCAATTCTTTCTATTTCATCGGTATACTAATAGAAGTTTGATATTAATTATTTCCCTTAAATATTGTATTTATTTCAACCGATTGTTGCTATAGCATTCTTATATAATAAACATGTCTGATCTTTCAAATTTATTGTGAGCAATTCTTTCTATTTCATCGATATTCTAAAAGAAGTCTGACCTTAATAATTTCCCTTCAAAATTGTATTTATTTCAACCGATTGTTGCTATAGCATTCTTATATAATAAAGAAGTCTGATCTTAATAATTTATTATGAGCAATTCTTTCTATTTCATCGGTATAAAAATAAAAGTTTGATCTTAATATTTTCCCATAAGAAATGTTTTTATTTCAACTAATTGTTGCTATATAATAAAGAATTCTGATCTTTTAAATTTATTGTGATCAATTCTTTCTAATTCATCAATATTCTAATAGTAGTCTGATCTTAATAATTTCCCATAAGAGATGTTTTTATTTCAACCGATTGTTGCTATAGCATTCTTATATAATAAAGAAGTCTGATCTTAATATATTATTGTGAGCAATTCTTTCTATTTCATCGGTATACTAATAGAAGTTTGATATTAATTATTTCCCTTAAATATTGTATTTATTTCAACCGATTGTTGCTATAGCATTCTTATATAATAAAGAAGTCTGATCTTAATATATTATTGTGAGCAATTCTTTCTATTTCATCGGTATACTAATAGAAGTTTGATATTAATTATTTCCCTTAATCATTGTATTTATTTCAACAGATTGTTGCTATAGCATTCTTATATAATAAAGATGTCTGATCTTTCAAATTTATTGTGAGCAATTCTTTCTATTTCATCGATATTCTAATAGAAGTCTGACCTTAATAATTTCCCTTCAAAATTGTATTTATTTCAACCGATTGTTGCTATAGCATTCTTATATAATAAAGAAGTCTGATCTTAATATATTATTGTGAGCAATTCTTTCTATTTCATCGGTATACTAATAGAAGTTTGATATTAATTATTTCCCTTAATCATTGTATTTATTTCAACAGATTGTTGCTATAGCATTCTTATATAATAAAGATGTCTGATCTTTCAAATTTATTGTGAGCAATTCTTTCTATTTCATCGGTATACTAATAGAAATTTGATCTTAATAATTTCCCATAAGAAATGTTTTTATTTCAACCCAATGTTTGCTATATAATAAAGAAGTCTGATCTTTCAAATTTATTGTGAGCAATTCTTTCTATTTCATCAGTATACTAATAGAAGTATGACCTTAATAATTTCCCTTAAAATTGTATTTATTTCAACAGATTGTTGCTATAGCATTCTTATATAATAACGAAGTCTGATCTTAATATATTATTGTGAGCAATTCTTTCTATTTCATCAATATTCTAATAGTTGTCTAATCTTAATAATTTCCCATTAGAAATGATTTTATTTCAACCGAATGATTGCTATAGCATTCTTATATAATAAAGAAGTCTGATCTTAATATATTATTGTGAGCAATTCTTTCTATTTCATCGGTATACTAATAAAAGTTTGATATTAATAATTACCCATAAGAAATGTTTTTATTTCAAGCGATTGTTGCTATAGCATTCCTATATAATAAAGATGTCTGATCTTTCAAATTTATTGTGAGCAATTCTTTCTATTTCATCGGTATACTAATAGAAATTTGATCTTAATAATTTCCCATAAGAAATGTTTTTATTTCAACCCAATGTTTGCTATATAATAAAGAAGTCTGATCTTTCAAATTTATTGTGAGCAATTCTTTCTATTTCATCGGTATACTAATAGAAGTCTGATATTAATTATTTCCTATAAGAAATGTTTTTATTTCAATCCAATGTTTGCTATAGCATTCTTATATAATAAAGATGTCTGATCTTTCAAATTTATTGTGAGCAATTCTTTCTATTTCATCGATATACTAATAGAAGTTTGATCTTAATAATTTCCCTTAAAAATTCTATTTATTTCAATCGACTGTTGCTATAGCATTCTTATATAATAAAGAAGTCTGATCTTAATATATTATTGTGAGCAATTCTTTCTATTTCATCGGTATACTAATAGAAGTTTGATATTAATTATTTCCTATAAGAAATGTTTTTATTTCAATCCAATGTTTGCTATATCATTCTTATATAATAAAGATGTCTGATCTTTCAAATTTATTGTGAGCAATTCTTTCTATTTCATCGATATACTAATAGAAGTTTGATCTTAATAATTTCCCATAAGAAATGTTTTTATTTCAACCGATTGTTGCTATAGCGTTCTTATATAATAAAGATGTCTGATCTTTCAAATTTATTGTGAGCAATTCTTTCTATTTCATCGATATACTAATAGAAGTTTGATCTTAATAATTTCCCATAAGAAATGATTTTATTTCAATCGATTGTTGCTATAGCATTCTTATATAATAAAGAAGTCTGATCTTAATATATTATTGTGAGCAATTCTTTCTATTTCATCGGAATACTAATAGAAGTTTGATATTAATTATTTCCCATAAGAAATGTTTTTATTTCAATCCAATGTTTGCTATAGCATTCTTATATAATAAAGATGTCTGATCTTTCAAATTTATTGTGAGCAATTCTTTCTATTTCATCGATATACTAATAGAAGTTTGATCTTAATAATTACCCATAAGAAATGTTTTTATTTCAACCGATTGTTGCTATAGCATTCTTATATAATAAAGATGTCTGATCTTTCAAATTTATTGTGAGCAATTCTTTCTATTTCATCGATATACTAATAGAAGTTTGATCTTTATAATTTCCCATAAGAAATGATTTTATTTCAATCGATTGTTGCTATAGCATTCTTATATAATAAAGAAGTCTGATCTTAATATATTATTGTGAGCAATTCTTTCTATTTCATCGGAATACTAATAGAAGTTTGATATTAATTATTTCCCATAAGAAATGTTTTTATTTCAATCGAATGTTTGCTATAGCATTCTTATATAATAAAGATGTCTGATCTTTCAAATTTATTGTGAGCAATTCTTTCTATTTCATCGATATACTAATAGAAGTTTGATCTTAATAATTACCCATAAGAAATGTTTTTATTTCAACCGATTGTTGCTATAGCATTCTTATATAATAAAGATGTCTGATCTTTCAAATTTATTGTGAGCAATTCTTTCTATTTCATCGATATACTAGTAGAAGTTTGATCTTAATAATTTCCCATAAGAAATGATTTTATTTCAACCGAATGATTGCTATAGCATTCTTATATGATAAAGAAGTCTGATCTTAATATTTTATTGTGAGCAATTCTTTCTATTTCATCGGTATACTAATAGAAGTTTGATATTAATTATTTCCAATAAGAAATGTTTTTATTTCAATCCAATGTTTGCTATAGCATTCTTATATAATAAAGATGTCTGATCTTTCAAATTTATTGTGAGCAATTCTTTCTATTTCATCGATATACTAATAGAAGTTTGATCTTAATAATTACCCATAAGAAATGTTTTTATTTCAACCGATTGTTGCTATAGCATTCTTATATAATAAAGATGTCTGATCTTTCAAATTTATTGTGAGCAATTCTTTCTATTTCATCGGTATACTAATAGAAATTTGATCTTAATAATTTCCCATAAGAAATGATTTTATTTCAACCGAATGTTTGCTATATAATAAAGAAGTCTGATCTTTCAAATTTATTGTGAGCAATTCTTTCTATTTCATCGATATACTAATAGAAGTTTGATCTTAATAATTACCCATAAGAAATGTTTTTATTTCAATCGATTGTTGCTATAGCATTCTTATATAATAAAGAAGTCTGATCTTAATATATTATTGTGAGCAATTCTTTCTATTTCATCGGAATACTAATAGAAGTTTGATATTAATTATTTCCCATAAGAAATGTTTTTATTTCAATCCAATGTTTGCTATAGCATTCTTATATAATAAAGATGTCTGATCTTTCAAATTTATTGTGAGCAATTCTTTCTATTTCATCGATATACTAATAGAAGTTTGATCTTAATAATTACCCATAAGAAATGTTTTTATTTCAACCGATTGTTGCTATAGCATTCTTATATAATAAAGATGTCTGATCTTTCAAATTTATTGTGAGCAATTCTTTCTATTTCATCGATATACTAATAGAAGTTTGATCTTAATAATTTCCCATAAGAAATGATTTTATTTCAACCGAATGATTGCTATAGCATTCTTATATGATAAAGAAGTCTGATCTTAATATTTTATTGTGAGCAATTCTTTCTATTTCATCGGTATACTAATAGAAGTTTGATATTAATTATTTCCCATAAGAAATGTTTTTATTTCAATCCAATGTTTGCTATAGCATTCTTATATAATAAAGATGTCTGATCTTTCAAATTTATTGTGAGCAATTCTTTCTATTTCATCGATATACTAATAGAAGTTTGATCTTAATAATTACCCATAAGAAATGTTTTTATTTCAACCGATTGTTGCTATAGCATTCTTATATAATAAAGATGTCTGATCTTTCAAATTTATTGTGAGCAATTCTTTCTATTTCATCGGTATACTAATAGAAATTTGATCTTAATAATTTCCCATAAGAAATGATTTTATTTCAACCGAATGTTTGCTATATAATAAAGAAGTCTGATCTTTCAAATTTATTGTGAGCAATTCTTTCTATTTCATCAATATACTAATAGTAGTCTGATCTTAATAATTTTTCTTAAAAATTGTATTTATTTCAACCGATTTTTGCTATATAATAAAGAAGTCTGATCTTTCAAATTTATTGTGAGCAATTCTTTCTATTTCCTCGGTATACTAATAGAAGTATGATCTTAAAAAATTTCCTATAAGAAATGATTTTATTTCAACAGATTGTTGCTATAGCATTCTTATATAATAACGAAGTCTGATCTTAATAATTTATTGTGAGCAATTCTTTCTATTTTATCAATATTCTAATAGTAGTCTGATCTTAATAATTTCCCATAAGAAATGATTTTATTTCAACCGATTGTTGCTATAGCATTCTTTTATGATAAAGAAGTGTGATCTTTCAAATTTATTATGAGCAATTCTTTCTATTTCATCGGTATACTAATAGAATTTTGATCTTAATAATTTCCCATAAGAGATGTTTTTATTTCAACCGATTGTTGCTATAGCAATCTTATATAATAAAGATGTCTGATCTTAATAATTTATTGTGAGCAATTCTTTCTATTTCATCGGTATACTAATAGAAGTTTGATCTTAATAATTTCCCATAAGAAATGTTTTTATTTCAACAGATTGTTGCTATAGCATAATCATATAATAAAGATGTCTAATCTTTTAAATTTATTGTGAGCAATTCTTTCTATTTCATCGGTATAATAATAGAAGTTTGATCTTAATAATTTCCCATAAGAAATGTTTTTATTTCAACAGATTGTTGCTATAGCATTCTCATATAATAAAGATGTCTAATCTTTCAAATTTATTGTGAGCAATTCTTTCTATTTCATCGGTATAATAATAGAAGTTTGATCTTAATAATTTCCCATAAGAAATAATTTTATTTCAACCGAATGTTTGCTATATAATAAAGAATTCTGATCTTTTAAATTTATTGTGAGCAATTCTTTCTATTTCATCGGTATACTAATAAAAGTTCGATCTTAATAATTTCCCATAAGAAATATTTTTATTTCAACCGATTGTTGCAATAGCATTCTTATATAATATAGATGTCTGATCATTCAAATTTATTGTGATCAATTCTTTCTAATTCATCAATATTCTAATGGTAGTCTGATCTTAATAATTTCTCATAAGAGATGTTTTTATTTCAACCGATTGTTGCTATAGCATTCTTATATAATAAAGAAGTCTGATCTTAATATATTATTGTGAGCAATTCTTTCTATTTCATCGGTATACTAATAGAAGTTTGATATTAATTATTTCCCTTAAATATTGTATTTATTTCAACCGATTGTTGCTATAGCATTCTTATATAATATAGATGTCTGATCTTTCAAATTTATTGTGAGCAATTCTTTCTATTTCATCGGTATAAAAATAAAAGTTTGATCTTAATATTTTCCCATAAGAAATGTTTTTATTTCAAGTAATTGTTGCTATATAATAAAGAATTCTGATCTTTTAAATTTATTATGAGCAATTCTTTCTATTTCATCGGTATACTAATAGAAGTTTGATCTTAATAATTTCCCATAAGAGATGTTTTTATTTCAACCGATTGTTGCTATAGCATTCTTATATAATAAAGAAGTCTGATCTTAATATATTATTGTGAGCAATTCTTTCTATCTCATCGGTATACTAATAGAAGTTTGATATTAATTATTTCCCTTAAATATTGTATTTATTTCAACCGATTGTTGCTATAGCATTCTTATATAATAAAGATGTCTGATCTTAATAATTTATTGTGAGCAATTCTTTCTATTTCATCGGAATACTAATAGAAGTTTGATATTAATTATTTCCCATAAGAAATGTTTTTATTTCAATCCAATGTTTGCTATAGCATTCTTATATAATAAAGATGTCTGATCTTTCAAATTTATTGTGAGCAATTCTTTCTATTTCATCGATATACTAATAGAAGTTTGATCTTAATAATTACCCATAAGAAATGTTTTTATTTCAACCGATTGTTGCTATAGCATTCTTATATAATAAAGATGTCTGATCTTTCAAATTTATTGTGAGCAATTCTTTCTATTTCATCGATATACTAATAGAAGTTTGATCTTAATAATTTCCCATAAGAAATGATTTTATTTCAACCGAATGATTGCTATAGCATTCTTATATGATAAAGAAGTCTGATCTTAATAATTTATTGTGAGCAATTCTTTCTATTTTATCAATATTCTAATAGTAGTCTGATCTTAATAATTTTTCTTAAAAATTGTATTTATTTCAACCGATTTTTGCTATATAATAAAGAAGTCTGATCTTTCAAATTTATTGTGAGCAATTCTTTCTATTTCCTCGGTATACTAATAGAAGTATGATCTTAAAAAATTTCCTATAAGAAATGATTTTATTTCAACAGATTGTTGCTATAGCATTCTCATATAATAAAGATGTCTAATCTTTCAAATTTATTGTGAGCAATTCTTTCTATTTCATCGGTATAATAATAGAAGTTTGATCTTAATAATTTCCCATAAGAAATGATTTTATTTCAACCGAATGTTTGCTATATAATAAAGAAGTCTGATCTTTCAAATTTATTGTGAGCAATTCTTTCTATTTCATCAATATACTAATAGTAGTCTGATCTTAATAATTTTTCTTAAAAATTGTATTTATTTCAACCGATTTTTGCTATATAATAAAGAAGTCTGATCTTTCAAATTTATTGTGAGCAATTCTTTCTATTTCCTCGGTATACTAATAGAAGTATGATCTTAAAAAATTTCCTATAAGAAATGATTTTATTTCAACAGATTGTTGCTATAGCATTCTTATATAATAACGAAGTCTGATCTTAATAATTTATTGTGAGCAATTCTTTCTATTTTATCAATATTCTAATAGTAGTCTGATCTTAATAATTTCCCATAAGAAATGATTTTATTTCAACCGATTGTTGCTATAGCATTCTTTTATGATAAAGAAGTGTGATCTTTCAAATTTATTATGAGCAATTCTTTCTATTTCATCGGTATACTAATAGAATTTTGATCTTAATAATTTCCCATAAGAGATGTTTTTATTTCAACCGATTGTTGCTATAGCAATCTTATATAATAAAGATGTCTGATCTTAATAATTTATTGTGAGCAATTCTTTCTATTTCATCGGTATACTAATAGAAGTTTGATCTTAATAATTTCCCATAAGAAATGTTTTTATTTCAACAGATTGTTGCTATAGCATAATCATATAATAAAGATGTCTAATCTTTCAAATTTATTGTGAGCAATTCTTTCTATTTCATCGGTATAATAATAGAAGTTTGATCTTAATAATTTCCCATAAGAAATGTTTTTATTTCAACAGATTGTTGCTATAGCATTCTCATATAATAAAGATGTCTAATCTTTCAAATTTATTGTGAGCAATTCTTTCTATTTCATCGGTATAATAATAGAAGTTTGATCTTAATAATTTCCCATAAGAAATAATTTTATTTCAACCGAATGTTTGCTATATAATAAAGAAGTCTGATCTTAATAATTTGTTGTGAGCAATTCTTTCTATTTCATCGGTATAAAAATAAAAGTTTGATCTTAATATTTTCCCATAAGAAATGTTTTTATTTCAACTAATTGTTGCTATATAATAAAGAATTCTGATCTTTTAAATTTATTGTGAGCAATTCTTTCTATTTCATCGGTATACTAATAAAAGTTCGATCTTAATAATTTCCCATAAGAAATATTTTTATTTCAACCGATTGTTGCAATAGCATTCTTATATAATATAGATGTCTGATCTTTCAAATTTATTGTGATCAATTCTTTCTAATTCATCAATATTCTAATGGTAGTCTGATCTTAATAATTTCATATAAGAGATGTTTTTATTTCAACCGATTGTTGCTATAGCATTCTTATATAATAAAGAAGTCTGATCTTAATATATTATTGTGAGCAATTCTTTCTATTTCATCGGTATACTAATAGAAGTTTGATCTTAATAATTTCCCATAAGGGATGTTTGTATTTCAACCGATTGTTGCTATAGCATTCTTATATAATAAAGAAGTCTGATCTTAATATATTATTGTGAGCAATTCTTTCTATTTCATCGGTATACTAATAGAAGTTTGATATTAATTATTTCCCTTAAATATTGTATTTATTTCAACCGATTGTTGCTATAGCATTCTTATATAATATAGATGTCTGATCTTTCAAATTTATTGTGAGCAATTCTTTCTATTTCATCGGTATAAAAATAAAAGTTTGATCTTAATATTTTCCCATAAGAAATGTTTTTATTTCAACTAATGTTGCTATATAATAAAGAATTCTTATCTTTTAAATTTATTATGAGCAATTCTTTCTATTTCATCGGTATACTAATAGAAGTTTGATCTTAAGAATTTCCCATAAGAGATGTTTTTATTTCAACCGATTGTTGCTATGAAATTAAGAAGTCTGATCTTTCAAATTTATTGTGAGCAATTCTTTCTATTTCATCGATATACTAATAGAAGTCTGACCTTAATAATTTCCTTTAAAAATTGTATTTATTTCAACCGATTGTTGCTATAGCATTCTTATATAATAAAGAAGTCTTATCTTAATATATTATTGTGAGCAATTCTTTCTATTTCATCGGTATACTAATAGAATTTTGATCTTAATAATTTCCCATAAGAAATGTTTTTATTTCAACCGATTGTTGCTATAGCAATCTTATATAATAAAGATGTCTGATCTTAATAATTTATTGTGAGCAATTCTTTCTATTTCATCGGTATACTAATAGAAGTTTGATCTTAATAATTTCCCATAAGAAATGTTTTTATTTCGACAGATTGTTGCTATAGCATAATCATATAATAAAGATGTCTAATCTTTCAAATTTATTGTGAGCAATTCTTTCTATTTCATCGGTATAATAATAGAAGTTTGATCTTAATAATTTCCCATAAGAAATGTTTTTATTTCAACAGATTGTTGCTATAGCATTCTCATATAATAAAGATGTCTAATCTTTCAAATTTATTGTGAGCAATTCTTTCTATTTCATCGGTATAATAATAGAAGTTTGATCTTAATAATTTCCCATAAGAAATAATTTTATTTCAACCGAATGTTTGCTATATAATAAAGAAGTCTGATCTTAATAATTTGTTGTGAGCAATTCTTTCTATTTCATCGGTATAAAAATAAAAGTTTGATCTTAATATTTTCCCATAAGAAATGTTTTTATTTCAACTAATTGTTGCTATATAATAAAGAATTCTGATCTTTTAAATTTATTGTGAGCAATTCTTTCTATTTCATCGGTATACTAATAAAAGTTCGATCTTAATAATTTCCCATAAGAAATATTTTTATTTCAACCGATTGTTGCAATAGCATTCTTATATAATATAGATGTCTGATCTTTCAAATTTATTGTGATCAATTCTTTCTAATTCATCAATATTCTAATGGTAGTCTGATCTTAATAATTTCACATAAGAGATGTTTTTATTTCAACCGATTGTTGCTATAGCATTCTTATATAATAAAGAAGTCTGATCTTAATATATTATTGTGAGCAATTCTTTCTATTTCATCGGTATACTAAAAGAAGTTTGATATTAATTATTTCCCTTAAATATTGTATTTATTTCAACCGATTGTTGCTATAGCATTCTTATATAATATAGATGTCTGATCTTTCAAATTTATTGTGAGCAATTCTTTCTTTTTCATCGATATTCTAATAGAAGTTTGATATTAATATTTTCCAATAAGAAATGTTTTCATTTCAACCAATTGTTGCTATGAAATAAAGAAGTCTGATCTTTCAAATTTATTGTGAGCAATTCTTTCTATTTCATCGATATACTAATAGAAGTCTGACCTTAATAATTTCCCTTAAAAATTGTATTTATTTCAACCGATTGTTGCTATAGCATTCTTATATAATAAAGAAGTCTGATCTTAATATATTATTGTGAGCAATTCTTTCTATTTCATCGGTATACTAATAGAAGTTTGATCTTAATAATTTCCCATAAGGGATGTTTTTATTTCAACCGATTGTTGCTATAGCATTCTTATATAATAACGAAGTCGGATCTTAATATATTATTGTGACCAATTCTTTCTATTTCATCGGTATACTAATAGAAGTTTGATATTAATTATTTCCCTTAAATATTGTATTTATTTCAACCGATTGTTGCTATAGCATTCTTATATAATATAGATGTCTGATCTTTCAAATTTATTGTGAGCAATTCTTTCTATTTCATCGGTATAAAAATAAAAGTTTGATCTTAATATTTTCCCATAAGAAATGTTTTAATTTCAACTAATTGTTGCTATATAATAAAGAATTCTGATCTTTTAAATTTATTATGAGCAATTCTTTCTATTTCATCGGTATACTAATAGAAGTTTGATCTTAATAATTTCCCATAAGAGATGTTTTTATTTCAACCGATTGTTGCTATAGCATTCTTATATAATAAAGAAGTCTGATCTTAATATATTATTGTGAGCAATTCTTTCTATTTCATCGGTATACTAATAGAAGTTTGATATTAATTATTTCCCTTAAATATTGTATTTATTTCAACCGATTGTTGCTATAGCATTCTTATATAATATAGATGTCTGATCTTTCAAATTTATTGTGAGCAATTCTTTCTTTTTCATCGATATTCTAATAGAAGTTTGATCTTAATATTTTCCAATAAGAAATGTTTTCATTTCAACCAATTGTTGCTATGAAATAAAGAAGTCTGATCTTTCAAATTTATTGTGAGCAATTCTTTCTATTTCATCGATATACTAATAGAAGTCTGACCTTAATAATTTCCCTTAAAAATTGTATTTATTTCAACCGATTGTTGCTATAGCATTCTTATATAATAAAGAAGTCTTATCTTAATATATTATTGTGAGCAATTCTTTCTATTTCATCGGTATACTAATAGAAGTTTGATATTAATTTTTTCCCTTAAAAATTGTATTTATTTCAACCGATTGTTGCTATAGAATTCTCATATAATAAAGATGTCTGATCTTAATAATTTATTGTGAGCAATTCTTTCTATTTCATCGGTATACTAATAGAAGTCTGATCTTAATAATTTTAATAATAATAAGAAATGTTTTTATTTCAACCGATTGTTGCTATAGCATTCTTATATCATAAAGATGTCTGATCTTTCAAATTTATTGTGAGCAATTCTTTCTATTTCATCGGTATACTAATAGAAATTTGATCTTAATAATTTCCCATAAGAAATGTTTTTATTTCAACCGATTGTTGCTATAGCATTCTTTATGATAAAGAAGTGTGATCTTTCAAATTTATTTTGAGCAATTCTTTCTATTTCATCGGTATACTAATAGAAGTTTGATCTTAATAATTTCCCATAAGAGATGTTTTTATTTCAACCGATTGTTGCTATAGCATTCTTATATAATAAAGATGTCTGATCTTCCAAATTTATTGTGAGCAATTCTTTCTATTTCATCGGTATACTAATAGGAGTCTGATCTTAATAATTTCCCATAAGAAATAATTTTATTTCAACCGAATGTTTGCTATATAATAAAGAAGTCTGATCTTTCAAATTTATTGTGAGCAATTCTTTCTATTTCATCGGTATACTAATAGAAGTTTGATCTTAATATTTTCCCATAAGAAATGTTTTTATTTCAAACAATTGTGGCTATATATTAAAGAATTCTGATCTTTTAAATTTATTGTGAGCAATTCTTTTTATTTTGTCAGTATACTAATAGTAGTCTGATCTTAATAATTTTAATAATAATAAGAAATGTTTTTATTTCAACCGATTGTTGCTATAAGCATTCTCATTTAATAAAGATGTCTGATCTTTCAAATTTATTGTGAGCAATTCTTTCTATTTCATCGGTATACTAATAGAAGTTTGATCTTTAATAATTTCCCATAAGAAATGTTTTTATTTCAACCGATTGTTTCTATAGCATTCTTATATTTCATCGGTATACTAATAGAAATTTGATCTTAATAATTTCCCATAAGAAATGAATCTCTTGATTCCGCTGTTTTTCCATGTCTTTGGAAGGAATCATATATTATCCCTCGTCACAAAAAGGGAGCTAAATCCGATATATCGAATTACAGAGGAATTGCAAGGTTGTCTGCAATCCCAAAATTATTCGAAAAAATTGTAACATCAACTTTGCAGCACCTCTGTAAGTCGATAATTTCCCCTTTTCAACATGGCTTTATTAAGAGTCGTTCTACCACGACTAATCTGCTTGAATTCACATCATTGGTGAATGATGCATTCCTAAGTAGAATGCAAACAGATGTCATTTATACTGATTTCAGTAAAGCATTTGACTCTGTAAATCATGATCTTTTAATCTTCAAGCTCGATCGAATTGGATTCCCCCCACACTTCTGACTTGGATTTCCTCTTATTTAAAAAACAGAACCCAAAGAGTTCTGTTGAGATCCGAAAATTTCTATCTTGGTCCATTATTTTTCACATTATTTATTAATGACCTGCCATCTATTTTGTCCCACTCACGCATCTTTATGTATGCTGATGATGTGAAACTTATTCCTTCATACAACGATTCTTCTAAATATATTTGTCTGCAAGATGACTGTAACTCCATGCATCTTTGGTGTCAGGCTAATAAGTTGCATTTAAATATTTCTAAATGCTTGTTTATGACTTTTAGTCGAATTACTCCACACTTAGTCACGTATACGCTTGACAATGTACCCTTGCAACGTATAACGACTGTGGAAGACCTTGGTGTACTTTTTGATGCCAAACTTAGTTTCATTCTGCATATCTCCTCTATAACTAACAAAGCCAAGGGTGTTCTTGGATTCATTAAACATTGGTCCAAGGAGTTTAATGATCCCTTTGTTACCAAAATCCTTTATATATCTAGTTCGCCCCATACTAGAATATTGTTCATGTGTTTGGAGTCCTCAATATGGAATCCATCAAGTTCGTATTGAATCCATTCAGAAGCAATTCCTCCTCTTTGCCCTTCGTGGCTTAAACTGGGATCCCGATCGCCGTCTTCCACCGTACTCTGATAGGCTCTTACTCATTGATCTCCCTTCATTAAGTAACCGTAGAACTATCCTTGGTATTATTTTTCTTCATAAATTAATTATCGGTGACATTAGCTCTCCTTTTCTATTATCTCGTCTTAACTTTCATGTTCCACGTAGACTAACAAGAAATTATTATCCCTTATTTTTATCTAATTGCACAACTGACTATGCGTTGCACAATCGATTCCGTGTACTGTGCTCCAATTACAACGAATTTTATCACGATATCTCTTTAGAACTCTCTCTCTTACACCTAAAATCTGCTCTTCTATTCTATCTTCGGGAGAACCCCAATCATTGATTGGTTGACGTGGTTGCTGCCTTGGCAACACTGCTTCTTTTTTGGTTGGTGTTTTCCTGAATTGTCCTCTTTTCTCTCTGTTTTTCTTTTTCTTTTTCTTTATTATAATTTAATACATCACTAAGAAAGTCCGGATACCTACCGAGAATCCGCTCAAAATCTCGAGATTCTGATTATTCAATACTCGATTGATTTTTGATATTTTTTTAATGTAGAAATGGATGTAGTTCTATGTCGGATATCTGCATTATAATTATTAATTATTTTCGCCACA
This sequence comes from Drosophila repletoides, assembly GCA_018150835.1. Taxonomy (NCBI): domain Eukaryota; kingdom Metazoa; phylum Arthropoda; class Insecta; order Diptera; family Drosophilidae; genus Drosophila; species Drosophila repletoides. Next base: position 159,832 of record JAECWQ010000145.1, on the reverse strand, counting down.
GCAATGGCTTGGATTGAAGCGCGATACATTGACACATCTGCTCCATCTACTATGGATCCTCGGTTCCATCAAATTGGGGCACACGGTCACATTGTTTATTATGTATGTCCATGTGATGTGTTATCTTACTTTATTACTCTCTTTCTTTCTATCCTTTTGTCTATTATGTTCTTTTTCATTCTATTTTCAACAATCTTTATATTTATTTTTCGCCTTTTTCCTGGTCTGATTGGGTTTTCCCCAATCCTGCGCAACAAATGTTGGACCATAAAAATTGATAGATTTTAATACCCCAGAATTCAATTTTAATCTTACTTGTAAATTTTTATTTAATTTATATAATAATTATATTAATTCTTTTGTAATCCTTTAATCGACTGCAATTAGTCGATTTATTAAAAAATAAATAAAAAAAAAAAAAAATTTCAACCGAATGTTTGCTATATAATAAAGAAATCTGATCTTTCAAATTTATTGTGAGCAATTCTTTCTATTTCATCGGTATACTAATAGTAGTCTGATCTTAATAATTTCCCATAAGAAATGTTTTTATATAAACCGATTGTTGTTATAGCATTCTCATATAATAAAGATGTCTGATCTTTCAAATTTATTGTAAGCAATTCTTTCTATTTCATCGGTATACTAATAGAAATTTGATATTAATAATTTTCCATAAGAAATGATTTTATTTCAACCGAATGTTTGCTATATAATAAAGAAGTCTGATCTTTCAAATTTATTGTGAGCAATTCTATCTATTTCATCGGTATATTAATAGAAGTTTGATCTTAAAAAATTTCCCATAAGAAATGTTTTTATTTCAACAGATTGTTGCTATAGCATTCTAATATAATATGGAAGTCTGATCTTAATAATTTATTGTGAGCAATTCTTTCTATTTCATCAATATTCTAATAGTAGTCTGATCTTAATAATATCCCTTCAAAATTGTATTTATTTCAACCGATTGTTGCTATATAATAAATAAGTCTGATCTTTCAAATTTATTGTGAGCAATTCTTTCTATTTCATCGGTATGCTAATAGAAGTATGATCTTAAAAAATTTCCCATAAGAAATGATTTTATTTCAACAGATTGTTGCTATAGCATTCTTATATAATAACGAAGTCTGATCTTAATAATTTATTGTGAGCAATTCTTTCTATTTCATCAATATTCTAATAGTAGTCTGATCTTAATAATTTTCCATAAGAAATCATTTTATTTCAACCGATTGTTGCTATAGCATTCTTATATAATAAAGATGTCTGATCTTTCAAATTTATTGTGAGCAATTCATTCTATTTCATCGGTATACTAATAGAAGTTTAATCTTAATAATTTCCCATAAGAAATGTTTTTATTTCAACCGATTGTTGCTATAGCATTCTTATATAATAAAGATGTCTGATCTTTCAAATTTATTGTGAGCAATTCTTTCTATTTCATCGGTATACTAATAGAAGTTTGATATTAATTATTTCCCTTAAACATTTTATTTATTTCAACCGATTATTGCTATAGCATTCTTATATAATTACGAAGTCAGATCTTAATAATTTATTGTGAGCAATTCTTTCTATTTCATCAATATTCTAATAGTGGTCTGATCTTAAGAATTTCCCATTAGAAATGATTTTATTTCCACCGATTGTTGCTATAGCATTCTTATATAATAAAGATGTCCGATCTTTCAAATTTATTGTGAGCAATTCTTTCTATTTCATCGGTATACTAATAGAAATTCGATCTTAATAATTTCCCATAAGAAATGTTTTTATTTCAACCGAATGTTTGCTATATAATAAAGAAGTCTGATCTTTCAAATTTATTGTGAGCAATTCTTTCTATTTCATCGGTATACTAATAGAAGTATGATCTTAAAAAATTTCCCATAAGAATTTTTTTAATTCAACAGATTGTTGCTATAGCTTTCTTATATAATAAATAAGTCTGATCTTAATAATTTATTGTGAGCAATTCTTTCTATTTCATCGGTATACTAATAGAAGTTTGATCTTAATAATTTCCCATAAGAAATGTTTTTATTTCAACCGATTGTTGCTATATCATTCTAATATAATAAAGATATCTGATCTTTCAAATTTATTGTGAGCAATTCTTTCTATTTCATCGGTATACTAATAGAAGTTTGATATTAATTATTTCCCTTAACCATTGTATTATTTCAACCGATTGTTGCTGTAGCATTCTTATATAATAAAGATGTCTGATCTTTCAAATTTATTGTGAGAAATTCTTTCTATTTCATCGGTATACTAATAGAAGTTTGATCTTAATATTTTCCCATAAGAAATGATTTTATTTCCACCGATTGTTGCTATAGCATTCTAATAAAATAAAGATGTCCGATCTTTCAAATTTATTGTGAGCAATTCTTTCTATTTCATCGGTATACTAATAGAAATTTGATCTTAAAAAATTTCCCAAAAGAAATGTTTTTATTTCAACAGATTGTTGCTATAGCATTCTTATCTAATAACGAAGTCTGATCTTAAAAATTTATTGTGAGCAATTCTTTCTATTTCATCAATATTCTAATAGTAGTCTTATCAAAATAATTTCGCTTCAAAATTGTATTTATTTCAACCGATTGTTGCTATATAATAAAGAAGTCTGATCTTTCAAATTTATTGTGAGCAATTCTTTCTATTTCATCGGTATACTAATAGAAGTTTGATCTTAAAGAATTTCCCATAAGAAATGTTTTTATTTCAACAGATTGTTGCTATAGCATTCTTATCTAATAACGAAGTCTGATCTTAAAAATTTATTGTGAGCAATTCTTTCTATTTCATCAATATTCTAATAGTAGTCTGATCTAAATAATTTCCCTTCAAAATTGTATTTATTTCAACCGATTGTTGCTATATAATAAAGAAGTCTGATCTTTCAAATTTATTGTGAGCAATTCTTTCTATTTCATCGGTATACTAATAGAAGTATGATCTTAAAAAATATCCCATAAGAATTGTTTTTAATTCAACAGATTGTTGCTATAGCTTTCTTATATAATAACGAAGTCTGATCTTAATAATTTATTGTGAGCAATTCTTTCTATTTCATCAATATTCTAATAGTAGTCTGATCTTAATAATTTTCCATAAGAAATCATTTTATTTCAACCGATTGTTGCTATATCATTCTTATATAATAAAGATGTCTGATCTTTCAAATTTATTGTGAGCAATTCTTTCTATTTCATTGGTATACTAATAGAAGTTTGATCTTAATAATTTCCCATAAGAAATGTTTTTATTTCAACCGATTGTTGCTATAGGATTCTTATATAATAAAGATGTCTGATCTTTCAAATTTATTGTGAGCAATTCTTTCTATTTCATCGGTATACTAATAGAAGTTTGATCTTAATAATTTCCCATAAGAAATGTTTTTATTTCAACCGATTGTTGCTATAGGATTCTTATATAATAAAGATGTCTGATCTTTCAAATTTATTGTGAGCAATTCTTTCTATTTCATCGATATACTAATAGAAGTCTGACCTTAATAATTTCCCTTAAATATTTTATTTATTTCAACCGATTATTGCTATAGCATTCTTATATAATAACGAAGTCTGATCTTAATAATTTATTGTGAGCAATTCTTTCTATTTCATCAATATTCTAATAGTAGTCTGATCTAAATAATTTCCCTTCAAAATTGTATTTATTTCAACTGATTGTTGCTATATAATAAAAGAAGTCTTTCAAATTTATTGTGAGCAATTCTTTCTATTTCATCGGTATACTAATAGAAGTATGATCTTAAAAAATTTCCCATAAGAATTGTTTTTAATTCAACAGATTGTTGCTATAGCTTTCTTATATAATAATGAAGTCTGATCTTAATAATTTATTGTGAGCATTTCTTTCTATTTCATCAATATTCTAATAGTAGTCTGATCTAAATAATTTCCCTTAAACATTGTATTATTTCAACCGATTGTTGCTGTAGCATTCTTATATAATAAAGATGTCTGATCTTTCAAATTTATTGTGAGCAATTCTTTCTATTTCATCGGTATACTAATAGAAGTTTGATCTTAATAATTTCCCATAAGAAATGTTTTTATTTCAACCGATTGTTGCTATAGCATTCTTATATAATAAAGATGTCCGATCTTTTAAATTTATTGTGAGCAATTCTTTCTATTTCATCGGTATACTAATAGAAATTTGATCTTAATAATTTCCCATAAGAAATGTTTTTATTTCAACCGAATGTTTGCTATATAATAAAGAAGTCTGATCTTTCAAATTTATTGTGCGCAATTCTTTCTATTTCATCGGTATAATAATAGAAGTTTGATCTTAAAAAATTTCCCATTAGAAATGTTTTTATTTCAACAGATTGTTGCTATAGCATTCTTATCTAATAACGAAGTCTGATCTTAAAAATTTATTGTGAGCAATTCTTTCTATTTCATCAATATTCTAATTGTAGTCTGATCTAAATAATTTCCCTTAAACATTGTATTATTTCAACCGATTGTTGCTGTAGCATTCTTATATTATAAAGATATCTGATCTTTCAAATTTATTGTGAGAAATTCTTTCTATTTCATCGGTATACTAATAGAAGTTTGATCTTAATATTTTCCCATAAGAAATGTTTTTATTTCAACCAATAGTTGCTATATAATAAAGAATTCTGATCTTTCAAATTTATTGTGAGCAATTCTTTCTATTTCATCGGTATACTAATAGAAGTATGATCTTAAAAAATTTCCCATAAGAATTGTTTTTAATTCAACCGATTGTTGCTATAGCATTCTTATCTAATAACGAAGTCTGATCTTAAAAATTTATTGTGAGCAATTCTTTCTATTTCATCAATATTCTAATAGTAGTCTGATCTAAATAATTTCCCTTAAACATTGTATTATTTCAACCGATTGTTGCTGTAGCATTCTTATATAATAAAGATGTCTGATCTTTCAAATTTATTGTGAGCAATTCTTTCTATTTCATCAATATTCTAATAGTAGTCTGATCTAAATAATTTCCCTTCAAAATTGTATTTATTTCAACCGATTGTTGCTATATAATAAAGAAGTCTGATCTTTCAAATTTATTGTGACCAATTCTTTCTATTTCATTGGTATACTAATAGAAGTATGATCTTAAAAAATTTCCCATAAGAATTGTTTTTAATTCAACCGATTGTTGCTATAGCATTCTTATCTAATAACGAAGTCTGATCTTAAAAATTTATTGTGAGCAATTCTTTCTATTTCATCAATATTCTAATAGTAGTCTGATCTAAATAATTTCCCTTAAACATTGTATTATTTCAACCGATTGTTGCTGTAGCATTCTTATATAATAAAGATGTCTGATCTTTCAAATTTATTGTGAGAAATTCTTTCTATTTCATCGGTATACTAATAGAAGTTTGATCTTAATATTTTCCCATAAGAAATGTTTTTATTTCAACCAATAGTTGCTATATAATAAAGAATTCTGATCTTTCAAATTTATTGTGAGCAATTCTTTCTATTTCATCGGTATACTAATAGAAATTTGATCTTAATAATTTCCCATAAGAAATGATTTTATTTCAACCGAATGTTTGCTATATAATAAAGAAGTCTGATCTTTCAAATTTATTGTGAGCAATTCTTTCTATTTCATCGGTATAGTAATAGTAGTCTGATCTTAATAATTTCCTTAAAAATTGTATTTATTTCAACCGATTGTTGCTATAGCATTCTTATATAATAAAGAAGTCTGATCTTAATATATTATTGTGAGCAATTCTTTCTATTTCATCGGTACACTAATAGAAGTTTGATATTAATTATTTCCCTTAAGCATTGTATTTATTTCAACCGATTGTTGCTACAGCATTCTTATATAATAAAGAAGTCTAATCTTTCAAATTTATTGTGAGCAATTCTTTCTATTTCATCGGTATACTAATAGAAGTTTGATCTTAAAAAATTTCCCATAAGAAATGTTTTTATTTCAACAGATTGTTGCTATAGCATTCTTATCTAATAACGAAGTCTGATCTTAAAAATTTATTGTGAGCAATTCTTTCTATTTCATCAATATTCTAATAGTAGTCTGTCTAAATAATTTCCCTTCAAAATTGTATTTATTTCAACCGATTGTTGCTATATAATAAAGAAGTCTGATCTTTCAAATTTATTGTGAGCAATTCTTTCTATTTCATCGGTATACTAATAGAAGTATGATCTTAAAAAATTTCCCATAAGAATTGTTTCTAATTCAATAGATTGTTGTTATAGCTTTCTTATATAATAACGAAGTCTGATCTTAATAATTTATTGTGAGCAATTCTTTCTATTTCATCAATATTCTAATAGTAGTCTGATCTTAATAATTTTCCATAAAAAATGATTTTATTTCAACCGATTGTTGCTATAGCATTCTTATATAATAACGAAGTCTGATCTTAATAATTTATTGTGAGCATTTCTTTCTATTTCATCAATATTCTAATAGTAGTCTGATCTAAATAATTTCCCTTAAACATTGTATTATTTCAACCGATTGTTGCTGTAGCATTCTTATATAATAAAGATGTCTGATCTTTCAAATTTATTGTGAGCAATTCTTTCTATTTCATCGGTATACTAATAGAAGTTTGATCTTAATAATTTCCCATAAAAAATGTTTTTATTTCAACCGATTGTTGCTATAGCATTCTTATATAATAAAGATGTCCGATCTTTTAAATTTATTGTGAGCAATTCTTTCTATTTCATCGGTATACTAATAGAAATTTGATCTTAATAATTTCCCATAAGAAATGTTTTTATTTCAACCGAATGTTTGCTATATAATAAAGAAGTCTGATCTTTCAAATTTATTGTGCGCAATTCTTTCTATTTCATCGGTATAATAATAGAAGTTTGATCTTAAAAAATTTCCCATTAGAAATGTTTTTATTTCAACAGATTGTTGCTATAGCATTCTTATCTAATAACGAAGTCTGATCTTAAAAATTTATTGTGAGCAATTCTTTCTATTTCATCAATATTCTAATTGTAGTCTGATCTAAATAATTTCCCTTAAACATTGTATTATTTCAACCGATTGTTGCTGTAGCATTCTTATATTATAAAGATGTCTGATCTTTCAAATTTATTGTGAGAAATTCTTTCTATTTCATCGGTATACTAATAGAAGTTTGATCTTAATATTTTCCCATAAGAAATGTTTTAATTTCAACCAATAGTTGCTATATAATAAAGAATTCTGATCTTTCAAATTTATTGTGAGCAATTCTTTCTATTTCATCGGTATACTAATAGAAGTATGATCTTAAAAAATTTCCCATAAGAATTGTTTTTAATTCAACCGATTGTTGCTATAGCATTCTTATCTAATAACGAAGTCTGATCTTAAAAATTTATTGTGAGCAATTCTTTCTATTTCATCAATATTCTAATAGTAGTCTGATCTAAATAATTTCCCTTAAACATTGTATTATTTCAACCGATTGTTGCTGTAGCATTCTTATATAATAAAGATGTCTGATCTTTCAAATTTATTGTGAGCAATTCTTTCTATTTCATTGGTATACTAATAGAAGTATGATCTTAAAAAATTTCCCATAAGAATTGTTTTTAATTCAACCGATTGTTGCTATAGCATTCTTATCTAATAACGAAGTCTGATCTTAAAAATGTATTGTGAGCATTTCTTTCTATTTCATCAATATTCTAATAGTAGTCTGATCTAAATAATTTCCTTAAACATTGTATTATTTCAACCGATTGTTGCTGTAGCATTCTTATATAATAAAGATGTCTGATCTTTCAAATTTATTGTGAGCAATTCTTTCTATTTCATCGGTATACTAATAGAAGTTTGATCTTAATAATTTCCCATAAGAAATGTTTTTATTTCAACCGATTGTTGCTATAGCATTCTTATATAATAAAGATGTCCGATCTTTTAAATTTATTGTGAGCAATTCTTTCTATTTCATCGGTATACTAATAGAAATTTGATCTTAATAATTTCCCATAAGAAATGTTTTTATTTCAACCGAATGTTTGCTATATAATAAAGAAGTCTGATCTTTCAAATTTATTGTGCGCAATTCTTTCTATTTCATCGGTATAATAATAGAAGTTTGATCTTAAAAAAATTTCCCATTAGAAATGTTTTTATTTCAACAGATTGTTGCTATAGCATTCTTATCTAATAACGAAGTCTGATCTTAAAAATTTATTGTGAGCAATTCTTTCTATTTCATCAATATTCTAATTGTAGTCTGATCTAAATAATTTCCCTTAAACATTGTATTATTTCAACCGATTGTTGCTGTAGCATTCTTATATTATAAAGATGTCTGATCTTTCAAATTTATTGTGAGAAATTCTTTCTATTTCATCGGTATACTAATAGAAGTTTGATCTTAATATTTTCCCCATAAGAAATGTTTTTATTTCAACCAATAGTTGCAATATAATAAAGAATTCTGATCTTTCAAATTTATTGTGAGCAATTCTTTCTATTTCATCGGTATACTAATAGAAGTTTGATCTTAAAAAATTTCCCATAAGAAATGTTTTTATTTCAACAGATTGTTGCTATAGCATTCTTATCTAATAACGAAGTCTGATCTTAAAAATTTATTGTGAGCAATTCTTTCTATTTCATCAATATTCTAATAGTAGTCTGTCTAAATAATTTCCCTTCAAAATTGTATTTATTTCAACCGATTGTTGCTATATAATAAAGAAGTCTGATCTTTCAAATTTATTGTGACCAATTCTTTCTATTTCATTGGTATACTAATAGAAGTATGATCTTAAAAAATTTCCCATAAGAATTGTTTTTAATTCAACCGATTGTTGCTATAGCATTCTTATCTAATAACGAAGTCTGATCTTAAAAATTTATTGTGAGCAATTCTTTCTATTTCATCAATATTCTAATAGTAGTCTGATCTAAATAATTTCCCTTAAACATTGTATTATTTCAACCGATTGTTGCTGTAGCATTCTTATATAATAAAGATGTCTGATCTTTCAAATTTATTGTGAGAAATTCTTTCTATTTCACCGGTATACTAATAGAAGTTTGATCTTAATATTTTCCCATAAGAAATGTTTTTATTTCAACCAATAGTTGCTATATAATAAAGAATTCTGATCTTTCAAATTTATTGTGAGCAATTCTTTCTATTTCATCGGTATACTAATAGAAATTTGATCTTAATAATTTCCCATAAGAAATGATTTTATTTCAACCGAATGTTTGCTATATAATAAAGAAGTCTGATCTTTCAAATTTATTGTGAGCAATTCTTTCTATTTCATCGGTATAGTAATAGTAGTCTGATCTTAATAATTTCCTTAAAAATTGTATTTATTTCAACCGATTGTTGCTATAGCATTCTTATATAATAAAGAAGTCTGATCTTAATATATTATTGTGAGCAATTCTTTCTATTTCATCGGTACACTAATAGAAGTTTGATATTAATTATTTCCCTTAAGCATTGTATTTATTTCAACCGATTGTTGCTACAGCATTCTTATATAATAAAGAAGTCTAATCTTTCAAATTTATTGTGAGCAATTCTTTCTATTTCATCGGTATACTAATAGAAGTTTGATCTTAAAAAATTTCCCATAAGAAATGTTTTTATTTCAACAGATTGTTGCTATAGCATTCTTATCTAATAACGAAGTCTGATCTTAAAAATTTATTGTGAGCAATTCTTTCTATTTCATCAATATTCTAATAGTAGTCTGTCTAAATAATTTCCCTTCAAAATTGTATTTATTTCAACCGATTGTTGCTATATAATAAAGAAGTCTGATCTTTCAAATTTATTGTGAGCAATTCTTTCTATTTCATCGGTATACTAATAGAAATTTGATCTTAAAAAATTTCCCATAAGAATTGTTTCTAATTCAATAGATTGTTGTTATAGCTTTCTTATATAATAACGAAGTCTGATCTTAATAATTTATTGTGAGCAATTCTTTCTATTTCATCAATATTCTAATAGTAGTCTGATCTTAATAATTTTCCATAAAAAATGATTTTATTTCAACCGATTGTTGCTATAGCATTCTTATATAATAACGAAGTCTGATCTTAATAATTTATTGTGAGCAATTCTTTCTATTTCATCAATATTCTAATAGTTGTCTGATCTTAATAATTTCCCTTAAACATTGTATTATTTGAACCGATTGTTGCTGTAGCATTCTTATATAATAAAGATGTCTGATCTTTCAAATTTATTGTGAGAAATTCTTTCTATTTCATCGGTATACTAATAGAAGTTTGATCTTAATATTTTCCCATAAGAAATGTTTCTATTTCAACCAATAGTTGCTATATAATAAAGAATTCTGATCTTTCAAATTTATTGTGAGCAATTCTTTCTATTTCATCGGTATACTAATAGAAATTTGATCTTAATAATTTCCCATAAGAAATGATTTTATTTCAACCGAATGTTTGCTATATAATAAAGAAGTCTGATCTTTCAAATTTATTGTGAGCAATTCTTTCTATTTCATCGGTATACTAATAGAAGTTTGATATTAATTATTTCCCTTAAACATTTTATTTATTACAACCGATTATTGCTATAGCATTCTTATATAATAACGAAGTCTGATCTTAATAATTTATTGTGAGCAATTCTTTCTATTTCATCGGTATACTAATAGAAGTTTGATATTAATTATTTCCCTTAAACATTTTATTTATTTCAACCGATTGTTGCTGTAGCATTCTTATATAATAAAGATGTCTGATCTTTCAAATTTATTGTGAGAAATTCTTTCTATTTCATCGGTATACTAATAGAAGTTTGATCTTAATATTTTCCCATAAGAAATGTTTCTATTTCAACCAATAGTTGCTATATAATAAAGAATTCTGATCTTTCAAATTTATTGTGAGGAATTCTTTCTATTTCATCGGTATACTAATAGAAATTTTTGATCTTAATAATTTCCCATAAGAAATGATTTTATTTTAACCGAATGTTTGCTATATAATAAAGAAGACTGATCTTTCAAAATTATTGTGAGCAATTATTTCTATTTCATCGGTACAATAATAGAAGTTTGATCTTAAAAAAACTTCCCATAAGAAATGTTTTTATTTCAACAGATTGTTGCTATAGCATTCTTATCTAATAACGAAGTCTGATCTTAAAAATTTATTGTGAGCAATTCTTTCTATTTCATCAATATTCTAATAGTAGTCTGTCTAAATAATTTCCTTCAAAATTGTATTTATTTGAACCGATTGTTGCTATATAATAAAGAAGTCTGATCTTTCAAATTTATTGTGAGCAATTCTTTCTATTTCATCGGTATACTAATAGAAGTATGATCTTAAAAAAATTTCCCATAAGAATTGTTTCTAATTCAATAGATTGTTGTTATAGCTTTCTTATATAATAACGAAGTCTGATCTTAAAAATTTATTGTGAGCAATTCTTTCTATTTCATCAATATTCTAATAGTAGTCTGTCTAAATAATTTCCCTTCAAAATTGTATTTATTTCAACCGATTGTTCCTATATAATAAAGAAGTCTGATCTTTCAAATTTATTGTGAGCAATTCTTTCTATTTCATCGGTATACTAATAGAAATTTGATCTTAATAATTTCCCATAAGAAATGATTTTATTTCAACCGAATGTTTGCTATATAATAAAGAAGTCTGATCTTTCAAATTTATTGTGAGCAATTCTTTCTATTTCATCGGTATACTAATAGAAGTTTGATATTAATTATTTCCCTTAAACATTTTATTTATTTCAACCGATTATTGCTATAGCATTCTTATATAATAACGAAGTCTGATCTTAATAATTTATTGTGAGCAATTCTTTCTATTTCATCAATATACTAATAGTAGTCTGATCTTAATAATTTTCCATAAAAAATGATTTTATTTCAACCGATTGTTGCTATAGCATTCTTATATAATAACGAAGTCTGATCTTAATACTTTATTGTGAGCAATTCTTTCTATTTCATCAATATTCTAATAGTTGTCTGATCTTAATAATTTCCCTTAAACATTGTTTTATTTCAACCGATTGTTGCTGTAGCATTCTTATATAATAAAGATGTCTGATCTTTCAAATTTATTGTGAGAAATTCTTTCTATTTCATCGGTATACTAATAGAAGTTTGATCTTAATATTTTCCCATAAGAAATGTTTCTATTTCAACCAATAGTTGCTATATAATAAAGAATTCTGATCTTTCAAATTTATTGTGAGCAATTCTTTCTATTTCATCGGTATACTAATAGAAATTTGATCTTAATAATTTCCCATAAGAAATGATTTTATTTCAACCGAATGTTTGCTATATAATAAAGAAGTCTGATCTTTCAAATTTATTGTGAACAATTCTTTCTATTTCATCGGTATACTAATAGAAGTTTGATATTAATTATTTCCCTTAAACATTTTATTTATTTCAACCGATTATTGCTATAGCATTCTTATATAATAACGAAGTCTGATCTTAATAATTTATTGTGAGAAATTCTTTCTATTTCATCGGTATACTAATAGAAGTTTGATCTTAATATTTTCCCATAAGAAATGTTTTTATTTCAACCAATAGTTGCTACATAATAAAGAATTCTGATCTTTCAAATTTATTGTGAGCAATTCTTTCTATTTCATCGGTATACTAATAGAAATTTGATCTTAATAATTTCCCATAAGAAATGATTTTATTTCAACCGAATGTTTGCTATATAATAAAGAAGTCTGATCTTTCAAATTTATTGTGAGCAATTCTTTCTATTTCATCGGTATACTAATAGAAGTTTGATATTAATTATTTCCCTTAAACATTTTATTTATTTCAACCGATTATTGTTATAGCATTCTTATATAATAACGAAGTCTGATCTTAATAATTTATTGTGAGCAATTCTTTCTATTTCATCAATATTCTAATAGTTGTCTGATCTTAAGAATTTCCCATTAGAAATGATTTTATTTCCACCGATTGTTGCTATAGCATTCTTATATAAAAAAGATGTCCGATCTTTCAAATTTATTGTGAGAAATTCTTTCTATTTCATCGGTATACTAATAGAAGTTTGATCTTAATATTTTCCCATAAGAAATGTTTTTATTTCAACCAATAGTTGCTACATAATAAAGAATTCTGATCTTTCAAATTTATTGTGAGCAATTCTTTCTATTTCATCGGTATACTAATAGAAATTTGATCTTAATAATTTCCCATAAGAAATGATTTTATTTCAACCGAATGTTTGCTATATAATAAAGAAGTCTGATCTTTCAAATTTATTGTGAGCAATTCTTTCTATTTCATCGGTATACTAATAGAAGTTTGATCTTAATAATTTCCCATAAGAAATGATTTTATTTCAACCAATAGTTGCTACATAATAAAGAATTCTGATCTTTCAAATTTATTGTGAGCAATTCTTTCTATTTCATCGGTATACTAATAGAAATTTGATCTTAATAATTTCCCATAAGAAATGATTTTATTTCAACCGAATGTTTGCTATATAATAAAGAAGTCTGATCTTTCAAATTTATTGTGAGCAATTCTTTCTATTTCATCGGTATACTAATAGAAGTTTGATATTAATTATTTCCCTTAAACATTTTATTTATTTCAACCGATTATTGTTATAGCATTCTTATATAATAACGAAGTCTGATCTTAATAATTTATTGTGAGCAATTCTTTCTATTTCATCAATATTCTAATAGTTGTCTGATCTTAAGAATTTCCCATTAGAAATGATTTTATTTCCACCGATTGTTGCTATAGCATTCTTATATAAAAAGATGTCCGATCTTTCAAATTTATTGTGAGCAATTCTTTCTATTTCATCGGTATGCTAATAGAAGTTTGATATTAATTATTTCCCTTAAACATTTTATTTATTTCAACCGATTATTGCTATAGCATTCTTATATAATAACGAAGTCTGATCTTAAAAATTTATTGTGAGCAATTCTTTCTATTTCATCAATATTCTAATAGTAGTCTGTCTAAATAATTTCCCTTCAAAATTGTATTTATTTCAACCGATTGTTGCTATATAATAAAGAAGTCGGTATACTAATAGAAGTATGATCTTAAAAAATTTCCCATAAGAATTGTTTTTAATTCAACAGATTGTTGCTATAGCTTTCTTATATAATAACGAAGTCTGATCTTAATAATTTATTGTGAGCAATTCTTTCTATTTCATCAATATTCTAATAGTAGTCTGATCTTAATAATTTTCCATAAAAAATGATTTTATTTCAACCGATTGTTGCTATAGCATTCTTATATAATAACGAAGTCTGATCTTAATAATTTATTGTGAGCAATTCTTTCTATTTCATCAATATTCTAATAGTTGTCTGATCTTAATAATTTCCCTTAAACATTGTATTATTTCAACCGATTGTTGCTGTAGCATTCTTATATAATAAAGATGTCTGATCTTTCAAATTTATTGTGAGAAATTCTTTCTATTTCATCGGTATACTAATAGAAGTTTGATCTTAATATTTTCCTATAAGACATGTTTCTATTTAAACCAATAGTTGCTATATAATAAAGAATTCTGATCTTTCAAATTTATTGTGAGCAATTCTTTCTATTTCATCGGTATACTAATAGAAATTTGATCTTAATAATTTCCCATAAGAAATGATTTTATTTCAACCGAATGTTTGCTATATAATAAAGAAGTCTGATCTTTCAAATTTATTGTGAGCAATTCTTTCTATTTCATCGGTATACTAATAGAAGTTTGATATTAATTATTTCCCTTAAACATTTTATTTATTTCAACCGATTATTGCTATAGCATTCTTATATAATAACGAAGTCTGATCTTAATAATTTATTGTGAGCAATTCTTTCTATTTCATCAATATTCTAATAGTTGTCTAATTTAAGAATTTCCCATTAGAAATGATTTTATTTCCACCGATTGTTGCTATAGCATTGTTATATAAAAAAGATGTCCGATCTTTCAAATTTATTGTGAGCAATTCTTTCTATTTCATCGGTATACTAATAGAAATTTGATCTTAATAATTTCCCATAAGAAATGTTTTTTTTTCAACCGAATGATTGCTATATAATTAAGAAGTCTGATCTTTCAAATTTATTGTGAGCAATTCTTTCTATTTCATCGGTATAATAATAGAAGTTTGATCTTAAAAAATTTCCCATAAGAAATGTTTTTATTTCAACAGATTGTTGCTATAGCATTCTTATCTAATAACGAAGTCTGATCTTAAAAATTTATTGTGAGCAATTCTTTCTATTTCATCAATATTCTAATAGTAGTCTGATCTAAATAATTTCCCTTCAAAATTGTATTTATTTCAACCGATTGTTGCTATGTAATAAAGAAGTCTGATCTTAATAATTTATTGTGAGCAAGTCTTTCTATTTCATCGGTATACTAATAGAAGTATGATCTTAAAAAATTTCCCATAAGAATTGTTTTTGATTCAACAGATTGTTGCTATAGCTTTCTTATATAATAACGAAGTCTGATCTTAATAATTTATTGTGAGCGATTCTTTCTATTTCATCAATATTCTAATAGTAGTCTGATCTTAATAATTTTCCATAAAAAATGATTTTATTTCAACCGATTGTTGCTATAGCATTCTTATATAATAACGAAGTCTGATCTTTCAAATTTATTGTGAGCAATTCTTTCTATTTCATCAATATTCTAATAGTTGTCTGATCTTAATAATTTCCCTTAAACATTGTATTATTTCAACCGATTGTTGCTGTAGCAGTCTTATATAATAAAGATGTCTGATCTTTCTAATTTATTGTGAGCAATTCTTTCTATTTCATCGGTATACTAATAGAAGTTTGATATTAATTATTTCCCTTAAACATTTTATTTATTTCAACCGATTATTGTTATAGCATTCTTATATAATAACGAAGTCTGATCTTAATAATTTATTGTGAGCAATTCTTTCTATTTCATCAATATTCTAATAGTTGTCTGATCTTAAGAATTTCCCATTAGAAATGATTTTATTTCCACCGATTGTTGCTATAGCATTCTTATATAATAACGAAGTCTGATCTTAATAATTTATTGTGAGCAATTCTTTCTATTTCATCAATATTCTAATAGTTGTCTGATCTTAATAATTTCCCTTCAAAATTGTATTTATTTCAACCGATTGTTGCTATGTAATAAAGAAGTCTGATCTTTCAAATTTATTGTGAGAAATTCTTTCTATTTCATCGGTATACTAATAGAAGTTTGATCTTAATATTTTCCTATAAGAAATGTTTCTATTTAAACCAATAGTTGCTATATAATAAAGAATTCTGATCTTTCAAATTTATTGTGAGCAATTCTTTCTATTTCATCGGTATACTAATAGAAGTCTGATCCTAATAATTTCCCTTAAAAATATTTTTATTTCAACCGATTGTTGCTATAGCATTCTTATATGATAAAGAAGTCTGATCTTAATAATTTATTGTGAGCAATTCTTTCTATTTCATCGGAATACTAATAGAAGTTTTATCGTAAAAAATTTATCATAAGAAATGTTTTTATTTCAACAGTTTGTTGCTATAGCATTCTTATATAATAACGAAGTCTGATCTTAATAATTTATTGTGAGCAATTCTTTCTATTTCATCAATATTCTAATAGTAGTCTGATCTTAATAATTTTCCATAAACAATGATTTTATTTCAACCTATTGTTGCTATAGCATTCTTATATAATAACGAAGTCTGATCTTAATAATTTATTGTGAGCAATTCTTTCTATTTCATCAATATTCTAATAGTTGTCTGATCTTAATAATTTCCCTTCAACATTGTATTATTGCTGTAGCATTCTTATATAATAAAGATGTCTGATCTTTCAAATTTATTGTGAGAAATTCTTTCTATTTCATCGGTATACTAATAGAAGTTTGATCTTAATATTTTCCCATAAGAAATGTTTTTATTTCAACCAATAGTTGCTATATAATAAAGAATTCTGATCTTTCAAATTTATTGTGAGCAATTCTTTCTATTTCATCGGTATACTAATAGAAATTTGATCTTAATAATTTCCCATAAGAAATGATTTTATTTCAACCGAATGTTTGCTATATAATAAAGAAGTCTGATCTTTCAAATTTATTGTGAGCAATTCTTTCTATTTCATCGGAATACTAATAGTAGTCTGATCTTAATAGTTTCCTTAAAAATTGTATTTATTTCAACCGATTGTTGCTATAGCATTCTTATATAATAAAGAAGTCTGATCTTAATATATTATTGTGAGCAATTCTTTCTATTTCATCGGTACACTAATAGAAGTTTGATATTAATTATTTCCCTTAAACATTGTATTTATTTCAACCGATTGTTGCTACAGCATTCTTATATAATAAAGATGTCTGATCTTTCAAATTTATTGTGAGAAATTCTTTCTATTTCATCGGTATACTAATAGAAGTTTGATCTTAATATTTTCCCATAAGAAATGTTTTTATTTCAACCAATAGTTGCTATATAATAAAGAATTCTGATCTTTTAAATTTAATGTGAGCAATTCTTTCTATTTCATCCGTATACTAATAGAAGTCTGATCGTAATAATATTCCTTAAAAATATTTTTATTTCAACCGATTGTTGCTAAAGCATTCTTATATGATAAAGAAGTCTGATCTTAATAATTTATTGTGAGCAATTCTTTCTATTTCATCGGTATACTAATAGTAGTCTGATCTTAATAATTTCCCTTAAAAATTGTATTTATTTCAACCGATTGTTGCTATAGCATTCTTATATAATAAAGAAGTCAAATCTTAATATATTATTGTGAGCAATACTTTCTAATTCATCACTATTCTAATGGTAGTCTGATCTTAATAATTTCCATTAAAAATTGTATTTATTTCAACCGATTGTTGCTATAGCATTCTTATATAATAAAGATGTCTGATCTTTCAAATTTATTGTGAGCAATTCTTTCTATTTCATCGGTATACTAATAGAATTTTGATCTTAATAATTTCCCATAAGAAATGTTTTTATTTCAACACAATGTTTGCTATATAATAAAGAAGTCTGATCTTTCAAATTTATTGTGAGCAATTCTTTCTATTTCATCGGTATACTAATAGTAGTCTGATCTTAATAATTTCCCTTAAAAATAGTATTTATTTCAACCGATTGTTGCTATATAATAAAGAAGTCTGATCTTTCAAATTTCTTCTGAGCAATTCTTTCTATTTCATCAATATTCTAATAGTAGTCTGATCTTAATAATTTTCCATAAAAAATGATTTTATTTCAACCGATTGTTGCTATAGCATTCTTACATAATAACGAAGTCTGATCTTAATATATTATTGTGAGCAATTCTTTCTATTTCATCGGTATACTAATAGAAGTTTGATATTAATTATTTCCCTTAAACATTGTATTATTTCAACCTATTGTTGCTGTAGCATTCTTATATAATAAAGATGTCTGATCTTTCAAATTTATTGTGAGAAATTCTTTCTATTTCATCGGTATACTTATAGAAGTTTGATGTTAATATTTTCCCATAAGAAATGTTTTTATTTCAACCAATAGTTGCTATATAATAAAGAAGTCTGATCTTTTAAATTTATTGTGAGCAATTCTTTCTATTTCGTCGGTATACTAATATAAGTTTGATCTTAATAATTTCCCATAAGAAATGATTTTATTTCAACCGATTGTTGCAATAGCATTCTTATATAATAAAGATGTCTGATCTTTCAAATTTATTGTGAGCAATTCTTTCTATTTCATCGGTATGCTAATAGAAATTTATATTAATAATTTCCCATAAGAAATGATTTTATTTCAACCGATTGTTGCAATAGCATAAGAAATGATTTTATTTCAACCGAATGTTTGCTATATAATAAAGAAGTCTGATCTTTCAAATTTATTGTGAGCAATTCTTTCTATTTCATCGGTATACTAATAGAAGTTTGATCTTAATAATTTACCATAAGAAATGTTTTTATTTCAACCGATTGTTGCTATAGCATTCTTATATGATAAAGAAGTGTGATCTTTCAAATTTATTGTGAGCAATTCTTTCTATTTCATCGGTATACTAATAGAAGTTTGATCTTAAAAAATTTCCCATAAGAAATGTTTTTATTTCAACAGATTGTTGCTATAGCGTTCTTATATAATAACGAAGTCTGATCTTTCAAATTTATTGTGAGCAATTCTTTCTATTTCATCAGTATACTAATTGAAGTTTGATCTTGATATTTTCCCTTAACCATTGTATTTATTTCAACCGATTGTTGCTATAGCATTCTTATATAGTAAAGTTATCTGATCTTTCAAATTTATTGTGAGCAATTCTTTATATTTCTTCGGTATACTAATAGAAGTTTGATCTGAATAATGTCCCATAAGAAATGATTTTATTTCAACCGATTGTTGCTATAGCATTCTTATATGATAAAGAATTCTGATCTTTCAAATTTATTGTGAGCAATTCTTTCTTTTTCATCGGTATACTAATAGAAATTTGATCTTAATAATTTCCCATAAGAAATGATTTTATTTCAACCGAATGTTTGCTATATAATAAAGAAGTCTGATCTTTCAAATTTATTGTGAGCAATTCTTTCTATTTCATCGGTATACTAATAGTAGTCTGATCTTAATAATTTCCTTAAAAATTGTATTTATTTCAACCGATTGTTGCTATAGCATTCTTATATAATAAAGAAGTCTGATCTTTCAAATTTATTGTGAGCAATTCTTTCTATTTCATCGATATTCTAATAGAAGTCTGACCTTAATAATTTCCCTTAAAAATTGTATTTATTTCAACCGATTGTTGCTATAGCATTCTTATATAATAAAGAAGTCTGATCTTAATGTATTATTGTGAGAAATTCTTTCTATTTCATCGGTATACTAATAGAAGTTTGATATTAATTATTTCCCTTAAACATTGTATTTATTTCAACAATTGTTGCTATAGCATTCTTATATAATAAAGATGTCTGATCTTTCAAATTTATTGTGAGCAATTCTTTCTATTTCATCAGTATACTAATAGAAGTTTGATCTTAAAAAATTTCCCATAAGAAATGTTTTTATTTCAACAGATTGTTGTTATAGCATTCTTATATAATAACGAAGTCTGATCTTTCAAATTTATTGTGAGCAATTCTTTCTATTTCATCGGTATACTAATAGAAGTTTGATATTAATTATTTCCCTTAAACATTGTATTTATTTCAACCGACTGTTGCTATAGCATTCTTATATAATAAATAAGTCTGATCTTAATATATTATTGTGAACAATTCTTTCTATTTCATCGGTATACTAATAGAAGTTTGATATTAATTATTTCCCTTAAACATTGTATTTATTTCAACTGATTGTTGCTATAGCATTCTTATATAATAAAGATGTCTGATCTTTCAAATTTATTGTGAGCAATTCTTTCTATTTCATCGGTATACTAATAGAAATTTGATCTTAATTATTTCCCATAAGAAATGATTTTATTTCAACAGATTGTTGCTATTGCATTCTTATATGATAAAGAAGTCTGATCCTAATAATTTATTGTGAGCAATTCTTTCTAATTCATCACTATTCTAATGGTAGTCTGATCTTAATAATTTCCCTTAAAAATTGTATTTATTTCAACCGATGGTTGCTATAGCATTCTTATATAATAAAGAAGTCTGATCTTAATATATTATTGTGAGCAAATCTTTCTATTTCATCTGTATACTAATAGAAGTTTGATATTAATTATTTCCCTTAAACATTGTATTTATTTCAACCGATTGTTGCTATAGCATTCTTTTATAATAAAGATGTCTGATCTTTCAAATTTATTGTTAGCAATTCTTTCTATTTCATCGATATTCTAATAGAAGTCTGACCTTAATAATTTCCCTTAAAAATTGTATTTATTTCAACCGATTGTTGCTATAGCATTCTTATATAATAAAGAAGTCTGATCTTAATATATTATTGTGAGCAAATCTTTCTATTTCATCGGTATACTAATAGAAGTTTGATATTAATTATTTCCCTTAAACATTGTATTTATTTCAACAGATTGTTGCTATAGCATTCTTATATAATAAAGATGTCTGATCTTTCAAATTTATTGTGAGCAATTCTTTCTATTTCATCAGTCTACTAATAGAAGTTTGATCTTTAAAAATTTCCCATAAGAAATGTTTTTATTTCAACAGATTGTTGCTATAGCATTCTTATATAATAACGAAGTCTGATCTTTCAAATTTATTGTGAGCAATTCTTTCTATTTCATCGTTATACTAATAGAAGTTTGATATTAATTATTTCCCTTAAAAATTGTATTTATTTCAACCGATTGTTGCTATAGAATTCTTATATAATAAATATGTCTGATCTTTCAAATTTATTGTGAGCAATTCTTTCTATTTCATCGATATTCTAATAGAAGTCTGACCTTAATATTTTCCATTAAAAATTTTATTTATTTCAACCGATTGTTGCTATAGCATTCTTATATAATAAAGATGTCTGATCTTTCAAATTTATTGTGAGCAATTCTTTCTATTTCATCAGTATACTAATAGAAGTTTGATCTTAAAAAATTTCCCATAAGAAATGTTTTTATTTCAACAGATTGTTGCTATAGCATTCTTATATAATAACGAAGTCTGATCTTTCAAATTTATTGTGAGCAATTCTTTCTATTTCATCGGTATACTAAGAGAAGTTTGATATTAATTATTTCCCTTAAACATTGTATTTATTTCAACCGACTGTTGCTTTAGCATTCTTATATAATAACGAAGTCTGATCTTTCAAATTTATTGTGAGCAATTCTTTCTATTTCATCGGTATACTAATAGAAGTTTGATATTAATTATTTCCCTTAAACATTGTATTTATTTCAACCGACTGTTGCTTTAGCATTCTTATATAATAAATAAGTCTGATCTTAATATATTATTGTGAGCAATTCTTTCTATTTCATCGGTATACTAATAGAAGTTTGATATTAATTATTTCCCTTAAACATTGTATTTATTTCAACTGATTGTTGCTATAGCATTCTTATATAATAAAGATGTCTGATCTTTCAAATTTATTGTGAGCAATTCTTTCTATTTCATCGGTATACTAATAGAAATTTGATCTTAATTATTTCCCATAAGAAATGATTTTATTTCAACAGATTGTTGCTATTGCATTCTTATATGATAAAGAAGTCTGATCCTAATAATTTATTGTGAGCAATTCTTTCTAATTCATCACTATTCTAATGGTAGTCTGATCTTAATAATTTCCCTTAAAAATTGTATTTATTTCAACCGATTGTTGCTATAGCATTCTTATATAATAAAGAAGTCTGATCTTAATATATTATTGTGAGCAAATCTTTCTATTTCATCGGTATACTAATAGAAGTTTGATATTAATTATTTCCCTTAAACATTGTATTTATTTCAACCGATTGTTGCTATAGCATTCTTATATAATAAAGATGTCTGATCTTTCAAATTTATTGTGAGCAATTCTTTCTATTTCATCGATATTCTAATAGAAGTCTGACCTTAATAATTTCACTTAAAAATTGTATTTATTTCAACCGATTGTTGCTATAGCATTCTTATATAATAAAGAAGTCTGATCTTAATATATTATTGTGAGCAAATCTTTCTATTTCATCGGTATACTAATAGAAGTTTGATATTAATTATTTCCCTTAAACATTGTATTTATTTCAACAGATTGTTGCTATAGCATTCTTATATAATAAAGATGTCTGATCTTTCAAATCTATTGTGAGCAATTCTTTCTATTTCATCAGTATACTAATAGAAGTTTGATCTTAAAAAATTTCCAATAAGAAATGTTTTTATTTCAACAGATTGTTGCTATAGCATTCTTATATAATAACGAAGTCTGATCTTTCAAATTTATTGTGAGCAATTCTTTCTATTTCATCGGTATACTACTAGAAGTTTGATATTAATTATTTCCCTTAAACATTGTATTTATTTCAACCGATTGTTGCTATAGCATTCTTATATAATAAAGAAGTCTGATCTTAATATATTATTGTGAGCAAATCTTTCTATTTCATCGGTATACTATTAGAATTTTGATCTTAATATTTTCCCATAAGAAATGTTTTTATTTCAACCAATAGTTGCTATATAATAAAGAATTCTGATCTTTCAAATTTATTGTGAGCAATTCTTTCTTTTTCATCGGTATACTAATAGAAATTTGATCTTAATAATTTCCCATAAGAAATGATTTTATTTCAACCGAATGTTTGCTATATAATAAAGAAGTCTGATCTTTCAAATTTATTGTGAGCAATTCTTTCTATTTCATCGGTATACTAATAGTAGTCTGATCTTAATAATTTCCTTAAAAATTGTATTTATTTCAACCGATTGTTGCTATAGCATTCTTATATAATAAAGAAGTCTGATCTTAATATATTATTGTGAGCAATTCTTTCTATTTCATCGGTACACTAATAGAAGTTTGATATTAATTATTTCCCTTAAACATTGTATTTATTTCAACAATTGTTGCTATAGCATTCTTATATAATAAAGATGTCTGATCTTTCAAATTTATTGTGAGCAATTCTTTCTATTTCATCGATATTCTAATAGAAGTCTGACCTTAATAATTTCCCTTAAAAATTGTATTTATTTCAACCGATTGTTGCTATAGGATTCTTATATAATAAAGAAGTCTGATCTTAATGTATTATTGTGAGCAATTCTTTCTATTTCATCGGTATACTAATAGAAGTTTGATATTAATTATTTCCCTTAAACATTGTATTTATTTCAACAATTGTTGCTATAGCATTCTTATATAATAAAGATGTCTGATCTTTCAAATTTATTGTGAGCAATTCTTTCTATTTCATCAGTATACTAATAGAAGTTTGATCTTAAAAAATTTCCCATAAGAAATGTTTTTATTTCAACAGATTGTTGCTATAGCGTTCTTATATAATAACGAAGTCTGATCTTTCAAATTTATTGTGAGCAATTCTTTCTATTTCATCGGTATACTTATAGAAGTTTGATATTAATTATTTTCCTTAAACATTGTATTTATTTCAACCGACTGTTGCTATAGCATTCTTATATAATAAATAAGTCTGATCTTAATATATTATTGTGAGCAATTCTTTCTATTTCATCGGTATACTAATAGAAGTTTGATATTAATTATTTCCCTTAAACATTGTATTTATTTCAACTGATTGTTGCTATAGCATTCTTATATAATAAAGATGTCTGATCTTTCAAATTTATTGTGAGCAATTCTTTCTATTTCATCAGTCTACTAATAGAAGTTTGATCTTAAAAAATTTCCCATAAGAAATGTTTTTATTTCAACAGATTGTTGCTATAGCATTCTTATATAATAACGAAGTCTGATCTTTCAAATTTATTGTGAGCAATTCTTTCTATTTCATCGGTATACTAATAGAAGTTTGATATTAATTATTTCCCTTAAAAATTGTATTTATTTCAACCGATTGTTGCTATAGAATTCTTATATAATAAAGATGTCTGATCTTTCAAATTTATTGTGAGCAATTCTTTCTATTTCATCGATATTCTAATGGAAGTCTGACCTTAATATTTTCCATTAAAAATTGTATTTATTTCAACCGATTGTTGCTATAGGATTCTTATATAATAAAGAAGTCTGATCTTAATATATTATTGTGAGCAATTCTTTCTATTTCATCAGTATACTATTAGAAGTTTGATATTAATTGTTTCCCTTAAACATTGTATTTATTTCAACTGATTGTTGCTATAGCATTCTTATATAATAAAGATGTCTGATCTTTCAAATTTATTGTGAGCAATTCTTTCTATTTCATCAGTATACTAATAGAAGTTTGATCTTAAAAAATTTCCCATAAGAAATGTTTTTATTTCAACAGATTGTTGCTATAGCATTCTTATATAATAACGAAGTCTGATCTTAATAATTAATTGTGAGCAATTCTTTATATTTCATCGGTATACTAATAGAAGTTTGATATTAATTATTTCCCTTAAACATTGTATTTATTTCAACCCATTGTTGCTATAGCATTCTTATATAATAAAGATGTCTGATCTTTCAAATTTATTGTGAGCAATTCTATCTATTTAATCGATATTCTAATAGAAGTCTGACCTTAATAATTTCCCTTAAAAATTGTATTTATTTTAACCGATTGTTGCTATAGGATTCTTATATAATAAAGAAGTCTGATCTTAATATATTATTGTGAGCAATTCTTTCTATTTCATCAGTATACTAATAGAAGTTTGATCTTAAAAATAAATGTTTTTATTTCAACAGATTGTTGCTATAGCATTCTTATATAATAACGAAGTCTGATCCTAATAGTTTATTGTGAGCAATTCTTTCTAATTCATCACTATTCTAATGGTAGTCTGATCTTAATAATTTCCCTTAAAAATTGTATTTATTTCAACCGATTGTTGCTATAGCATTCTTATATAATAAATATGTCTGATCTTTCAAATTTATTGTGAGCAATTCTTTCTATTTCATCGATATTCTAATAGAAGTTTGATATTAATTATTTCCCTTAAACATTGTATTTATTTCAACCGATTGTTGCTATAGCATTCTTATATAATAAAGATGTCTGATCTTTCAAATTTATTGTGAGCAATTCTTTCAATTTAATCGATATTCTAATAGAAGTCTGACCTTAATAATTTCCCTTAAAAATTGTATTTATTTCAACCGATTGTTGCTATAGGATTCTTATATAATAAAGAAGTCTGATCTTAATATATTATTGTGAGCAATTCTTTCTATTTCATCGGTATACTAATAGAAGTTTGATATTAATTGTTTCCCTTAAACATTGTATTTATTTCAACCGATTGTTGCTATAGCATTCTTATATAATAAAGATGTCTTATCTTTCAAATTTATTGTGAGCAATTCTTTCTATTTCATCAGTATACTAATAGCAGTTTGATCTTAAAAAATTTCCCATAAGAAATGTTTTTATTTCAACATATTGTTGCTATAGCATTCTTATATAATAACGAAGTCTGATCTTAATAATTAATTGTGAGCAATTCTTTCTATTTCATCGGTATACTAATAGAAGTTTGATATTAATTATTTCCCTTAAACATTATATTTATTTCAACCGATTGTTGCTATAGCATTCTTATATAATAAAGATGTCTGATCTTTCAAATTTATTGTGAGCAATTCTTTCTATTTAATCGATATTCTAATAGAAGTCTGACCTTAATAATTTCCCTTAAAAATTGTATTTATTTTAACCGATTGTTGCTATAGGATTCTTATATAATAAAGAAGTCTGATCTTAATATATTATTGTGAGCAATTCTTTCTATTTCATCAGTATACTAATAGAAGTTTGATCTTAAAAAATGTTTTTATTTCAACAGATTGTTGCTATAGCATTCTTATATAATAACGAAGTCTGATCCTAATAGTTTATTGTGAGCAATTCTTTCTAATTCATCACTATTCTAATGGTAGTCTGATCTTAATAATTTCCCTTAAAAATTGTATTTATTTCAACCGATTGTTGCTATAGCATTCTTATATAATAAATATGTCTGATCTTTCAAATTTATTGTGAGCAATTCTTTCTATTTCATCGATATTCTAATAGAAGTTTGATATTAATTATTTCCCTTAAACATTGTATTTATTTCAACCGATTGTTGCTATAGCATTCTTATATAATAAAGATGTCTGATCTTTCAAATTTATTGTGAGCAATTCTTTCAATTTAATCGATATTCTAATAGAAGTCTGACCTTAATAATTTCCCTTAAAAATTGTATTTATTTCAACCGATTGTTGCTATAGGATTCTTATATAATAAAGAAGTCTGATCTTAATATATTATTGTGAGCAATTCTTTCTATTTCATCGGTATACTAATAGAAGTTTGATATTAATTGTTTCCCTTAAACATTGTATTTATTTCAACCGATTGTTGCTATAGCATTCTTATATAATAAAGATGTCTTATCTTTCAAATTTATTGTGAGCAATTCTTTCTATTTCATCAGTATACTAATAGAAGTTTGATCTTAAAAAATTTCCCATAAGAAATGTTTTTATTTCAACAGATTGTTGCTATAGCATTCTTATATAATAACGAAGTCTGATCTTAATAATTAATTGTGAGCAATTCTTTCTATTTCATCGGTATACTAATAGAAGTTTGATATTAATTATTTCCCTTAAACATTGTATTTATTTCAACCGATTGTTGCTATAGCATTCTTATATAATAAAGATGTCTGATCTTTCAAATTTATTGTGAGCAATTCTTTCTATTTAATCGATATTCTAATAGAAGTCTGACCTTAATAATTTCCCTTAAAAATTGTATTTATTTTAACCGATTGTTGCTATAGGATTCTTATATAATAAAGAAGTCTGATCTTAATATATTATTGTGAGCAATTCTTTCTATTTCATCAGTATACTAATAGAAGTTTGATCTTAAAAAAATGTTTTTATTTCAACAGATTGTTGCTATAGCATTCTTATATAATAACGAAGTCTGATCCTAATAGTTTATTGTGAGCAATTCTTTCTAATTCATCACTATTCTAATGGTAGTCTGATCTTAATAATTTCCCTTAAAAATTGTATTTATTTCAACCGATTGTTGCTATAGCATTCTTATATAATAAATATGTCTGATCTTTCAAATTTATTGTGAGCAATTCTTTCTATTTCATCGATATTCTAATAGAAGTTTGATATTAATTATTTCCCTTAAACATTGTATTTATTTCAACCGATTGTTGCTATAGCATTCTTATATAATAAAGATGTCTGATCTTTCAAATTTATTGTGAGCAATTCTTTCAATTTAATCGATATTCTAATAGAAGTCTGACCTTAATAATTTCCCTTAAAAATTGTATTTATTTCAACCGATTGTTGCTATAGGATTCTTATATAATAAAGAAGTCTGATCTTAATATATTATTGTGAGCAATTCTTTCTATTTCATCGGTATACTAATAGAAGTTTGATATTAATTGTTTCCCTTAAACATTGTATTTATTTCAACCGATTGTTGCTATAGCATTCTTATATAATAAAGATGTCTTATCTTTCAAATTTATTGTGAGCAATTCTTTCTATTTCATCAGTATACTAATAGAAGTTTGATCTTAAAAAATTTCCCATAAGAAATGTTTTTATTTCAACAGATTGTTGCTATAGCATTCTTATATAATAACGAAGTCTGATCCTAATAATTTATTGTGAGCAATTCTTTCTAATTCATCACTATTCTAATGGTAGTCTGATCTTAATAATTTCCCTTAAAAATTGTATTTATTTCAACCGATTGTTGCATTCTTATATAATAAAGATGTCTGATCTTTCAAATTTATTGTGAGCAATTCTTTCTATTTCATCGATATTCTAATAGAAGTCTGACCTTAATAATTTCCCTTAAACATTGTATTTATTTCAACCGATTGTTGCTATAGCATTCTTATATAATAAAGATGTCTGATCTTGCAAATTTATTGTGAGCAATTCTTTCTATTTCATCAGTATTCTAATAGTAGTCTCATCTTAATAATTTCCCATAAGAAATGATTTTATTTCAACAAATTGTTGCTATAGCATTCTTATATAATAAAGAAGTCTGATCCTTTAACTTTATTCAGAGCAATTCTATCTATTTCATCGGTATACTAATAGAAATTTGATCTTAATAATTTCCCATAAGAAATGATTTTATTTCAACCGAATGTTTGCTATATAATAAAGAAGTCTGTTCTTTCAAATTTATTGTGAGCAATTCTTTCTATTTCATCGGTATACTTATAGAAGTTTAATATTAATTATTTCCCTTAAACATTGTATTTATTTCAACCGATTGTTGCTATAGCATTCTTATATAATAAAGATGTCCAATCTTTCAAATTTATTGTGAGAAATTCTTTCTGTTTCATCGGTATACTAATAGAAGTTTGATCTTAAAAAATTTCCCTTAAGAAATGTTTATATTTCAACCCATAATAGAAGTTGCTATAGCATTCTTATATAATAACGAAGTCCGATCTTAATAATATATTGTGAGCAATTCTTTCTACTTCATCAATATTCTAATAGAAGTCTGATCTTAATAATTTCCCATAAGGAATGATTTTATTTCAACAGATTGTTGCTATAGCATTCTTATATAATAAAGATCTCTGATCTTTCAAATTTATTGAGAGCAATTCTATATATTTCATCGGTATACTAATAGAAATTTGATATTAATAATTTTTCATAAGAAATGTTTTAATTTCAACCGAATGTTTGCTATATAATAAAGAAGTCTGATCTTTCAAATTTATTGTGAGCAATTCTTTCTATTTCATCGGTATACTAATAGAAGTTTGATCTTAATAATTTCCCATAAGAAATATTTTTATTTCAACCGATTGTTGCTATAGCATTCTTATATAATAAAGAAGTCCGATCTTTCATATTTATTGTGATCAATTCTTTCTATTTCATCGGTACATTAATAGAAGTTAGATCTTAATAATTCCCCATAAACATTGTATTTACTTCAACCGATTGTTGCTATATAATAAATAAGTCTGATCTTTCAAATTTATTGTGAGCAATTCTTTCTATTTCATCGGTTTACTAATAGAAGTTTCATCTTAATAATTTCCCATAAGAAATGTTTATATTTCAACCCATTGTTGCTATAGCATTCTGATATAATAACGAAGTCTGATCTTAATAATTTATTGTAAGCAATTATTTCTATTTCATCGGTATACTAATAGAAGTTAGATCTTTATAATTTCCCATAAGAAATACTTTTATTTCAACCGATTGTTGCTATAGCATTCTTATATGATAAAGAAGTCTGATCCTAATAATTTAATGTGAGCAATTCTTTCTATTTCATCGGTATACTAATAGAGGTCTGATTTTAATAATTCCCCATAAACATTGTATTTACTTCAAACGATTGTTGCTATATAATAAAGAAGTCTGATCTTAATAATTTATTGTGAGCAATTATTTATATTTCATCGGTATACTAATAGAAGCCTGATCTTAATAATTTCCCTTCAACATTGTATTTATTTCAACCGATTGTTGCTATAGCATTCTTATATAATAACGAAGCCTGATCTTTCAAATTTATTGTGAGCAATTCTTTCTATTTCATCGGTATACTAATAGAAGTTTGATCTTAATAATTTCCCATAAGAAATGTTTATATTTCAACCCATTGTTGCTATAGCATTCTTATATAATAACGAAGTCTGATCTTTCAAATTTATTGTCAGCAATTCTTTCTATTTCATCGGTATACTAATAGAAGTCTGATTTTAATAATTCCCCATAAACATTGTATTTACTTTAAACGATTGTTGCTATATAATAAGGAAGTCTGATCTTAATAATTTATTGTGAGCAATTCTTTCTATTTCATCGGTATACTAATAGAAGTTAGATCTTAATAATTCCCCATAAACATTGTATTTACTTCAACCGATTGTTGCTATATAATAAAGAAGTCTGAACTTAATAATTTATTGTGAGCAATTATTTCTATTTCATCGGTATACTAATAGAAGTTTGATCTTAATAATTTCCCATAAGAAATGTTTTTATTTCAACTGATTGTTGCTATAGCATTCTTGTATAAGAAAGAAGTCTGATCTTAATAATTTATTGTGAGCAATTCTTTCTATTTCTTCGGTATACTAATAGAAGTTTGATCTTAATAATTTCCCATAAGAAATACTTTTATTTCAAGCGATTGTTGCTATAGCATTCTTATATAATAAAAAAGTCTGATCTTAATAATTTATTGTGAGCAATTCTTTCTATTTCATCAGTATTCTAATAGTAGTCTCATCTTAATAATTTCCCATAAGAAATGATTTTATTTCAACAGATTGTTGCTATAGCATTCTTATATAATAAAGAAGTCTGATCCTTTCAAATTTATTCAGAGCAATTCTTTATATTTCATCGGTATACTAATAGAAATTTGATATTAATAATTTTCCATAAGAAATGTTTTAATTTCAACCGAATGTTTGCTATATAATAAAGAAGTCTGATCTTTCAAATTTATTGTGAGCAATTCTTTCTATTTCATCGGTTTACTAATAGAAGTTTGATCTTAATAATTTCCCATAAGAAATGTTTATATTTCAACCCATTGTTGCTATAGCATTCTTGTATAATAACGAAGTCTGATCTTTCAAATTTATTTTGAGCAATTCTTTCTATTTCATCGGTATACTTATAGAAGTCTGATTTTAATAATTCCCCATAAACATTGTATTTACTTCAAACGATTGTTGCTATATAATAAAGAAGTCTGATCTTAAGAATTTATTGTGAGCAATTATTTATATTTCATCGGTATACTAATAGAAGCCTGATCTTAATAATTTCCCTTCAAAATTGTGTTTATTTCAAGCGATTGTTGCTATAGCATTCTTATATAATAACGAAGTCTGATCTTAATAATTTATTGTGAGCAATTCTTTCTATTTCTTTGGTATACTAATAGAAGTTAGATCTTAATAATTTCCCATAAGAAATACTTTTATTTCAAGCGATTGTTGCTATAGCATTCTTATATGATAAAGAAGTCTGATCCTAATAATTTATTGTGAGCAATTCTTTCTATTTCATCGGTATACTAATAGAAGTCAGATCTTAATAATTCCCCATAAACATTGTATTTACTTCAAACGATTGTTGCTATATAATAAAGAAGTCTGATCTTAATAATTTATTGTGAGCAATTATTTCTATTTCATCGGTATACTAATAGAAGTTTGATCTTAATAATTTCCCATAAGAAATGTTTTTATTTCAACCGATTGTTGCTATAGCATTCTTGTATAATAAAGAAGTCTGATCTTAATAGTTTATTGTGAGCAATTCTTTCTATTTCTTCGGTATACTAATAGAAGTTTGATCTTAATAATTTCCCATAAGAAATGTTTATATTTCAACCCATTGTTGCTATAGCATTCTGATATAATAACGAAGTCTGATCTTAATAATTTATTGTAAGCAATTATTTCTATTTCATCGGTATACTAATAGAAGTTAGATCTTAATAATTTCCCATAAGAAATGTTTTTATTTCAATCGATTGTTGCTATAGCATTCTTGTATAATAACGAAGTCTGATCTTTCAAATTTATTGTCAGCAATTCTTTCTATTTCATCGGTATACTGATAGAGGTCTGATTTTAATAATTCCCCATAAACATTGTATTTACTTCAAACGATTGTTGCTATATAATAAAGAAGTCTGATCTTAATAATTTATTGTGAGCAATTATTTATATTTCATCGGTATACTAATAGAAGCCTGATCTTAATAATTTCCCTTCAACATTGTATTTATTTCAACCGATTGTTGCTATAGCATTCTTATATAATAACGAAGCCTGATCTTTCAAATTTATTGTGAGCAATTCTTTCTATTTCATCGGTATACTAATAGAAGTTTGATCTTAATAATTTCCCATAAGAAATGTTTATATTTCAACCCATTGTTTCTATAGCATTCTTATATAATAAAGAAGTCTGATCTTTCAAATTTATTGTCAGCAATTCTTTCTATTTCTTCGGTATACTAATAGAAGTCTGATTTTAATAATTCCCCATAAAAATTGTATTTACTTCAAACGATTGTTGCTATATAATAAATAGAAGTCTGATCTTAATAATTTATTGTGAGCAATTATTTCTATTTCATCGGTATACTAATAGAAGTCAGATCTTAATAATTCCCCATAAACATTGTATTTACTTCAAACGATTGTTGCTATATAATAAAGAAGTCTGATCTTAATAATTTATTGTGAGCAATTCTTTCTATTTCATCGGTATACTAATAGAAGTTTGATCTTAATAATTTCCCATAAAAATTGTATTTACTTCAAACGATTGTTGCTATATAATAAAGAAGTCTGATCTTAATAATTTATTGTGAGCAATTATTTCTATTTCATCGGTATACTAATAGAAGTTTGATCTTAATAATTTCCCATAAGAAATGTTTATATTTCAACCCATTGTTGCTATAGCATTCTTGTATAATAACGAAGTCTGATCTTTCAAATTTATTTTCAGCAATTCTTTCTATTTCATCGGTATACTAATAGAAGTCTGATTTTAATAATTCCCCATAAACATTGTATTTACTTCAAACGATTGTTGCTATATAATAAAAGAAGTCTGATCTTAAGAATTTATTGTGAGCAATTCTTTCTATTTCATCGGTATACTAATAGAAGCCTGATCTTAATAATTTCCCTTAAAAATTGTGTTTATTTCAACCGATTGTTGCTATAGCATTCTTATATAATAACGAAGTCTGATCTTAATAATTTATTGTGAGCAATTCTTTCTATTTCTTCGGTATACTAATAGAAGTTTGATCTTAATAATTTCCCATAAGAAATACTTTTATTTCAAGCGATTGTTGCTATAGCATTATTATATGATAAAGAAGTCTGATCCTTAATAATTTATTGTGAGCAATTCTTTCTATTTCATCGGTATACTAATAGAAGTCAGATCTTAATAATTCCCCATAAACATTGTATTTACTTCAAACGATTGTTGCTATATAATAAAGAAGTCTGATCTTAATAATTTATTGTGAGCAATTATTTCTATTTCATCGGTATACTAATAGAAGTTTGATCTTAATAATTTCCCATAAGAAATGTTTTTATTTCAACCGATTGTTGCTATAGCATTCTTGTATAATAAAGAAGTCTGATCTTAATAATTTATTGTGAGCAATTATTTCTATTTCTTCGGTATACTAATAGAAGTTTGATCTTAATAATTTCCCATAAGAAATGTTTATATTTCAACCCATTGTTGCTAAAGCATTCTGATATAATAACGAAGTCTGATCTTAATAATTTATTGTGAGCAATTATTTCTATTTCATCGGTATACTAATAGAAGTTAGATCTTTATAATTTCCCATAAGAAATGTTTTTATTTCAACCGATAGTTGCTATAGCATTCTTGTATAATAAAGAAGTTTGATCCTAATAATTTATTGTGAGCAATTCTTTCTATTTCATCGGTATACTAATAGAAGTCAGATCTTAATAATTCCCCATAAACATTGTATTTACTTCAAACGATTGTTGCTATATAATAAAGAAGTCTGATCTTAATAATTTATTGTGAGCAATTATTTCTATTTCATCGGTATACTAATAGAAGTTTGATCTTAATAATTTCCCATAAGAAATGTTTTTATTTCAACCGATTGTTGCTATAGCATTCTTGTATAATAACGAAGTCTGATCTTTCAAATTTATTGTCAGCAATTCTTTCTATTTCATCGGTATACTAATAGAAGTCTGATTTTAATAATTTCCCCATAAACATTGTATTTACTTCAAACGATTGTTGCTATATAATAAAGAAGTCTGATCTTAATAAGTTATTGTGAGCAATTATTTCTATTTCATCGGTATACTAATAGAAGTTTGATCTTAATAATTTCCCATAAGAAATGTTTTTATTTCAACCGATTGTTGCTATAGCATTCTTGTATAATAACGAAGTCTGATCTTAATAATTTATTGTTAGCAATTCTTTCTATTTCATCGGTATACTAATAGAAGTTTGATCTTAATAATTTCCCATAAAAATTGTATTTATTTCAACCGATTGTTGCTGTATAATAAAGAAGTCTGATCTTACAAATTTATTGTGAGCAATTCTTTCTATTTCATCGGTATACTAATAGAAGTTTGATCTTAATAATTTCCCATAAGAAATGTTTTTATTTCAACTGATTGTTGCTATAGCATTCTTGTATAATAAAGAAGTCTGATCTTAATAATTTATTGTGAGCAATTCTTTCTATTTCTTCGGTATACTAATAGAAGTTTGATCTTAATTATTTCCCACAAGAAATACTTTTATTTCAACCGATTGTTGCTATAGCATTCTTATATGATAAAGAAGTCTGATCCTAATAATTTATTGTGAGCAATTCTTTCTATTTCATCGGTATACTAATAGAAGTCAGATCTTAATAATTCCCCATAAACATTGTATTTACTTCAACCGATTGTTGCTATATAATAAAGAAGTCTGAACTTAATAATTGATTGTGAGCAATTATTTCTATTTCATCGGTATACTAATAGAAGTTTGATCTTAATAATTTCCCATAAGAAATGTTTTTATTTCAACTGATTGTTGCTATAGCATTCTTGTATAAGAAAGAAGTCTGATCTTAATAATTTATTGTGAGCAATTCTTTCTATTTCTTCGGTATACTAATAGAAGTTTGATCTTAATAATTTCCCATAAGAAATGTTTTTATTTCAACCCATTGTTGCTATAGCATTCTTATATAATAACGAAGTCTGATCTTTCAAATTTATTGTCAGCAATTCTATCTATTTCATCGGTATACTAATAGAAGTCTGATTTTAATAATTTCCCATAAGAAATGTATTTACTTCAAACGATTGTTGCTATATAATAAAGAAGTCTGATCTTAATAAATTATTGTGAGCAATTATTTCTATTTCATCGGTATACTAATAGAAGTTTGATCTTAATAATTTCCCATAAGAAATGCTTTTATTTCAAGCGATTGTTGCTATAGCATTCTTATATGATAAAGAAGTCTGATCTTAATAATTTATTGTGAGCAATTCTTTCTATTTCATCGGTATACTAATAGAAGTCAGATTTTAATAATTCCCCATAAACATTGTATTTACTTCAAACGATTGTTGCTATATAATAAAGAAGTCTGATCTTAATAATTTATTGTGAGCAATTATTTCTATTTCATCGGTATGCTAATAGAAGTTTGATCTTAATAATTTCCCATAAGAAATGATTTTATTTCAACCGAATGTTTGCTCTATATAATAAAGAAGTCTGATCTTTCAAATTTATTGTGAGCAATTCTTTCTATTTCATCGGTATATTAATAGAAGTTAGATCTTAATAATTCCCCATTAAAATTGTATTTATTTCAAACGATTGTTGCTATATAATAAAGAAGTCTGATCTTAATAATTTATTGTGAGCAATTATTTCTATTTCATCGGTATGCTAATAGAAGTTTGATCTTAATAATTTCCCTTAAGAAATTATTTTTATTTCAACCGAATGTTTGCTATATAATAAAGAAGTCCGATCTTTCAAATTTATTATGATCAATTCTTTCTATTTCATCGGTATACTAATAGAAGTTAGATCTTAATAATTCCCCATAAACATTGTATTTACTTCAACCGATTGTTGCTATAATATAATAAAAAAGTCTGATCTTAATAATTTATTGTGAGCAATTATTTATATTTCATCGGTATACTAATAGAAGCCTGATCTTAATAATTTCCCTTCAACATTGTATTTA
Source organism: Drosophila repletoides (assembly GCA_018150835.1). NCBI lineage: Eukaryota > Metazoa > Arthropoda > Insecta > Diptera > Drosophilidae > Drosophila > Drosophila repletoides. The sequence goes on along the minus strand of JAECWQ010000145.1, from coordinate 123,304 downwards.
TTTCAACCGATTGTTGCTATAGCATTCTTATATAATAAAGAAGCCTGATCTTTCAAATTTATTGTGAGCAATTCTTTCTATTTCATCGGTATACTAATAGAAGTTTGATCTTAATAATTTCAAATAAGAAATGTTTTTATTTCAACCCATTGTTGCTATAGCATTCTTATATAATAACGAAGTCTGATCTTTCAAATTTATTGTCAGCAATTCTTTCTATTTCATCGGTATACTAATAGAAGTCTGATTTTAATAATTTCCCCATAAACATTGTATTTACTTCAACCGATTGTTGCTATATAATAAAAGAAGTCTGATCTTACATAATTTATTGTGAGCAATTCTTTCTATTTCATCGGTATACTAATAGAAGTTAGATCTTAATAATTCCCCATAAACATATGTATTTATTTCAACCGATTGTTGCTATATAATAAAGAAGTCTGATCTTAATAATTTATTGTGAGCAATTATTTCTATTTCATCGGTATACTAATAGAAGCCTGATCTTAATAATTTCCCTTCAACATTGTATTTATTTCAACCGATTGTTGCTATAGCATTCTTATATAATAACGAAGCCTGATCTTTCAAATTTATTGTGAGCAATTCTTTCTATTTCATCGGTATACTAATAGAAGTTTGATCTTAATAATTTCAAATAAGAAATGTTTTTATTTCAACCCATTGTTGCTATAGCATTCTTATATAATAACGAAGTCTGATCTTTCAAATTTATTGTCAGCAATTCTTTCTATTTCATCGGTATACTAATAGAAGTTTGATTTTAATAATTCCCCATAAACATTGTATTTTACTTCAACCGATTGTTGCTATATAATAAAGAAGTCTGATCTTAATAATTTATTGTGAGCAATTCTTTCTATTTCATCGGTATACTAATAGAAGTTTGATCTTAATAATTCCCCATAAACATAGTATTTACTTTAACCGATTGTTGCTATATAATAAAGAAGTCTGAACTTAATAATTTATTGTGAGCAATTATTTCTATTTCATCGGTATACTAATAGAAGTTTGATCTTAATAATTTCCCATAAGAAATGTTTTTATTTCAACTGATTGTTGCTATAGCATTCTTGTATAAGAAAGAAGTCTGATCTTAATAATTTATTGTGAGCAATTCTTTCTATTTCTTCGGTATACTAATAGAAGTTTGATCTTAATAATTTCCCATAAGAAATACTTTTTATTTCAAGCGATTGTTGCTAAAGCATTCTTATATGATAAAGAAGTCTGATCTTAATAATTTATTGTGAGCAATTATTTCTATTTCATCGGTATACTAATAGAAGTTTGATCTTTATAATTTCCCATAAGAAATGATTTTATTTCAACCGATTGTTGCTATAGCATTCTTGTATAATAAAGAAGTCTGATCTTAATAGTTTATTGTGAGCAATTCTTTCTATTTCTTCGGTATACTAATAGAAGTTTGATCTTAATAATTTCCCATAAGAAATGTTTATATTTCAACCCATTGTTGCTATAGCATTCTGATATAATAACGAAGTCTGATCTTTCAAATTTATTGTCAGCAATTCTATCTATTTCATCGGTATACTAATAGAAGTCTGATTTTAATAATTCCCCATAAACATTGTATTTACTTCAAACGATTGTTGCTATATAATAAAAAGAAGTCTGATCTTAATAAATTATTGTGAGCAATTATTTCTATTTCATCGGTATACTAATAGAAGTTTGATCTTAATAATTTCCCATAAGAAATACTTTTATTTCAAGCGATTGTTGCTATAGCATTCTTATATGATAAAGAAGTCTGATCTTAATAATTTATTGTGAGCAATTCTTTCTATTTCATCGGTATACTAATAGAAGTCTGATTTTAATAATTCCCCATAAAAATTGTATTTACTTCAACCGATTGTTGCTATATAATAAAGAAGTCTGATCTTAATAATTTATTGTGAGCAATTATTTCTATTTCTTCGGTATACTAATAGAAGTTTGATCTTAATAATTTCCCATAAGAAATGATTTTATTTCAACCGAATGTTTGCTATATAATAAAGAAGCCTGATCTTTCAAATTTATTGTGAGCAATTCTTTCTATTTCATCGGTATACTAATAGAAGTTTGATCTTAATAATTCCCCATTAACATTGTATTTACTTCAACCGATTGTTGCTATATAATAAAAAAGTCTGATCTTAAAAATTTATTGTGAGCAATTATTTCTATTTCATCGGTATACTAATAGAAGTTTGATCTTAATAATTTCCCTTAAGAAATTTTTTTATTTTAACCGATTGTTTGCTATATAATAAAGAAGTCCGATCTTTCAAATTTATTGTGAGCAATTCTTTCTATTTCATCGGTATACTAATAGAAGTTTGATCTTAATAATTCCCCATAAAAATTGTATTTATTTCAACCGATTGTTGCTATATAATAAAGAAGTCTGATCTTAAAAATTTATTGTGAGCAATTATTTCTATTTCATCGGTATACTAATAGAAGTTTGATCTTTATAATTTCCCATAAGAAATGTTTTTATTTCAACCGATTGTTGCTATAGCATTCTTGTATAATAAAGGAGTCTGATCTTAAAATTTCATTGTGAGCAATTCTTTCTATTTCTTCGGTATACTAATAGAAGTTTGATCTTAATAATTTCCCATAAACATTGTATTTACTTCAGCCGATTGTTGCTATATAATAAAGAAGTCTGATCTTTCAAATTTATTGTCAGCAATTCTATCTATTTCATCGGTATACTAATAGAAGTCTGATTTTAATAATTCCCCATAAACATTGTATTTACTTCAAACGATTGTTGCTATATAATAAAGAAGTCTGATCTTAATAATTTATTGTGAGCAATTCTTTCTATTTCATCGGTATACTAATAGAAGTTAGATCTTAATAATTTCCCCATAAACATTGTATTTACTTCAACCGATTGTTGCTATACTAATAAAGAAGTCTGATCTTAATAATTTATTGTGAGCAATTCTTCTATTTCATCGGTATACTAATTGAAGTTTGATCTTAATAATTTCCCATAAGAAATGTTTTTATTTCAACTGATTGTTGCTATAGCATTCTTATATAAGAAAGAAGTCTGATCTTAATAATTTATTGTGAGCAATTCTTTCTATTTCTTCGGTATACTAATAGAAGTTTGATCTTAATAATTTCCCATAAGAAATGATTTTATTTCAACCCATTGTTGCTATAGCATTCTTATATAATAACGAAGTCTGATCTTTCAAATTTATTGTGAGCAATTCTTTCTATTTCATCGGTATACTAATAGAAGTCTGATTTTAATAATTTCCCCATAAAAATTGTATTTATTTCAACCGATTGTTGCTATAATAATAAAGAAGTCTGATCTTAATAAATTTATTGTGAGCAATTATTTCTATTTCATCGGTATACTAATAGAAGTTTGATCTTAATAATTTCCCATAAGAAATACTTTTTATTTCAAGCGATTGTTGCTATAGCATTCTTATATGATAAAGAAGTCTGATCCTAATAATTTATTGTCAGCAATTCTTTCTATTTCATCGGTATACTAATAGAAGTCTGATCTTAATAATTTCCCCATAAACATTGTATTTACTTCAACCGATTGTTGCTATATAATAAAGAAGTCTGATCTTAATAATTTATTGTGAGCAATTATTTCTATTTCTTCGGTATACTAATAGAAGTTTGATCTTAATAATTTCCCATAAGAAATGATTTTATTTCAACCGATTGTTGCTATAGATTTATATAATAAAGAAGCCTGATCTTTCAAATTTATTGTGAGCAATTCTTTCTATTTCATCGGTATACTAATAGAAGTTTGATCTTAATAATTCCCCATTAAAATTGTATTTACTTCAACCGATTGTTGCTATATAATAAAAGAAGTCTGATCTTTATAATTTATTGTGAGCAATTATTTCTATTTCATCGGTATACTAATAGAAGTTTGATCTTAATAATTTCCCATAAGAAATGTATTTATTTCAACCGATTGTTGCTATATAATAAAGAAGTCTGATCTTTCAAATTTATTGTGAGCAATTCTTTCTATTTCATCGGTATACTAATAGAAGTTTGATCTTAATAATTTCCCATAAGAAATTTATTTATTTCAACCTATTGTTGCTATATAATAAAGAAGTCTGATCTTTCAAATTTATTGTGAGCAATTATTTCTATTTCATCGGTATACTAATAGAAGTCTGATCTTAATAATTTTCCATAAGAAATGTTTTTATTTCAACCTATTGTTGCTATAGCATTCTTAAATAATAAATGAGTCTGATCTTTCAAATTTATAGTGAGCAATTCTTTCTATTTCTTCGTTGTACTAATAGAAGTTTGATCTTAATAATTTCCCATGAGAAATGTTTTTATTCCAACCGATTGTTGCTATATAATAAAGAAGTCTGATCTTTCAAATTTATTGTGAGCAATTCTTTCTATTTCATCGGTATACTAATAGAAGTCTGATCTTAATAATTCCCCATAAACATTGTATTTATTTCAAACGATTGTTGCTATAACTAATAATAAAGAAGTCTGATCTTAATAATTTATTGTGAGCAATTCTTTCTATTTCATCGGTATACTAATAGAAGTTAGATCTTAATAATTCCCCATAAACATTGTATTTACTTCAACCGATTGTTGCTATATAATAAAGAAGACTGAACTTAATAATTTATTGTGAGCAATTATTTCATCGGTATACTAATTGAAGTTTGATCTTAATAATTTCCCATAAGAAATGTTTTTATTTCAACTGATTGTTGCTATAGCATTCTTGTATAAGAAAGAAGTCTGATCTTAATAATTTATTGTGAGCAATTCTTTCTATTTCTTCGGTATACTAATAGAAGTTTGATCTTAATAATTTCCCATAAGAAATGATTATATTTCAACCCATTGTTGCTATAGCATTCTTATGTAATACCGAAGTCTGATCTTTCAAATTTATTGTCAGCAATTCTTTCTATTTCATCGGTATACTAATAGAAGTCTGATTTTAATAATTCCCCATAAACATTGTATTTACTTCAAACGATTGTTGCTACATAAATAAAGAAGTCTGATCTTTAAAATTTATTGTGAGCAATTATTTCTATTTCATCGGTATACTAATAGAAGCCTGATCTTAATAATTTCCCTTCAACATTGTTTTTATTTCAACCGATTGTTGCTATAGCATTCTTATATAATAACGAAGTCTGATCTTTCAAATTTATTCTGAGCAATTCTTTCTATTTCATCGGTATACTAATAGAAGTTTGATCTTAATAATTTCCCATAAGAAATGTATTTATTTCAACCGATTGTTGCTATAGCATTCTTATATAATAACGAAGTCTGATCTTTCAAATTTATTGTGAGCAATTCTTTCTATTTCATCGGTATACTAATAGAAGTCTGATCTTAATAATTTCCCATAAGACATTGTATTTATTTCAACCGATTGTTGCTATATAATAAAAGAAGTCTGATCTTAATCAACTTTATTGTGAGCAATTCTTTCTATTTCATCGGTATACTAATAGAAGTTAGATCTTAATAATTCCCCATAAACATTGTATTTACTTCAACCGATTGTTGCTATATAATAAAAAGAAGACTGATCTTAATAATTTATTGTGAGCAATTCTTTCTATTTCATCGGTATACTAATTGAAGTTTGATCTTAATAATTTCCCATAAGAAATGTTTTTATTTCAACTGATTGTTGCTATAGCATTCTTGTATAAGAAAGAAGTCTGATCTTTATAATTTATTGTGAGCAATTCTTTCTATTTCTTCGGTATACTAATAGAAGTTTGATCTTAATAATTTCCCATAAGAAATACTTTTATTTCAAGCGATTGTTGCTATAGCATTCTTATATAATAAAGAAGTCTGATCTTAATAATTTATTGTGAGCAATTCTTTCTATTTCATCGGTATACTAATAGAAGTCTGATCTTAATAATTTCCCCATAAACATTGTATTTACTTCAACCGATTGTTGCTATATAATAAAAGAAGTCTGATCTTAATAATTTATTGTGAGCAATTATTTCTATTTCTTCGGTATACTAATAGAAGTTTGATCTTAATAATTTCCCATAAGAAATGATTTTATTTCAACCCATTGTTGCTATAGCATTCTTATATAATAACGAAGTCTGATCTTTCAAATTTATTGTGAGCAATTCTTTCTATTTCATCGGTATACTAATAGAAGTCTGATTTTAATAATTCCCCATAAACATTGTATTTACTTCAACCGATTGTTGCTATACATCAAATAAAGAAGTCTGATCTTAATAATTTATTGTGAGCAATTATTTCTATTTCATCGGTATACTAATAGAAGCCTGATCTTAATAATTTCCCTTCAAAATTGTATTTATTTCAACCGATTGTTGCTATAGCATTCTTATATAATAACGAAGCCCGATCTTTCAAATTTATTCTGAGCAATTCTTTCTATTTCATCGGTATACTAATAGAAGTTTGATCTTAATAATTTCCCATAAGAAATGTATTTATTTCAACCCATTGTTGCTATACCATTCTTATATAATAAAGAAGTCTGATCTTTCAAATTTATTGTCAGCAATTCTTTCTATTTCATCGGTATACTAATAGAAGTCTGATTTTAATAATTCTCCATAAACATTGTATTTACTTCAAACGATTGTTGCTATATAATAAAGAAGTCTGATCTTAATAACTTATTGTGAGCAATTCTTTCTATTTCATCGGTATACTAATAGAAGTTTGATCTTAATAATTCCCCATAAACATTGTATTTATTTCAACCGATTGTTGCTATAACTTAATAAAAGAAGACTGATCTTAATAATTTATTGTGAGCAATTCTTTCATTTCATCGGTATACTAATAGAAGTTTGATCTTAATAATTTCCCATAAGAAATGTTTTTATTTCAACTGATTGTTGCTATAGCATTCTTGTATAAGAAAGAAGTCTGATCTTAATAATTTATTGTGAGCAATTCTTTCTATTTCTTCGGTATACTAATAGAAGTTTGATCTTAATAATTTCCCATAAGAAATGCTTTTATTTCAAGCGATTGTTGCTATAGCATTCTTATATGATAAAGAAGTCTGATCCTAATAATTTATTGTGAGCAATTCTTTCTATTTCATCGGTATACTAATAGAAGTCAGATCTTAATAATTCCCCATAAAAATTGTATTTACTTCAAACGATTGTTGCTATATAATAAAGAAGTGTGATCTTAATAATTTATTGTGAGCAATTATTTCTATTTCATCGGTATACTAATAGAAGTTTGATCTTTATAATTTCCCATAAGAAATGTTTTTATTTCAACCGATTGTTGCTATAGCATTCTTATATAATAAAGAAGTCTGATCTTAATAGTTTATTGTGAGCAATTCTTTCTATTTCTTCGCTATACTAATAGAAGTTTGATCTTAATAATTCCCCATAAACATAGTATTTACTTCAACCGATTGTTGCTATATAATAATAAAGAAGTCTGATCTTAATAATTTATTGTGAGCAATTCTTTCTATTTCATCGGTATACTAATAGAAGCCTGATCTTAATAATTTCCCTTCAACATTGTATTTATTTCAACCGATTGTTGCTATAGCATTCTTATATAATAACGAAGCCTGATCTTTCAAATTTATTGTGAGCAATTCTTTCTATTTCATCGGTATTCTAATAGAAGTTTGATCTTAATAATTTCAAATAAGAAATGTTTTTATTTCAACCGATTGTTGCTATAGCATTCTTATATAATAAAGAAGCCTGATCTTTTAAATTTATTGTGAGCAATTCTTTCTATTTCATCGGTATACTAATAGAAGTCTGATTTTAATAATTCCCCATAAACATTGTATTTACTTCAAACGATTGTTGCTATATAATAAATAAAGAAGTCTGATCTTAATAAATTATTGTGAGCAATTCTTTCTATTTCATCGGTATACTAATAGAAGTTTGATCTTAATAATTTCCCATAAGAAATACTTTTTATTTCAAGCGATTGTTGCTATAGCATTCTTATATAATAAAGAAGTCTGATCTTAATAATTTATTGTCAGCAATTCTTTCTATTTCATCGGTATACTAATAGAAGTCTGATTTTAATAATTCCCCATAAAAATTGTATTTATTTCAACCGATTGTTGCTATATAATAAAGAAGTCTGATCTTAATAATTTATTGTGAGCAATTATTTCTATTTCATCGGTATACTAATAGAAGTTTGATCTTAATAATTTCCATTAAGAAATTATTTTTATTTCAACCGAATGTTTGCTATATAATAAAGAAAGTCTGATCTGTCAAATTTATTATGAGCAATTCTTTCTATTTCATCGGTATACTAATAGAAGTTTGATCTTAATAATTCCCCATAAAAATTGTTTTTATTTCAACCGATTGTTGCTATATAATAAAAAGTCTGATCTTAATAATTTATTGTGAGCAATTCTTTCTATTTCATCGGTATACTAATAGAAGTTTGATCTTAATAATTTCAAATAAGAAATGTTTTTATTTCAACCGATTGTTGCTATAGCATTCTTATATAATAACGAAGCCTGATCTTTCAAATTTATTGTGAGCAATTCTTTCTATTTCATCGGTATACTAATAGAAGTTTGATCTTAATAATTTCAAATAAGAAATGTTTATATTTCAACCCATTGTTGCTATAGCATTCTTATATAATAACGAAGTCTGATCTTTCAAATTTATTGTGAGCAATTCTTTCTATTTCATCGGTATACTAATAGAAGTCTGATTTTAATAATTTCCCCATAAACATTGTATTTACTTCAAACGATTGTTGCTATATAATAAAGAAGTCTGATCTTAATAATTTATTGTGAGCAATTCTTTCTATTTCATCGGTATACTAAATAGAAGTTTGATCTTAATAATTCCCCATAAACATAGTATTTACTTCAACCGATTGTTGCTATATAATTTAAATAATAAAAGTCTGATCTTAATAATTTATTGTGAGCAATTATTTATATTTCATCGGTATACTAATAGAAGCCTGATCTTAATAATTTCCCTTCAACATTGTATTTATTTCAACCGATTGTTGATATAGCATTCTTATATAATAACGAAGTCTGATCTTTCAAATTTATTGTCAGCAATTCTTTCTATTTCATCGGTATACTAATAGAAGTCTGATTTTAATAATTCCCCATAAACATTGTATTTACTTCAAACGATTGTTGCTATATAATAAAGAAGTCTGATCTTAATAATTTATTGTGAGCAATTATTTCTATTTCATCGGTATACTAATAGAAGTTTGATCTTAATAATTTCCCATAAGAAATGTTTTTATTTCAACTGATTGTTGCTATAGCATTCTTGTATAATAAAGAAGTCTGATCTTAATAATTTATTGTGAGCAATTCTTTCTATTTCTTCGGTATACTAATAGAAGTTTGATCTTAATAATTTCCCATAAGAAATACTTTTATTTCAAGCGATTGTTGCTAAAGCATTCTTATATGATAAAGAAGTCTGATCCTAATAATTTATTGTGAGCAATTATTTCTATTTCATCGGTATACTAATAGAAGTTTGATCTTTAATAATTTCCCATAAGAAATGTTTTTATTTCAACCGATTGTTGCTATAGCATTCTTGTATAATAAAGAAGTCTGATCTTTCAATAGTTTATTGTGAGCAATTCTTTCTATTTCTTCGGTATACTAATAGAAGTTTGATCTTAATAATTTCCCATAAGAAATGTTTATATTTCAACCCATTGTTGCTATAGCATTCTGATATAATAACGAAGTCTGATCTTTCAAATTTATTGTCAGCAATTCTATCTATTTCATCGGTATACTAATAGAAGTCTGATTTTAATAATTCCCCATAAACATTGTATTTACTTCAAACGATTGTTGCTATATAATAAAGAAGTCTGATCTTAATAAATTTATTGTGAGCAATTATTTCTATTTCATCGGAATACTAATAGAAGTTTGATCTTAATAATTTCCCATAAGAAATGATTTTATTTCAACCGAATGTTTGCTATATAATAAAGAAGTCTGATCTTTCAAATTTATTGTGAGCAATTCTTTCTATTTCATCGGTATATTAATAGAAGTTAGATCTTAATAATTCCCCATTAACATTGTATTTACTTCAAACGATTGTTGCTATATAATAAAGAAGTCTGATCTTAATAATTTATTGTGAGCAATTATTTCTATTTCATCGGTATGCTAATAGAAGTTTGATCCTAATAATTTCCATTAAGAAATTATTTTATTTCAACCGAATGTTTGCTATATAATAAAGAAGTCCGATCTGTCAAATTTATTATGATCAATTCTTTCTATTTCATCGGTATACTAATAGAAGTTAAATCTTAATAATTCCCCATAAACATTGTATTTACTTCAACCGATTGTTGCTATATAATAAAAAGTCTGATCTTAATAATTTATTGTGAGCAATTATTTCTATTTCATCGGTATACTAATAGAAGCCTGATCTTAATAATTTCCCTTCAACATTGTATTTATTTCAACCGATTGTTGCTATAGCATTCTTATATAATAACGAAGCCTGATCTTTCAAATTTATTGTGAGCAATTCTTTCTATTTCATCGGTATTCTAATAGAAGTTTGATCTTAATAATTTAAATAAGAAATGTTTTTATTTCAACCCATTGTTGCTATAGCATTCTTATATAATAACGAAGTCTGATCTTTCAAATTTATTGTGAGCAATTCTTTCTATTTCATCGGTATACTAATAGAAGTCTGATCTTTAATAATTCCCCATAAACATTGTATTTACTTCAAACGATTGTTGCTATATAATAAAGAAGTCTGATCTTAATAATTTATTGTGAGCAATTCTTTCTATTTCATCGGTATACTAATAGAAGTTAGATCTTAATAATTCCCCATAAAAATAGTTTTTATTTCAACCGATTGTTGCTATATAATAAAGAAGTCTGATCTTAATAATTTATTGTGAGCAATTATTTATATTTCATCGGTATACTAATAGAAGCCTGATCTTAATAATTTCCCTTCAACATTGTATTTTATTTCAACCGATTGTTGCTATAGCATTCTTATATAATAACGAAGCCTGATCTTTCAAATTTATTGTGAGCAATTCTTTCTATTTCATCGGTATTCTAATAGAAGTTTGATCTTAATAATTTCAAATAAGAAATGTTTTTATTTCAACCGATTGTTGCTATAGCATTCTTATATAATAACGAAGCCTGATCTTTCAAATTTATTGTGAGCAATTCTTTCTATTTCATCGGTATACTAATAGAAGTTTGATCTTAATAATTTCAAATAAGAAATGTTTATATTTCAACCCATTGTTGCTATAGCATTCTTATATAATAACGAAGTCTGATCTTTCAAATTTATTGTCAGCAATTCTTTCTATTTCATCGGTATACTAATAGAAGTCTGATTTTAATAATTCCCCATAAACATTGTATTTACTTCAAACGATTGTTGCTATATAATAAAGAAGTCTGATCTTAATAATTTATTGTGAGCAATTCTTTCTATTTCATCGGTATACTAATAGAAGTTAGATCGTAATAATTCCCCATAAACATAGTATTTACTTCAACCGATTGTTGCTATATAATAAAAGAAGTCTGAACTTAATAATTTATTGTGAGCAATTATTTCTATTTCATCGGTATACTAATAGAAGCCTGATCTTAATAATTTCCCTTCAACATTGTATTTATTTCAACCGATTGTTGCTATAGCATTCTTATATAATAACGAAGTCTGATCTTTCAAATTTATTGTCAGCAATTCTTTCTATTTCATCGGTATACTAATAGAAGTCTGATTTTAATAATTCCCCATAAACATTGTATTTACTTCAAACGATTGTTGCTATATAATAAAGAAGTCTGATCTTAATAATTTATTGTGAGCAATTATTTCTATTTCATCGGTATACTAATAGAAGTTTGATCTTAATAATTTCCCATAAGAAATGTTTTTATTTCAACTGATTGTTGCTATAGCATTCTTATATAAGAAAGAAGTCTGATCTTAATAATTTATTGTGAGCAATTCTTTCTATTTCATCGGTATACTAATAGAAGCCTGATCTTAATAATTTCCCTTCAACATTGTATTTATTTCAACCGATTGTTGATATAGCATTCTTATATAATAACGAAGTCTGATCTTTCAAATTTATTGTCAGCAATTCTTTCTATTTCATCGGTATACTAATAGAAGTCTGATTTTAATAATTTCCCCATAAACATTGTATTTACTTCAAACGATTGTTGCTATATAATAAAGAAGTCTGATCTTAATAATTTATTGTGAGCAATTATTTCTATTTCATCGGTATACTAATAGAAGTTTGATCTTAATAATTTCCCATAAGAAATGTTTTTATTTCAACTGATTGTTGCTATAGCATTCTTGTATAAGAAAGAAGTCTGATCTTAATAATTTATTGTGAGCAATTCTTTCTATTTCTTCGGTATACTAATAGAAGTTTGATCTTAATAATTTCCCATAAGAAATACTTTTATTTCAAGCGATTGTTGCTAAAGCATTCTTATATGATAAAGAAGTCTGATCCTAATCAATTTATTGTGAGCAATTATTTCTATTTCATCGGTATACTAATAGAAGTTTGATCTTTATAATTTCCCATAAGAAATGTTTTTATTTCAACCGATTGTTGCTATAGCATTCTTATATAATAAAGAAGTCTGATCTTAAAAATTTATTGTGAGCAATTCTTTCTATTTCTTCGGTATACTAATAGAAGTTTGATCTTAATAATTTCCCATAAGAAATGTTTATATTTCAACCCATTGTTGCTATAGCATTCTGATATAATAACGAAGTCTGATCTTTCAAATTTATTGTCAGCAATTCTTTCTATTTCATCGGTATACTAATAGAAGTCTGATTTTAATAATTCCCCATAAACATTGTATTTACTTCAAACGATTGTTGCTATATAATAAAGAAGTCTGATCTTAATAAATTATTGTGAGCAATTATTTCTATTTCATCGGAATAATAATAGAAGTTTGATCTTAATAATTTCCCATAAGAAATGATTTTATTTCAACCGAATGTTGCTAGCTATATAATAAAGAAGTCTGATCTTTCAAATTTATTGTGAGCAATTCTATCTATTTCATCGGTATATTAATAGAAGTTAGATCTTAATAATTCCCCATTAACATTGTATTTACTTCAAACGATTGTTGCTATATAATAAAGAAGTCTGATCTTAATAATTTATTGTGAGCAATTATTTCTATTTCATCGGTATGCTAATAGAAGTTTGATCCTAATAATTTCCATTAAGAAATTATTTTATTTCAACCGAATGTTGCTAGCCATATAATAAAGAAGTCCGATCTGTCAAATTTATTGTGATCAATTCTTTCTATTTCATCGGTATACTAATAGAAGTTAAATCTTAATAATTCCCCATAAACATTGTATTTACTTCAACCGATTGTTGCTATATAATAAAAAGTCTGATCTTAATAATTTATTGTGAGCAATTATTTATATTTCATCGGTATACTAATAGAAGCCTGATCTTAATAATTTCCCTTCAACATTGTATTTATTTCAACCGATTGTTGCTATAGCATTCTTATATAATAACGAAGCCTGATCTTTCAAATTTATTGTGAGCAATTCTTTCTATTTCATCGGTATTCTAATAGAAGTTTGATCTTAATAATTTAAATAAGAAATGTTTATATTTCAACCCATTGTTGCTATAGCATTCTTATATAATAACGAAGTCTGATCTTTCAAATTTATTGTCAGCAATTCTTTCTATTTCATCGGTATACTAATAGAAGTCTGATTTTAATAATTCCCCATAAACATTGTATTTACTTCAAACGATTGTTGCTATATAATAAAGAAGTCTGATCTTAATAATTTATTGTGAGCAATTCTTTCTATTTCATCGGTATACTAATAGAAGTTAGATCTTAATAATTCCCCATAAACATAGTATTTACTTCAACCGATTGTTGCTATATAATAAAGAAGTCTGATCTTAATAATTTATTGTGAGCAATTATTTATATTTCATCGGTATACTAATAGAAGCCTGATCTTAATAATTTCCCTTCAACATTGTATTTATTTCAACCGATTGTTGCTATAGCATTCTTATATAATAACGAAGCCTGATCTTTCAAATTTATTGTGAGCAATTCTTTCTATTTCATCGGTATTCTAATAGAAGTTTGATCTTAATAATTTCAAATAAGAAATGTTTTTATTTCAACCGATTGTTGCTATAGCATTCTTATATAATAACGAAGCCTGATCTTTCAAATTTATTGTGAGCAATTCTTTCTATTTCATCGGTATACTAATAGAAGTTTGATCTTAATAATTTCAAATAAGAAATGTTTATATTTCAACCCATTGTTGCTATAGCATTCTTATATAATAACGAAGTCTGATCTTTCAAATTTATTGTCAGCAATTCTTTCTATTTCATCGGTATACTAATAGAAGTCTGATTTTAATAATTCCCCATAAACATTGTATTTACTTCAAACGATTGTTGCTATATAATAAAGAAGTCTGATCTTAATAATTTATTGTGAGCAATTCTTTCTATTTCATCGGTATACTAATAGAAGTTAGATCGTAATAATTCCCCATAAACATAGTATTTACTTCAACCGATTGTTGCTATATAATAAAAGAAGTCTGAACTTAATAATTTATTGTGAGCAATTATTTATATTTCATCGGTATACTAATAGAAGCCTGATCTTAATAATTTCCCTTCAACATTGTATTTATTTCAACCGATTGTTGCTATAGCATTCTTATATAATAACGAAGTCTGATCTTTCAAATTTATTGTCAGCAATTCTTTCTATTTCATCGGTATACTAATAGAAGTCTGATTTTAATAATTCCCCATAAACATTGTATTTACTTCAAACGATTGTTGCTATATAATAAAGAAGTCTGATCTTAATAATTTATTGTGAGCAATTATTTCTATTTCATCGGTATACTAATAGAAGTTTGATCTTAATAATTTCCCATAAGAAATGTTTTTATTTCTACTGATTGTTGCTATAGCATTCTTGTATAAGAAAGAAGTCTGATCTTAATAATTTATTGTGAGCAATTCTTTCTATTTCTTCGGTATACTAATAGAAGTTTGATCTTAATAATTTCCCATAAGAAATACTTTTATTTCAAGCGATTGTTGCTAAAGCATTCTTATATGATAAAGAAGTCTGATCCTAATAATTTATTGTGAGCAATTATTTCTATTTCATCGGTATACTAATAGAAGTTTGATCTTTATAATTTCCCATAAGAAATGTTTTTATTTCAACCGATTGTTGCTATAGCATTCTTGTATAATAAAGAAGTCTGATCTTAATAGTTTATTGTGAGCAATTCTTTCTATTTCTTCGCTATACTAATAGAAGTTTGATCTTAATAATTTCCCATAAGAAATGTTTATATTTCAACCCATTGTTGCTATAGCATTCTGATATAATAACGAGGTCTGATCTTTCAAATTTATTGTCAGCAATTCTATCTATTTCATCGGTATACTAATAGAAGTCTGATTTTAATAATTCCCCATAAACATTGTATTTACTTCAAACGATTGTTGCTATATAATAAAGAAGTCTGATCTTAATAAATTATTGTGAGCAATTATTTCTATTTCATCGGAATACTAATAGAAGTTTGATCTTAATAATTTCCCATAAGAAATACTTTTATTTCAAGCGATTGTTGCTATAGCATTCTTATATGATAAAGAAGTCTGATCCTAATAATTTATTGTCAGCAATTATTTCTATTTCATCGGTATACTAATAGAAGTCAGATTTTAATAATTCCCCATAAACATTGTATTTACTTCAGCCGATTGTTGCTATATAATAAAGAAGTCTGATCTTAATAATTTATTGTGAGCAATTATTTCTATTTCATCGGTATGCTAATAGAAGTTTGATCTTAATAATTTCCCATAAGAAATGATTTTATTTCAACCGAATGTTTGCTATATAATAAAGAAGCCTGATCTTTCAAATTTATTGTGAGCAATTCTTTCTATTTCATCGGTATATTAATAGAAGTTAGATCTTAATAATTCCCCATTAACATTGTATTTACTTCAACCGATTGTTGCTATATAATAAAGAAGTCTGATCTTAATAATTTATTGTGAGCAATTATTTATATTTCATCGGTATACTAATAGAAGCCTGATCTTAATAATTTCCCTTCAACATTGTATTTATTTCAACCGATTGTTGCTATAGCATTCTTATATAATAACGAAGTCTGATCTTTCAAATTTATTGTCAGCAATTCTTTCTATTTCATCGGTATACTAATAGAAGTTTGATCTTAATAATTTCAAATAAGAAATGTTTTTATTTCAACCGATTGTTGCTATAGCATTCTTATATAATAACGAAGCCTGATCTTTCAAATTTATTGTCAGCAATTCTTTCTATTTCTTCGCTATACTAATAGAAGTTTGATCTTAATAATTTCCCATAAGAAATGTTTATATTTCAACCCATTGTTGCTATAGCATTCTGATATAATAACGAAGTCTGATCTTAATAATTTATTGTGAGCAATTCTTTCTATTTCATCGGTATACTAATAGAAGTTAGATCTTAATAATTCCCCATAAACATTGTATTTACTTCAACCGATTGTTGCTATATAATAAAGAAGTCTGATCTTAATAATTTATTGTGAGCAATTATTTCATCGGTATACTAATAGAAGTTTGATCTTAATAATTTTCCATAAGAAATGTTTTTATTTCAACTGATTGTTGCTATAGCATTCTTGTATAAGAAAGAAGTCTGATCTTAATAATTTATTGTACGCAATTCTTTCTATTTCTTCGGTATACTAATAGAAGTTTGATCTTAATAATTTCCCATAAGAAATACTTTTATTTCAAGCGATTGTTGCTATAGCATTCTTATATGATAAAGAAGTCTGATCCTAATAATTTATTGTGAGCAATTCTTTCTATTTCATCGGTATACTAATAGAAGTCAGATCTTAATAATTCCCCATAAACATTGTATTTACTTCAAACGATTGTTGCTATATAATAAAGAAGTCTGATCTTAATAATTTATTGTGAGCAATTATTTCTATTTCATCGGTATACTAATAGAAGTTTGATCTTTATAATTTCCCTTCAAAATTGTATTTATTTCAACCGATTATTGCTATAGCATTCTTGTATAATAAAGAAGTCTGATCTTAAAAAGTTTATTGTGAGCAATTCTTTCTATTTCTTCGCTATACTAATAGAAGTTTGATCTTAATATTTTCCCATAAGAAATGTTTATATTTCAACCCATTGTTGCTATAGCATTCTGATATAATAACGAAGTCTGATCTTTCAAATTTATTGTCAGCAATTCTTTCTATTTCATCGGTATACTAATAGAAGTCTGATTTTAATAATTCCCCATAAACATTGTATTTACTTCAAACGATTGTTGTTATATAATAAAGAAGTCTGATCTTAATAAATTATTGTGAGCAATTATTTCTGTTTCAGCGGTATACTAATAGAAGTTTGATCTTAATAATTTCCCATAAGAAATACTTTTATTTCAAGCGATTGTTGCTATAGCATTCTTGTATAATAAAGAAGTCTGATCTTAATATTTCATTGTGAGCAATTCTTTCTATTTCTTCGGTATACTAATAGAAGTTTGATCTTAATAATTTCCCATAAGAAATGTTTATATTTCAACCCATTGTTGCTATAGCATTCTGATATAATAACGAAGTCTGATCTTTCAAATTTATTGTCAGCAATTCTTTCTATTTCATCGGTATACTAATAGAAGTCTGATTTTAATAATTCCCCATAAACATTGTATTTACTTCAAACTATTGTTGCTATATAATAAAGAAGTCTGATCTTAATAATTTATTGTGAGCAATTATTTCTATTTCATCGGTATGCTAATAGAAGTTAGATCTTAATAATTTCCCATAAGAAATGATTTTATTTCAACCGAATGTTTGCTATATAATAAAGAAGTCTGATCTTTCAAATTTTTTGTGAGCAATTCTTTCTATTTCATCGGTATATTAATAGAAGTTAGATCTTAATAATTCCCCATAAACATTGTATTTACTTCAACCGATTGTTGCTATAGCATTCTTATATAATAAAGAAGTCTGATCTTAATAATTTATTGTGAGCAATTATTTCTATTTCATCGGTATGCTAATAGAAGTTTGATCTTAATAATTTCCCTTAAGAAAATATTTTATTTCAACCGAATGTTTGCAATATAATAAGGAATTCTGATCTTTCAAATTTATTGTGAGCAATTCTTTCTATTTCATCGGTATACTAATAGAAGTTTGATCTTAATAATTTCCCATAAGAAATATTTTTATTTCAACCGATTGTTGCTACAGCATTCTTTTATAATAAAGAAGTCCGATCTCTCAAATTTATTATGATCAATTCTTTCTATTTCATCGGTATATTAATAGAAGTTAGATCTTAATAATTCCCCATAAACATTGTATTTACTTCAACCGATTGTAGCTATATAATAAAGAAGTCTGATTTTAATAATTTATTGTAAGCAATTATTTCTATTTCATCGGTATACTAATAGAAGTTTGATCTTTATAATTTCCCATAAGAAATGTTTTTATTTCAACCGATTGTTGCTATAGCATTCTTGTATAATAAAGAAGTCTGATCTTAATAGTTCATTGTGAGCAATTCTTTCTATTTCATCGGTATGCTAATAGAAGTTTGATCTTAATAATTTCCCATAAGAAATGATTTTATTTCAACCGAATGTTTGCTATATAATAAAGAAGTCTGATCTTTCAAATTTTTTGTGAGCAATTCTTTCTATTTCATCGGTATATTAATAGAAGTTAGATCTTAATAATTCCCCATAAACATTGTATTTACTTCAAACGATTGTTGCTATATAATAAAGAAGTCTGATCTTAATAATTTATTGTGAGCAATTATTTATATTTCATCGGTATACTAATAGAAGTTTGATCTTAATAATTTCCCATAAGAAATATTTTTATTTCAACCGATTGTTGCTACAGCATTCTTATATAATAAAGAAGTCCGATCTCTCAAATTTATTATGATCAATTCTTTCTATTTCATCGGTATATTAATAGAAGTAAGATCTTAATAATTCCCCATAAACATTGTATTTACTTCAACCGATTGTAGCTATATAATAAAGAAGTCTGATTTTAATAATTTATTGTAAGCAATTATTTCTATTTCATCGGTATACTAATAGAAGTTTGATCTTTATAATTTCCCATAAGAAATGTTTTTATTTCAACCGATTGTTGCTACAGCATTCTTATATAATAAAGAAGTCCGATCTCTCAAATTTATTATGATCAATTCTTTCTATTTCATCGGTATACTAATAGAAGTCAGATCTTAATAATTCCCCATAAACATTGTATTTACTTCAGCCGATTGTTGCTATATAATAAAGAAGTCTGATCTTAATAATTTATAGTGAGCAATTATTTCTATTTCATCGGTATACTAATAGAAGTTTGATCTTTATAATTTCCCATAAGAAATGTTTTTATTTCAACCGATTGTTGCTATAGCATTCTTGTATAATAATGAAGTCTGATCTTAAAAGTTTATTGTGAGCACTTATTTCTATTTCATCGGTATGCTAATAGAAGTTTGATCTTAATAATTTCCCATAAGAAATGATTTTATTTCAACCGAATGTTTGCTATATAATAAAGAAGTCTGATCTTTCAAATTTTTTGTGAGCAATTCTTTCTATTTCATCGGTATATTAATAGAAGTTAGATCTTAATAATTCCCCATAAACATTGTATTTATTTCAACCGATTGTTGCTATAGCATTCTCATATAATAAAGATGTCTAATCTTTCAAATTTATTGTGCGCAATTCTTTCTATTTCATCGGTATACTAATAGAAGTCTGATTTTAATAATTCCCCATAAACATTGTATTTACTTCAAACGATTGTTGCTATATAATAAAGAAGTCTGATCTTAATAATTTATTGTGAGCAATTATTTATATTTCATCGGTATACTAATAGAAGCCTGATCTTAATAATTTCCCTTCAAAATTGTATTTATTTCAACCGATTGTTGCTATAGCATTCTTATATAATAACGAAGTCTGATCTTTCAAATTTATTGTCAGCAATTCTTTCTATTTCATCGGTATACTAATAGAAGTCTGATTTTAATAATTCCCCATAAACATTGTATTTACTTCAAACGATTGTTGCTATATAATAAAGAAGTCTGATCTTAATAATTTATTGTGAGCAATTATTTCTATTTCATCGGTATGCTAATAGAAGTTTGATCTTAATAATTTCCCTTAAGAAATTATTTTATTTCAACCGAATGTTTGCTATATAATAAAGAATTCTGATCTTTCAAATTTATTGTGAGCAATTCTTTCTATTTCATCGGTATACTAATAGAAGTTTGATCTTAATAATTTCCCATAAAAAATGTTTTTATTTCAACCGATTGTTGCTATAGCATTCTTATATGATAAAGTAGTGTGATCTTTCAATTTTATTGTGAGCAATTCTTTCTATTTCATCGGTATACTAATAGAAGTCTGATTTTAATAATTCCCCATAAACATTGTATTTACTTCAAACGATTGTTGCTATATAATAAAGAAGTCTGATCTTAATATTTTATTGTGAGCAATTATTTATATTTCATCGGTATACTAATAGAAGCCTGATCTTAATAATTTCCCTTCAACATTGTATTTATTTCAACCGATTGTTGCTATAGCATTCTTATATAATAAAGAAGTCCGATCTTTCAAATTTATTATGATCAATTCTTTCTATTTCATCGGTATACTAATAGAAGTCTGATTTTAATAATTCCCCATAAACATTGTATTTACTTCAAACGATTGTTGCTATATAATAAAGAAGTCTGATCTTAATAATTTATTGTGAGCAATTATTTATATTTCATCGGTATACTAATAGAAGCCTGATCTTAATAATTTCCCTTCAAAATTGTATTTATTTCAACCGATTGTTGCTATAGCATTCTTATATAATAACGAAGTCTGATCTTTCAAATTTATTGTCAGCAATTCTTTCTATTTCATCGGTATACTAATAGAAGTCTGATTTTAATAATTCCCCATAAATATTGTATTTACTTCAAACGATTGTTGCTATATAAAATAAAGAAGTCTGATCTTAATAATTTATTGTGAGCAATTATTTCTATTTCATCGGTATGCTAATAGAAGTTTGATCTTAATAATTTCCCTTAAGAAATTATTTTATTTCAACCGAATGTTTGCTATATAATAAAGAAGTCTGATCTTTCAAATTTTTTGTGAGCAATTCTTTCTATTTCATCGGTATATTAATAGAAGTTAGATCTTAATAATTCCCCATAAACATTGTATTTACTTCAAACGATTGTTGCTATATAATAAAGAAGTCTGATCTTAATAATTCATTGAGAGCAATTCTTTCTATTTCATCGGTATACTAATAGAAGTTTGATCTTAATAATTTCCCATAAGAAATATTTTTATTTCAAGCGATTGTTGCTACAGCATTGTTATATAATAAAGAAGTCCGTTCTTTCAAATTTATTATGATCAATTCTTTCCATTTCATGGGTATATTAATAGAAGTTAGATCTTAATAATTCCCCATAAACATTGTATTTACTTCAACCGATTGTTGCTATATAATAAAGAAGTCTGATCTTAATAATTTATTGTAAGCAATTATTTCTATTTCATCGGTATACTAATAGAAGTTTGATCTTTATTATTTCCCATAAGAAATGTTTTTATTTCAACCGATTGTTGCTATAGCATTCTTGTATAATAAAGAAGTCTGATCTTAATAGTTCATTGTGAGCAATTCTTTCTATTTCTTCGGTATACTTGATCTTAATAATTTCCCATAAGAAATACTTTTATTTCAAGCGATTGTTGCTATAGCATTCTTATATGATAAAGAAGTCTGATCCTAAAAATTTATTGTGAGCAATTCTTTCTATTTCATCGGTATACTAATAGAAGTCAGATCTTAATAATTCCCCATAAACATTGTATTTACTTCAAACGATTGTTGCTATATAATAAAGAAGTCTGATCTTAATAATTTATTGTGATCAATTATTTCTATTTCATCGGTATACTAATAGAAGTTTGATCTTTATAATTTCCCATAAGAAATGTTTTTATTTCAACTGATTGTTGCTATAGCATTCTTGTATAAGAAAGAAGTCTGATCTTTAATAGTTTATTGTGAGCAATTCTTTCTATTTCTTCGCTATACTAATAGAAGTTTGATCTTAATAATTTCCCATAAGAAATGTTTATATTTCAACCCATTGTTGCTATAGCATTCTGATATAATACCGAAGTCTGATCTTTCAAATTTATTGTGAGCAATTCTTTCTATTTCATCGGTATACTAATAGAAGTCAGATCTTAATAATTCCCCATAAACATTGTATTTACTTCAACCGATTGTTGCTATATAATAAAGAAGTCTGATCTTAATAATTTATTGTGAGCAATTTTTTATATATCGGTATACTAATAGAAGCCTGATCTTAATAATTTCCCTTCAAAATTGTATTTATTTCAAACGATTGTTGCTATAGCATTCTTATATAATAACGAAGTCTGATCTTTCAAATTTATTGTGAGCAATTCTTTCTATTTCATCGGTATACTAATAGAAGTTTGATCTTAATAATTTCCCATAAGAAATGTTTTTATTTCAACCGATTGTTGCTATAGCATTCTTATATGATAAAGTAGTGTGATCTTTCAAATTTATTGTGAGCAATTCTTTCTATTTCATTGGTATATTAATAGAAGTTAGATCTTAATAATTCCCCATAACCATTGTATTTACTTCAAACGATTGTTGCTATATAATAAAGAAGTCTGATCTTAATAATTCATTGAGAGCAATTCTTTCTATTTCATCGGTATACTAATAGAAGTTTGATCTTAATAATTTCCCATAAGAAATATTTTTATTTCAAGCGATTGTTGCTACAGCATTCTTATATAATAAAGAAGTCCGATCTTTCAAATTTATTATGATCAATTCTTTCTATTTCATCGGTATATTAATAGAAGTTAGATCTTAATAATTCCCCATAAACATTGTATTTACTTCAACCGATTGTTGCTATATAATAAAGAAGTCTGATCTTAATAATTTATTGTGAGCAATTATTTATATTTCATCGGTATACTAATACACGCCTGATCTTAATAATTTCCCTTCAAAATTGTATTTATTTCAACCGATTGTTGCTATAGCATTCTTATATAATAACGAAGTCTGATATTTCAAATTTATTGTGAGGTATTATTTCTATTTCATCGGTATACTAATAGAAGTTTGATCTTAATAATTTCCCATAAGAAATATTTTTATTTCAACCGATTGTTGCTACAGCATTCTTATATAATAAAGAAGTCCGAACTTTCAAATTTATTGTGATCAATTCTTTCTATTTCATCGGTATATTAATAGAAGTTAGATCTTAATAATTCCCCATAAAAATTGTATTTACTTCAACCGATTGTTGCTATATAATAAAGAAGTCTGATCTTAATAGTTTATTGTGAGCAATTCTTTCTATTTCATCGGTATACTAATAGAAGTTTGATCTTTATAATTTCCCATAAGAAATGTTTATATTTCAACCCATTGTTGCTATAGCATTCTTATATAATAATGAAGTCTGATCTTTCAAATTTATTGTCAGCAATTCTTTCTATTTCATCGGTATACTAATAGAAGTTAGATCTTAATAATTTCCCATAAACATTGTATTTACTTCAAACGATTGTTGCTATATAATAAAGAAGTCTGATCTTAATAATTTATTGTGAGCAATTATTTATATTTCATCGGTATACTAATACACGCCTGATCTTAATAATTTCCCTTCAAAATTTTATTTATTTCAACCGATTGTTGCTATAGCATTCTTATATAATAACGAAGTCTGATCTTTCAAATTTATTGTGAGGTATTCTTTCTATTTCATCGATATACTAATAGAAGTTTGATCTTAATAATTTCCCATAAGAAATATTTTTATTTCAACCGATTGTTGCTACAGCATTCTTGTATAATAAAGAAGTCTGATCTTCATAGTTAATTGTGAGCAATTCTTTCTATTTCTTCGGTATACTAATAGAAGTTTGATCTTAATAATTTCCCATAAGAAATGTTTATATTTCAACCCATTGTTGCTATAGCATTCTTATATAATAACGAAGTCTGATCTTTCAAATTTATTGTGAGCAATTCTTTCTATTTCATCGGTATACTAATAGAAGTTAGATCTTAATAATTTCCCATAAACATTGTATTTACTTCAAACGATTGTTGCTATATAATAAAGAAGTCTGATCTTAATAATTTATTGTGAGCAATTATTTATATTACATCGGTATACTAATACACGCCTGATCTTAATAATTTCCCTCAAAATTTTATTTATTTCAACCGATTGTTGCTATAGCATTCTTATATAATAACGAAGTCTGATCTTTCAAATTTATTGTGAGGTATTCTTTCTATTTCATCGATATACTAATAGAAGTTTGATCTTAATAATTTCCCATAAGAAATATTTTTATTTCAACTGATTGTTGCTACAGCATTCTTATATAATAAAGAAGACCGAACTTTCAAATTTATTGTGATCAATTCTTTCTATTTCATCGGTATATTAATAGAAGTTAGATCTTAATAATTCCCCATAAAAATTGTATTTACTTCAACCGATTTTTGCTATAATATAATAAAGAAGTCTGATCTTAATAATTTATTGTGAGCAATTCTTTCTATTTCATCGGTATACTAATAGAAGTTTGATCTTTATAATTTCCCATAAGAAATGTTTTTATTTCAACCGATTGTTGCTATAGCATTCTTGTATAATAAAGAAGTCTGATCTTCATAATTAATTGTGAGCAATTCTTTCTATTTCATCGGTATACTAATAGAAGTTTGATCTTTATAATTTCCCATAAGAAATGTTTTTATTTCAACCGATTGTTGCTATAGCATTCTTATATAATAAAGAAGTCCGAACTTTCAAATTTATTGTGATCATTTCTTTCTATTTCATCGGTATATTAATAGAAGTTTGATCTTAATAATTTCCCATAAGAAATGTTTTTATTTCAACCGATTGTTGCTATAGCATTCTTATATGATAAAGAAGTGTGATCTTTCAAATTTATTGTGAGCAATTCTTTCTATTTCATCGCTATGCTAATAGAAGTTTGATCTTAATAATTTCCCATAAGAAATGTTTTTATTTCAACCATTTGTTGCTATATAATAAAGAATTCTGATCTTTTAAATTTATTGTGAGCAATTCTTTCTATTTCATTGGTATACTAATAGAAGTTTGATCTTAATAATTTCCCATAAGAAATGTTTTTATTTCAACCGCTTGTTGCTATAGCATTCTTATATGATAAAGAAGTGTGATCTTTCAAATTTATTGTGAGCAATTCTTTCTATTTCATCGCTATGCTAATAGAAGTTTGATCTTAATAATTTCCCATAGGAAATGATTTTATTTCAACCGAATGTTTGCTATATAATACAGAAGTCTGATCTTTCAAATTTATTGTGAGCAATTCTTTCTATTTCATCGGTATTTTAATAGAAGTTAGATCTTAATAATTCCCCATAAACATTGTATTTACTTCAACCGATTGTTGCTATATAATAAAAGTCTGATCTTAATAATTCATTGTGAGCAATTCTTTCTATTTCATCGGTATACTAATAGAAGTTTGATCTTAATAATTTCCCATAAGAAATATTTTTATTTCAAGCGATTGTTGCTACAGCATTCTTATATGATAAAGAAGTCTGATCCTAATAATTTATTGTGAGCAATTCTTTCTATTTCATCGGTATACTAATAGAAGTCAGATCTTAATAATTCCCCATAAACATTGTATTTACTTCAAACGATTGTTGCTATAATAATAAAGAAGTCTGATCTTAATAGTTTATTGTGAGCAATTCTTTCTATTTCATCGGTATACTAATAGAAGTTTGATCTTTATAATTTCCCATAAGAAATGTTTTTATTTCAACCGATTGTTGCTATAGCATTCTTGTATAATAAAGAAGTCTGATCTTAATAATTTATTGTAAGCAATTATTTCTATTTCATCGGTATACTAATAGAAGTTTGATCTTTATAATTCCCAATAAACATTGTATTTACTTCAAACGATTGTTGCTATATAATAAATAAGTCTGATCTTAATAATTTATTGTGTGCAATTATTTCTATTTCATCGGTACACTAATAGAAGTTTGATCTTTATAATTTCCCATAAGAAATGTTTTTATTTCAACCGATTGTTGCTATAGCATTCTTGTATAATAAAGAAGTCTGACCTTAATAATTTATTGTAAGCAATTCTTTCTATTTCTTCGGTATACTAATAGAAGTTTGATCTTAATAATTTCCCATAAGAAATGATTTTATTTCAATCGAATGTTTGCTATATAATAAAGAAGTCTGATCTTTCAAATTTATTGTGAGCAATTCTTTCTATTTCATCGGTATATTAATAGAAGTTAGATCTTAATAATTCCCCATAAACATTGTATTTACTTCAACCGATTGTTGCTATATAATAAAGAAGTCTGACCTTAATAATTCATTGAGAGCAATTCTTTCTATTTCACTTATATATATATTATACTTATAGAAGTTTCGTCTTAATAATTTTCCATAAGAAATGTTTTTTTTTTCAACCGATTGTTGCTATAGCATTCTTGTATTAAAAAGAAGTGTGATCTTAATAGTTTATTGTGAGCAATTCTTTCTATTTCTTCGCTATACTAATAGAAGTTTGATCTTAATAATTTCCCATAAGAAATACTTTTATTTCAAGCGATTGTTGCTATAGCATTCTTATATGATAAAGAAGTCTGATCCTAATAATTTATTGTGAGCAATTCTTTCTATTTCATCGGTATACTAATAGAAGTCAGATCTTAATAATTCCCCATAAACATTGTATTTACTTCAAACGATTGTTGCTGTATAATAAAGAAGTCTGATCTTAATAATTTATTGTGAGCAATTATTTCTATTTCATCGGTATACTAATAGAAGTTTGATCTTAATAATTTCCCATAAGAAATACTTTTATTTCAAGCGATTGTTGCTATAGCATTCTTATATGATAAAGAAGTCTGATCCTAATAATTTATTGTGAGCAATTCTTTCTATTTCATCGGTATACTAATAGAAGTTTGATCTTAATAATTTCCCATAAGAAATGTTTTTATTTCAACCGATTGTTGCTATAGCATTCTTATATGATAAAGAAGTGTGATCTTTCAAATTTATTGTGAGCAATTCTTTCTATTTCATCGGTATGCTAATAGAAGTTTGATCTTAATAATTTCCCATAAGAAATGATTTTATTTCAACCGAATGTTTGCTATATAATACAGAAGTCTGATCTTTCAAATTTATTGTGAGCAATTCTTTCTATTTCATCGGTATTTTAATAGAAGTTAGATCTTAATAATTCCCCATAAATATTGTATTTACTTCAACCGATTGTTGCTATATAATAAAAAAGTCTGATCTTAATAATTCATTGTGAGCAATTCTTTCTATTTCATCATCTATTTCATCGGTATACTAATAGAAGTTTGATCTTAATAATTTCCCATAAGAAATATTTTTATTTCAAGCGATTGTTGCTATAGCATTCTTATATGATAAAGAAGTCTGATCCTAATAATTTATTGTGAGCAATTCTTTCTAATTCATCGGTATACTAATAGAAGTTTGATCTTAATAATTTCCGATAAGAAATATATTTATTTCAACCGATTGTTTCTATAGCATTCTTGTATAATAAAGAAGTCTGATCTTAATAGTTTATTGTGAGCAATTCTTTCTTTTTCTTTGGTATACTTATAGAAGTTTGATCTAAATAATTTCCCATAAAAAATTTTTTATTTCAAGCGATTGTTGCTATAGCATTCTTATATGATAAAGACGTCTGATCCTAATAATTTATTGTGAGCAATTCATTCTAATTCATCGGTATACTAATAGAAGTTTGATCTTAATAATTTCTAGAAAGAAATATATGTATTTCAACCGATTGTTGCTATAGCATTCTTGTATAATAAAGAAGTCTGATCTTAATAGTTAATTGTGAGCAATTCTTTCTATTTCTTTGGTATACTAATAGAGGTTTGATCTTAGTAATTTCCCATAAGAAATTTTATATTTCAACCCATTGTTGCTATAGCATTCTTATATAATAACGAAGTCTGATCTTTCAAATTTATTGTGAGCAATTCTTTCTATTTCATCGGTATACTAATAGAGGTCTGATTTTAATAATTCCCCATAAACATTGTATTTACTTCAAACGATTGTTGCTATATAATAAAGAAGTCTGATCTTAATAATTTATTGTGAGCAATTATTTCTATTTCATCGGTATACTAATAGAAGCCTGATCTTAATAATTTCCGTTCAAAATTGTATTTATTTCAACCGATTGTTGCTATAGCATTTTTATATAATAAAGAAGTCTGATCTTTCAAATTTATTGTGAGCAATTCTTTCTATTTCATCGGTATACTAATAGAAGTTTGATATTAATTATTTCCCTTCAACATTATATTTATTTCAACCGATTGTTGCTATAGCATTCTCATATAATAAAGATGTCTGATCTTTCAAATTTATTGTGAGCAATTCTTTCTATTTCATCGGTATACTAATAGAAGTTTGATCTTAAAAAATTTCCCATAAGAAATGTATTTATTTCAACAGATTGTTGCTATAGCATTCTTATATAATAAAGAAGTCTGATCTTTCAAATTTATTGTGAGCAATTATTTCTATTTCATCGGTATACTAATAGAAGTTTGATCTTAATAATTTCCCATAAGAAATACTTTTATTTCAAGCGATTGTTGCTATAGCATTCTTATATGATAAAAAGGTCTGATCCTAATAATTTATTGTGAGCAATTCTTTCTATTTCATCAATATTCTAATAGTAGTCTGATCTTAATAATTTCCCATCAGAAATGATTTTATTTCAACCGATTGTTTTTATAGCATTCTTATATAATAAAGAAGTCTGATCTTTCTAATTTATTGTGAGCAATTCTTTCTATTTGATCGGTATACTAATAGAAGTTTGATCTTAATAATTTCCCAAAAGAAATATTTTTATTTCAACCGATTGTTGCTACAGCATTCTTATATAATAAAGAAGTCTGATCTTTCAAATTTATTGTGAGCAATTATTTCTATTTCATCGGTATACTAATAGAAGTTTGATCTTAATAATTTCCCATAAGAAATACTTTTATTTCAAGCGATTGTTGCTATAGCATTCTTATATGATAAAGAAGTCTGATCCTAATAATTTATTGTGAGCAATTCTTTCTATTTCATCGGTATACTAATAGAAGTTTGATCTTAATAATTTCTGATAAGAAATATATTTATTTCAACCGATTGTTGCTATAGCATTCTTATATAATAACGAAGTCTGATCTTTCAAATTTATTGTCAGCAATTCTTTCTATTTCATCGGTATACTAATAGAAGTTTGATCTTAATAATCCCCATAAACATTTATTTACTTCAACCGATTGTCCCTATATAATAAAGAAGTCTGATCTTAATAATTTATTGTGAGCAATTATTTCTATTTCATCGGTATACCGATAGAAGCCTGATCTTAATAATTTCCCTTCAAAATTGTATTTATTTCAACCGATTGTTGCTATAGCTTTCTTATATAATAACGAAGTCTGATCTTTCAAATTTAAATTATTTTGCTATATAATATTGTTGCTATATAATAAAGAAGTCTGATCTTAATAATTCATTGTGAGCAATTATTTCTATTTCATCGGTATACTAATAGAAGCCTGATCTTAATAATTTCCCTTCAAAATTGTATTTATTTCAACCGATTGTTGCTATAGCATTCTTATATAATAACGAAGTCTGATCTTTCAAATTTATTGTGAGCAATTCTTTCTATTTCATCGGTATACTAATAGAAGTTTGATCTTAATAATTTCCCATAAGAAATACTTTTATTTCAAGCGATTGTTGCTATAGCATTCTTATATGATAAAGAAGTCTGATCCTAATAATTTATTGTGAGCAATTCTTTCTAATTCATCGGTATACTAATAGAAGTTTGATCTTAATAATTTCTGATAAGAAATATATTTATTTCAACCGATTGTTGCTATAGCATTCTTATATAATAACGAAGTCTGATCTTTCAAATTTATTGTGAGCAATTCTTTCTATTTCATCGGTATACTAATAGAAGTTTGATCTTAATAATTTCCCATAAGAAATACTTTTATTTAAAGCGATTGTTGCTATAGCATTCTTATATGATAAAGAAGTCTGATCCTAATAATTTATTGTGAGCAATTCTTTCTATTTCATCGGTATACTAATAGAAGTTTGATCTTAATAATTTCCGATAAGAAATATATTTATTTCAAACGATTGTTTCTATAGCATTCTTATATAATAAAGAAGTCTGATCTTAAAAATTTATTGTGAGCAATTCTTTCTATTTCATCGGTATACTAATAGAAGTTTGATCTAAATAATTTCCCATAAGAAATATTTTTATTTCAAGCGATTGTTGCTATAGCATTCTTATATGATAAAGACGTCTGATCTTAATAATTTATTGTGAGCAATTCTTTCTATTTCATCGGTATACTAATAGAAGTTTGATCTTAATAATTTCCGATAAAGAAATATATTTATTTCAACCGATTGTTGCTATAGCATTCTTATATAATAAAGAAGTCTGATCTTTCAAATTTATTGTGAGCAATTCTTTCTATTTCATCGGTATACTAATAGAAGTTTGATCTTAATAATTTCCCATAAGAAATACATTTATTTCAAGCGATTGTTGCTATAGCATTCTTATATAATAAAGAAGTCTGATCCTAATAATTTATTGTGAGCAATTCTTTCTATTTCATCAGTATACTAATAGAAGTCCGATCTTAATAATTTCCCATAAGAAATGATTTTATTTCAACCGATTGTTGCTATAGCATTCTTATATAAAAAAGATGTCTGATCTTTCTAATTTATTGTGAGCAATTCTTTCTATTTCATCGGTATACTAATAGAAGTTTGATCTTAATAATTTCCCATAAGAAATGTTTTTATTTCAACCGATTGTTGCTATAGCATTCTTATATAATAAAGAAGTCTGATCTTTCAAATTTATTGTGAGCAATTCTTTCTATTTCATCGGTATACTAATAGAAGTTTGATCTTAATAATTTCCCATAAGAAATACTTTTATTTCAAGCGATTGTTGCTATAGCATTCTTATATGATAAAGAAGTCTGATCTTAATAATTTATTGTGAGCAATTCTTTCTATTTCATCGGTATACTAATAGAAGTTTGATCTTAATAATTTCCCATAAGAAATATTATTTATTTCAACCGATTGTTGCTATAGCATTCTTATATAATAACGAAGTCTGATCTTTCAAATTTATTGTCAGCAATTCTTTCTATTTCATCGGTATACTAATAGAAGTTTGATCTTAATAATTCCCCATAAAAATTGTATTTACTTCAACCGATTGTTGCTATATATAATAAAGAAGTCTGATCTTTCAAATTTATTGTGAGCAATTCTTTCTATTTCATCGGTATACTAATAGAAGTTTGATCTTAATAATTTCCCATAAAAATTGTATTTATTTCAACCGATTGTTGCTATAGCATTCTTATATAATAAAGAAGTCTGATCTTTCAAATTTATTGTGAGCAATTCTTTCTATTTCATCGGTATACTAATAGAAGTTTGATCTTAATAATTTCCCATAAAAATGTTTGTATTTCAACCATTGTTGCTATAGCATTCTTATATAATAAAGAAGTCTGATCTTAATAATTTATTGTGAGCAATTCTTTCTATTTCATCGGTATACTAATAGAAGCTTGATCTTAATAATTTCCCATAAAAATTGTATTTATTTCAACCGATTGTTGCTATAGCATTCTTATATAATAAAGAAGTCTGATCTTTCAAATTTATTGTGAGCAATTCTTTCTATTTCATCGGTATACTAATAGAAGAATTAAAATAATAATGATATTTAAATAATTTCCCATAAGAAATACTTTTATTTCAACCGATTGTTGCTATAGCATTCTTATATGATAAAGAAGTCTGATCTTAATAATTTATTGTGAGCAATTCTTTCTATTTCATCGGTATACTAATAGAAGTTTGATCTTAATAATTTCTGATAAGAAATATATTTATTTCAACCGATTGTTGCTATAGCATTCTTATATAATAAAGAAGTCTGATCTTTCAAATTTATTGTGAGCAATTCTTTCTATTTCATCGGTATACTAATAGAAGTTTGATCTTAATAATTTCCCATAAGAAATATTTTTATTTCAACCGATTGTTGCTATAGCATTCTTATATAATAAAGAAGTCTGATCTTTCAAATTTATTGTGAGCAATTCTTTCTATTTCATCGGTATATTAATAGAAGTTTGATCTTAATAATTCCCCATAAAAATTGTATTTACTTCAACCGATTGTTGCTATAGATTATATGATAAAGAAGTCTGATCTTAATAATTTATTGTGAGCAATTCTTTCTATTTCATCGGTATACTAATAGAAGTTTGATCTTAATAATTTCCCATAAGAAATATTTTTATTTCAAGCGATTGTTGCTATAGCATTCTTATATGATAAAGAAGTCTGATCCTAATAATTTATTGTGAGCAATTCTTTCTATTTCATCGGTATACTAATAGAAGTTTGATCTTAATAATTTCTGATAAGAAATATATTTATTTCAACCGATTGTTGCTATAGCATTCTTATATAATAACGAAGTCTGATCTTTCAAATTTATTGTGAGCAATTCTTTCTATTTCATCGGTATACTAATAGAAGTTTGATCTTAATAATTCCCCATAAACATTGTATTTACTTCAACCGATTGTTGCTATATAATAAAGAAGTCTGATCTTAATAATTTATTGTGAGCAATTCTTTCTATTTCATCGGTATACTAATAGAAGTTTGATCTTAATAATTTCCCATAAAAAATGTTTTTATTTCAACCGATTGTTGCTATAGCATTCTTATATAATAACGAAGTCTGATCTTTCAAATTTATTGTGAGCAATTCTTTCTATTTCATCGGTATACTAATAGAAGTTTGATCTTAATAATTCCCCATAAACATTGTATTTACTTCAACCGATTGTTGCTATATAATAAAGAAGTCTGATCTTAATAATTTATTGTGAGCAATTCTTTCTATTTCATCGGTATACTAATAGAAGTTTGATCTTAATAATTTCCCATAAAAATTGTATTTTATTTCAACCGATTGTTGCTATAGCATTCTTATATAATAACGAAGTGTGATCTTTCAAATTTATTGTGAGCAATTCTTTCTATTTCATCGGTATACTAATAGAAGTATTGATCTTAATAATAATTTCCCATAAGACATTTTTTTTATTTCAACCGATTGTTGCTATAGCATTCTTATATATAAAGAAGTCTGATCTTAATAATTTATTGTGAGCAATTCTTTCTATTTCATCGGTATACTAATAGAAGTTTGATCTTAATAATTTCCGATAAGAAATATTTTTATTTCAACCGATTGTTGCTATAGCATTCTTATATAATAAAGAAGTGTGATCTTTCAAATTTATTGTGAGCAATTCTTTCTATTTCATCGGTATACTAATAGAAGTTTGATCTTAATAATTTCCCATAAGAAATATTTTTATTTCAACCGATTGTTGCTATAGCATTCTTATATAATAAAGAAGTCTGATCTTAAAAATTTATTGTGAGCAATTCTTTCTATTTCATCGGTATACTAATAGAAGTTTGATCTTAATAATTCCCCATAAAACATTGTTTATATTTCAACCGATTGTTGCTATAGCACTTATATATAAAGAAGTCTGATCTTTCAAATTTATTGTGAGCAATTCTTTCTATTTCATCGGTATACTAATAGAAGTTTGATCTTAATAATTTCCCATAAGACATATTTTTATTTCAACCGATTGTTGCTATAGCACTCTTATATAATAAAGAAGTCTGATCTTAATAATTTATTGTGAGCAATTCTTTCTATTTCATCGGTATACTAATAGAAGTTTGATCTTAATAATTTCCCATAAGAAATATTTTTATTTCAACCGATTGTTGCTATAGCATTCTTATATAATAAAGAAGTCTGATCTTTCAAATTTATTGTGAGCAATTCTTTCTATTTCATCGGTATACTAATAGAAGTTTGATCTTAATAATTCCCCATAAACATTGTATTTACTTCAACCGATTGTTGCTATATAATAAAGAAGTCTGATCTTAATAATTTATTGTGAGCAATTCTTTCTATTTCATCGGTATACTAATAGAAGTTTGATCTTAATAATTTCCCATCAAAAGAAATATTTTTATTTCAACCGATTGTTGCTATAGCATTCTTATATAATAAAGAAGTCTGATCTTTCAAATTTATTGTGAGCAATTCTTTCTATTTCATCGGTATACTAATAGAAGTTTGATCTTAATAATTTCCCATAAGAAATATTTTTATTTCAACCGATTGTTGCTATAGCATTCTTATATGATAAAGAAGTCTGATCTTAATAATTTATTGTGAGCAATTCTTTCTATTTCATCGGTATACTAATAGAAGTTTGATCTTAATAATTTCCGATAAGAAATATTTTTATTTCAACCGATTGTTGCTATAGCATTCTTATATAATAAAGAAGTCTGATCTTTCAAATTTATTGTGAGCAATTCTTTCTATTTCATCGGTATACTAATAGAAGTTTGATCTTAATAATTTCCCATAAGAAATATGTATTTATTTCAACCGATTGTTGCTATAGCATTCTTATATAATAAAGAAGTCTGATCTTTCAAATTTATTGTGAGCAATTCTTTCTATTTCATCGGTATATTAATAGAAGTTAGATCTTAATAATTCCCCATAAACATTGTATTTACTTCAACCGATTGTTGCTATATAATAAAGAAGTCTGATCTTAATAATTTATTGTGAGCAATTCTTTCTATTTCTTCGGTATACTAATAGAAGTTTGATCTTAATAATTTCCCATAAGAAATGTTTTTATTTCAACCGATTGTTGCTATAGCATTCTTATATAATAAAGAAGTCTGATCTTAATAATTTATTGCGAGCAATTCTTTCTATTTCATCGGTATACTAATAGAAGTTTGATCTTAATAATTTCCCATAAAAAATGTATTATATTTCAACCCATTGTTGCTATAGCATTCTTATATAATAACGAAGTGTGATCTTTCAAATTTATTGTGAGCAATTCTTTCTATTTCATCGGTATACTAATAGAAGTCTGATCTTAATAGTTCCCCATAAACATTGTTTTTCTTCTTCCGATTGTTGCTATATAATAAAGAAGTCTGATCTTAATAATTTATTGTGAGCAATTATTTCTATTTCATCGGTATACTAATAGAAGTTTGATCTTAAGAATTTCCGATAAAAAATATTTTTATTTCAACCGATTGTTGCTATAGCATTCTTATATAATAAAGAAGTGTGATCTTTCAAATTTATTGTGAGCAATTCTTTCTATTTCATCGGTATACTAATAGAAGTTTGATCTTTATAATTTCCCATAAGAAATGTTTTTATTTCAACCGATTGTTGCTATAGCATTTTTTTATGATAAAGAAGTCTGATCTTTCAAATTTATTGTGAGGAATTCTTTCTATTTCATCGGTATACTAATAGAAGTTTGATCTTAATAATTTCCCTTAACCATTACATTTATTTCAACCGATTGTTGCTATAGTACTCTTATATAATAAAGAAGTCTGATCTTAAAAATTTATTGTGAGCAATTCTTTCTATTTCATCGGTATACTAATAGAAGTTTGATCTTAATAATTTCCCATAACCAAATATTTATATTTCAACCGATTGTTGCTATAGTATTCTTATATAATAAAAAAGTCTGATCTTTCAAATTTATTGTGAGCAATTCTTTCTATTTCATCGGTATACTAATAGAAGTTTGATCTTAATAATTTCCCATAACCATTGTATTTATTTCAACCGATTGTTGCTATAGTAATCTTATATAATAAAGAAGTCTGATCTTTCAAATTTATTTTGAGCAATTCTTTCTATTTCATCGGTATACTAATAGAAGTTTGATCTTAATAATTTCCCATAAGAAATGTTTATATTTTAACCCATTGTTGCTATAGCATTCTTATATAATAACGAAGTGTGATCTTTCAAATTTATTTACAGCAATTCTTTCTATTTCATCGGTATACTAATAGAAGTCTGATCTTAATAGTTCCCCATAAACATTGTTTTCCTTCAACCGATTGTTGCTATATAATAAAGAAGTCTGATCTTAATAATTTATTGTGAGCAATTATTTCTATTTCATCGGTATACTAATAGAAGTTTGATCTTAATAATTTCCCAAAAGAAATATTTTTATTTCAACCGACTGTTGCTATAGCATTCTTATATAATAAAGAAGTGTGATCTTTCAAATTTTTTGTGAGCAATTCTTTCTATTTCATCGGTATACTAATAGAAGTTTGATCTTTATAATTTCCCATAAGAAATGTTTTTATTTCAACCGATTGTTGCTATAGCATTCTGATATAATAAAGAAGTCTGATCTTAATAGTTTATTGTGAGCAATTCTTTCTATTTCTTCGGTATACTAATAGAAGTTTGATAGTAATAATTTCGCATAAGAAATGTTTATATTTTAACCCATTGTTGCTATAGCATTCTTATATAATAACGAAGTGTGATCTTTCAAATTTATTTTCAGCAATTCTTTGTATTTCATCGATATACTAATAGAAGTCTGATCTTAATAGTTCCCCATAAACATTTTTTTTCCTTCTTCCGATTGTTGCTATATAATAAAGAAGTCTGATCTTAATAATTTATTGTGAGCAATTATTTCTATTTCATCGGTATACTAATAGAAGTTTGATCTTAAGAATTTCCGAAAAGAAATATTTTTATTTCAACCGACTGTTGCTATAGCATTCTTATATAATAAAGAAGTGTGATCTTTCAAATTTATTGTGAGCAATTCTTTCTATTTCATCGGTATACTAATAGAAGTTTGATCTTAATAATTTCCCATAAGAAATGTTTTTATTTCAACCGATTGTTGCTATAGCATTCTTATATAATAAAGAAGTCTGATCTTAATAGTTTATTGTGAGCAATTCTTTCTATTTCTTCGGTATACTAATAGAAGTTTGATCTTAATAATTTCCCATAAGAAATGTTTATATTTCAACCCATTGTTGCTATAGCATTCTTATATGATAAAGAAGTGTGATCTTTCAAATTTACTGTCAACAATTCTTTCTATTTCATCGGTATACTAAGAGAAGTTTGATCTTAATAATTTCCCAAAAGAAATATTTTTATTTAAACCGATTGTTGCTACAGCAGTCTTATATAATAAAGAAGTCTGATCTTTCAAATTTATTGTGAGGAATTCTTTCTATTTCATCGGTATACTAATAGAAGTTTGATATCAATTATTTCCCTTAACCATTATATTTATTTCAACCGATTGTTGCTATAGTACTCTTATATAATAAAGAAGTCTGATCTTAATAATTTATTGTGAGCAATTCTTTCTATTTCATCGGTATACTAATAGAAGTTTGATCTTAATAATTTCCCTTAACCATTATATTTATTTCAACCGATTGTTGCTATAGTACTTTTATATAATAATAAAGAAGTCTGATCTTTCAAATTTATTGTGAGCAATTCTTTCTATTTCATCGGTATACTAATAGAAGTTTGATCTTAATAATTTCCCTTAACCATTATATATATTTCAACCGATTGTTGCTATAGTACTTTTATATAATAAAGAAGTCTGATCTTTCAAATTTATTGTGAGCAATTCTTTCTATTTCATCGGTATACTAATAGAAGTTTGATTTTAATAATTTCCCATAAGAAATATTTTTATTTCAACCGATTGTTGCTAAAGCATTCTTATATGATAAAGATGTCTGATCTTTCAAATTTATTGTGAGCAATTCTTTCTATTTCATCGGTATACTAATAGAAGTTTGATAGTAATAATAATTTGCATAAGAAATGTTTATATTTTAACCCATTGTTGCTATAGCATTCTTATATAATAGCGAAGTGTGATCTTTCAAATTTATTTTGAGCAATTCTTTCTATTTCATCGATATACTAATAGAAGTCTGATCTTAATAGTTCCCCATAAACATTTTTTTCCTTCTTCCGATTGTTGCTATATAAAATAAAGAAGTCTGATCTTAATAATTTATTGTGAGCAATTCTTTCTATTTCATCGGTATACTAATAGAAGTTTGATCTTAATAATTTCCCATAAGACATTATATTTATTTCAACCGATTGTTGCTATAGTACTTCTTATATAATAAAGAAGTCTGATCTTTCAAATTTATTGTGAGCAATTCTTTCTATTTCATCGGTATACTAATAGAAGTTTGATTTTAATAATTTCCCATAAGAAATATTTTTATTTCAACCGATTGTTGCTATAGCATTCTTGTATAATAAAGAAGTCTGATCTTAATAGTTTATTGTGAGCAATTCTTTCTATGTCTTCGGTATACTAATAAAAGGTTGATCTTAATAATTTCCCATAAGAAATGTTAATATTTCAACCCATTGTTGCTATAGCATTCTTATATAATAACGAAGTCTGATCTTTCAAATTTGTTGTCAGCAATTCTTTCTATTTCATTGGTATACTAATAGAACTCTGATCTTAATAATTCCCCATAAACATTGTATTTACTTCAAACGATTGTTGCTATATAATAAAGAAGTCTGATCCTAATAATTTATTGCGAGCAATTCTTTCTATTTCATCGGTATACTAAGAGAAGTTTGATCTTAATAATTTCCCAAAAGAAATATTTTTATTTAAACCGATTGTTGCTACAGCAGTATTATATAATAAAGAAGTCTGATCTTAATAATTTATTGCGAGCAATTCTTTCTATTTCATCGGTATACTAATAGAAGTTTGATCTTAATAATTTCCCAAAAGAAATATTTTTATTTAAACCGATTGTTGCTACAGCAGTATTATATAATAAAGAAGTCTGATCTTTCAAATTTATTGTGAGCAATTCTTTCTATTTCATCGGTATATTAATAGAAGTTAGATCTTAATAATTTCCCCATAAACATTGTATTTACTTCAACCGATTGTTGCTATAGCATAAAATAAAGAAGTCTGATCTTTCAAATTTATTGTGAGCAATTCTTTCTATTTCATCGGTATATTAATAGAAGTTAGATCTTAATAATTCCCCATAAACATTGTATTTACTTCAACCGATTGTTGCTATATAATAAAGAAGTCTGATCTTAATAATTTATTGTGAGCAATTCTTTCTATTTCTTCGGTATACTAATAGAAGTTTGATCTTTATAATTTCCCATAAGAAATGTTTTTATTTCAACCGATTGTTGCTTTAGCATTCTTGTATAATGAAGAAGTCTGATCTTAATAGTTTATTGTGAGCAATTCTTTCTATGTCTTCGGTATACTAATAAAAGGTTGATCTTAATAATTTCCCATAAGAAATGTTAATATTTCAACCCATTGTTGCTATAGCATTCTTATATAATAACGAAGTCTGATCTTTCAAATTTGTTGTCAGCAATTCTTTCTATTTCATTGGTATACTAATAGAAGTCTGATCTTAATAATTCCCCATAAACATTGTATTTACTTCAAACGATTGTTGCTATATAATAAAGAAGTCTGATCTTAATAATTTATTGCGAGCAATTCTTTCTATTTCATCGGTATACTAATAGAAGTTTGATCGTAATAATTTCGCATAAGAAATGTTTATATTTTAACCCATTGTTGCTATAGCATTCTTATATAATAACGAAGTGTGATCTTTCAAATTTATTTTCAGCAATTCTTTCTATTTCATCGATATACTAATAGAAGTCTGATCTTAATAGTTCCCCATAAACATTTTTTTTACTTCTTCCGATTGTTGCTATATAATAAAGACGTCTGATCTTAATAATTTATTGTGAGCAATTCTTTCTATTTCATCGGTATACTAATAGAAGTTTGATCTTAATAATTTCCGAAAAGAAATATTTTTATTTCAACCGACTGTTGCTATAGCATTCTTATATAATAAAGAAGTGTGATCTTTCAAATTTATTGTGAGCAATTCTTTCTATTTCATCGGTATATTAATAGAAGTTTGATCTTAATAATTCCCCATAAACATTGTATTTACTTCAACCGATTGTTGCTATATAATAAAGAAGTCTGATCTTAATAATTTATTGTGAGCAATTCTTTCTATTTCTTCGGTATACTAATAGAAGTTTGATCTTTATAATTTCCCATAAAAAATGTTTTTATTTCAACCGATTGTTGCTATAGCATTCTTGTATAATGAACGAAGTCTGATCTTAAAAATTTATTGTGAGCAATTCTTTCTATGTCATCGGTATACTAATAAAAGTTTGATCTTAATAATTTCCCATAAGAAATGTTAATATTTCAACCGATTGTTGCTATAGCAGTCTTATATAATAACGAAGTCTGATCTTTCAAATTTATTGTCAGCAATTCTTTCTATTTCATTGGTATACTAATAGAAGTCTGATCTTAATAATTCCCCATAAACATTGTATTTACTTCAAACGATTGTTGCTATATAATAAAGAAGTCTGATCTTAATAATTAATTGTGAGCAATTCTTTCTATTTCATCGGTATACTAATAGAAGTTTGATCGTAATAATTTCCCATAAGAAATGTTTATATTTTAACCCATTGTTGCTATAGCATTCTTATATAATAAAGAAGTCTGATCTTTCAAATTTATTTTGAGCAATTCTTTCTATTTCATCGGTATACTAATAGAAGTCTGATCTTAATAGTTCCCCATAAACATTTTTTTACTTCTTCCGATTGTTGCTATATAATAAAGAAGTCTGATCTTAATAATGTATTGTGAGCAATTCTTTCTATTTCATCGGTATACTAATAGAAGTTTGATCTTAATAATTTCCGAAAATAAATATTTTTATTTCAACCGACTGTTGCTATAGCATTCTTATATAATAAA
This sequence comes from Drosophila repletoides, assembly GCA_018150835.1. Taxonomy (NCBI): domain Eukaryota; kingdom Metazoa; phylum Arthropoda; class Insecta; order Diptera; family Drosophilidae; genus Drosophila; species Drosophila repletoides. Next base: position 81,878 of record JAECWQ010000145.1, on the reverse strand, counting down.
GAAGTGTGATCTTTCAAATTTATTGTGAGCAATTCTTTCTATTTCATCGGTATACTAATAGAAGTTTGATCTTAATAATTTCCCATAAGAAATATTTTTATTTAAACCGATTGTTGCTACAGCAATATTATATAATAAAGAAGTCTGATCTTTCAAATTTATTGTGAGCAATTCTTTCTATTTCATCGGTATACTAATAGAAGTTTGATCTTAATAATTCCCCATAAACATTGTATTTACTTCAACCGATTGTTGCTATAATATATAATAAAGAAGTCTGATCTTTCAATAATTTATTGTGAGCAATTCTTTCTATTTCATCGGTATATTAATAGAAGTTTGATCTTAATAATTCCCCATAAACATTGTATTTACTTCAACCGATTGTTGCTATATAATAAAGAAGTCTGATCTTAATAATTTATTGTGAGCAATTCTTTCTATTTCATCGGTATACTAATAGAAGTTTGATTTTAATAATTTCCCATAAGATATATTTTTTATTTCAACCGATTGTTGCTAAAGCATTCTTATATAATAAAGATGTCTGATCTTAATAATTTATTGTGAGCAATTCTTTCTATTTCATCGGTATACTAATAGAAGTTTGATCTTAATAATTTCCTTAAAGAAATATTTTTATTTCAACCGATTGTTGCTATAGCATTCTTATATAATAAAGAAGTCTGATCTTAATAATTTATTGTGAGCAATTCTTTCTATTTCATCTGTATACTAATAGAAGTTTGATCTTAATAATTTCCCATAAGAAATTGTATTTATTTCAACCGATTGTTGCTATATTTATAATAAATAAGTCTGATCTTTCAAATTTATTGTGAGCAATTCTTTCTATTTCATCGGTATACTAATAGAAGTTTGATCTTAATAATTCCCCATAAAGATTGTATTTACTTCAACCGATTGTTGCTATATAATAAAGAAGTCTGATCTTAATAATTTATTGTGAGCAATTCTTTCTATTTCATCGGTATACTAATAGAAGTTTGATTTTAATAATTTCCCATAAGAAATATTTTTATTTCAACCGATTGTTGCTAAAGCATTCTTATATGATAAAGATGTCTGATCTTAATAATTTATTGTGAGCAATTCTTTCTATTTCATCGGTTTACTAATAGAAGTTTGATCTTAATAATTTCCGAAAAGAAATATATTTATTTCAACCGATTGTTGCTACAGCAGTCTTATATAATAAAGAAGTCTGATCTTTCAAATTTATTGTGAGCAATTCTTTCTATTTCATCGGTATATTAATAGAAGTTAGATCTTAATAATTCCCCATAAACATTGTATTTACTTCAACCGATTGTTGCTATATAATAAAGAAGTCTGATCTTTCAAATTTATTGTGAGCAATTCTTTCTATTTCATCGGTATACTAATAGAAGTTTGATCTTAATAATTTCCCAAAAGAAATATTTTTATTTCAACCGACTTGTTGCTATAGCATTCTTGTATAATAAAGAAGTCTGATCTTAATAGTTTATTGTGAGCAATTCTTTCTATTTCTTCGGTATACTAATAGAAGTTTGATCTTAATAATTTCCCATAAGAAATATTTATATTTCAACCCATTGTTGCTATAGCATTCTTATATAATAAAGAAGTGTGATCTTTCAAATTTATTGTGAGCAATTCTTTCTATTTCATCGGTATACTAAGAGAAGTTTGATCTTAATAATTTCCCAAAAGAAATATTTTTATTTAAACCGATTGTTGCTACAGCAGTCTTATATAATAAAGAAGTCTGATCTTTCAAATTTATTGTGAGCAATTCTTTCTATTTCATCGGTATATTAATAGAAGTTAGATCTTAATAATTCCCCATAAACATTGTATTTACTTCAACCGATTGTTGCTATATAATAAAGAAGTCTGATCTTAATAATTTATTGTGAGCAATTCTTTCTATTTCATCGGTATACTAATAGAAGTTTGATTTTAATAATTTCCCATAAGAAATATTTTTATTTCAACCGATTGTTGCTATAGCATTCTTATATGATAAAAAAGTCTGATCTTTCAAATTTATTGTGAGCAATTCTTTCTATTTCATCGGTATACTAATAGAAGTTTGATCTTAATAATTTCGCATAAGAAATGTTTATATTTTAACCCATTGTTGCTATAGCATTCTTATATAATAACGAAGTGTGATCTTTCAAATTTATTTTCAGCAATTCTTTCTATTTCATCGGTATACTAATAGAAGTCTGATCTTAATAGTTCCCCATAAACATTTTTTTTACTTCTTCCGATTGTTGCTATATAATAAAGAAGTCTGATCTTAATAATTTATTGTGAGCAATTCTTTCTATTTCATCGGTATACTAATAGAAGTTTGATCTTTATAATTTCCCATAAGAAATGTTTTTATTTCAACCGATTGTTGCTATAGCATTCTTGTATAATAAAGAAGTCTGATCTTAATAGTTTATTGTGAGCAATTCTTTCTATTTCTTCGGTATACTAATAGAAGTTTGATCTTAATAATTTCCCATAAGAAATGTTTATATTTCAACCCATTGTTGCTATAGCATTCTTATATGATAAAGAAGTGTGATCTTTCAAATTTATTGTGAGCAATTCTTTCTATTTCATCGGTATACTAAGAGAAGTTTGATCTTAATAATTTCCCAAAAGAAATATTTTTATTTAAACCGATTGTTGCTACAGCAGTCTTATATAATAAAGAAGTCTGATCTTTCAAATTTATTTTGAGCAATTCTTTCTATTTCATCGGTATATTAATAGAAGTTAGATCTTAATAGTTCCCCATAAACATTGTATTTACTTCAACCGATTGTTGCTATATAATAAAGAAGTCTGATCTTAATAATTTATTGTGAGCAATTCTTTCTATTTCATCGGTATACTAATAGAAGTTTGATTTTAATAATTTCCCATAAGAAATATTTTTATTTCAACCGATTGTTGCTAAAGGATTCTTATATGATAAAAAAGTCTGATCTTTCAAATTTCTTGTGAGCAATTCTTTCTATTTCATCGGTATACTAATAGAAGTTTGATCTTAATAATTTCCCAAAAGAAATATTTTTATTTAAACCGATTGTTGCTACAGCAGTCTTATATAATAAAGAAGTCTGATCTTTCAAATTTATTGTGAGCAATTCTTTCTATTTCATCGGTATATTAATAGAAGTTAGATCTTAATAATTCCCCATAAACATTGTATTTACTTTAACCGATTGTTGCTATATAATAAAAAGAAGTCTGATCTTAATAATTTATTGTGAGCAATTCTTTCTATTTCATCGGTATACTAATAGAAGTTTGATCTTAATAATTCCCCATAAACATTGTATTTATTTCAACCGATTGTTGCTATAGATTTATATAATAAAGAAGTCTGATCTTAAAAATTTATTGTGAGCAATTCTTTCTATTTCATCGGTATACTAATAGAAGTTTGATCTTAATAATTTCCCATAAGAAATATTTTTATTTCAACCGATTGTTGCTAAAGCATTCTTATATGATAAAGATGTCTGATCTTAATAATTTATTGTGAGCAATTCTTTCTATTTCATCGGTATACTAATAGAAGTTTGATCTTAATAATTTCCGAAAAGAAATATTTTTATTTCAACCGACTGTTGCTATAGCATTCTTATATGATAAAGAAGTCTGATCTTAATAATTTATTGTGAGCAATTCTTCCTATTTCATCGGTATATTAATAGAAGTTAGATCTTAATAATTCCCCATAAACATTGTATTTACTTCAACCGATTGTTGCTATATAATAAAGAAGTCTGATCTTTCAAATTTATTGTGAGCAATTCTTTCCATTTCATCGGTATACTAATAGAAGTTTGATCTTAATAATTTCGCATAAGACATGTTTATATTTTAACCGATTGTTGCTAGAGCATTCTTATATAATAAGAAGTCTTGATCTTTTAAATTTATTGTGAGCAATTCTTTCTATTTCATTGGTATACTAATAGAAGTTTGATCTTAATAATTCCCCAAAAACATTTTTTACTTCAACCGATTGTTGCTACTTATATAAGTAAAGAAGTCTGATCTTAATAATCTATTTTGAGCAATTATTTCTATTTCATCGGTATACTAATAGAAGTCTGATCTTAATAATTTCCCTTAAAAATTGTATTTATTTCAACCGATTGTTGCTATAGCATTCTTAAATAATAGCGAAGTCTGATCTTTCAAATTTATTGTGAGCAATTCTTTCTATTTCTTCGGTATACTAATAGAAGTTTGATCTTTATAATTTCCCATAAAAAATGTTTTTATTTCAACCGATTGTTGCTTTAGCATTCTTGTATAATGAAGAAGTCTGATCTTAATAGTTTATTGTGAAGAATTCTTTCTATGTGTTCGGTATACTAATAAAAGGTTGATCTTAATAATTTCCCATAAGAAATGTTAATATTTCAACCCATTGTTGCTATAGCATTCTTATATAATAACGAAGTCTGATCTTTCAAATTTGTTGTCAGCAATTCTTTCTATTTCATTGGTATACTAATAGAAGTCTGATCTTAATAATTCCCCATAAACATTGTATTTACTTCAAACGATTGTTGCTATATAATAAAGAAGTCTGATCTTAATAATTTATTGCGAGCAATTCTTTCTATTTCATCGGTATACTAATAGAAGTTTGATCTTAATAATTTCGCATAAGAAATGTTTATATTTTAACCCATTGTTGCTATAGCATTCTTATATAATAACGAAGTGTGATCTTTCAAATTTATTTTCAGCAATTCTTTCTATTTCATCGATATACTAATAGAAGCCTGATCTTAATAGTTCCCCATAAACATTTTTTTTACTTCTTCCGATTGTTGCTATATAATAAAGAAGTCTGATCTTAATAATTTATTGTGAGCAATTATTTCTATTTCATCGGTATACTAATAGAAGTTTGATCTTAATAATTTCCGAAAAGAAATATTTTTATTTCAACCGACTGTTGGTATAGCATTCTTATATGATAAAGAAGTGTGATCTTTCAAGTTTATTGTGAGCAATTCTTTCTATTTCATCGGTATACTAATAGAAGTTTGTTCTTTATAATTTCCCATAAGAAATGTTTTTATTTCAACCGATTGTTGCTATAGCATTCTTGTATAATAAAGAAGTCTGATCTTAATAGTTTATTGTGAGCAATTCTTTCTATTTCTTCGGTATACTAATAGAAGTTTGATCTTAATAATTTCCGAAAAGAAATGTTTATATTTCAACCCATTGTTGCTATAGCATTCTTATATGATAAAGAAGTGTGATCTTTCAAATTTATTGTGAGCAATTCTTTCTATTTCATCGGTATACTAAGAGTAGTTTGATCTTAATAATTTCCCAAAAGAAATATTTTTATTTAAACCGATTGTTGCTACAGCAGTCTTATATAATAAAGAAGTCTGATCTTTAAAATTTATTGTGAGCAATTCTTTCTATTTTATCGGTATGCTAATAGAAGTTTGATCTTAATAATTTCCAAAAAGAAATATTTTTATTTAAACCGATTGTTGCTACAGCAGTCTTATATAATAAAGAAGTCTGATCTTTCAAATTTATTGTGAGCAATTCTTTCTATTTCATCGGTATATTAATAGAAGTTAGATCTTAATAATTCCCCATAAACATTGTATTTACTTCAACCGATTGTTGCTATATAATAAAGAAGTCTGATCTTAATAATTTATTGTGAGCAATTCTTTCTATTTCATCGGTATATTAATAGAAGTTAGATTTTAATAATTCCCCATAAACATTGTATTTACTTCAACCGATTGTTGCTATATAATAAAGAAGTCTGATCTTAATAATTTATTGTGAGCAATTCTTTCTATTTCATCGGTATACTAATAGAAGTTTGATCTTAATAATTTCCGAAAAGAAATATTTTTATTTCAACCGACTGTTGCTATAGCATTCTTATATGATAAAGAAGTCTGATCTTAATAATTTATTGTGAGCAATTCTTTCTATTTTATCGGTATACTAATAGAAGTTTGATCTTAATAATTTCTAAAAAGAAATATTTTTATTTAAACCGATTGTTGCTACAGCAGTCTTATATAATAAAGAAGTCTGATCTTTCAAATTTATTGTGAGCAATTCTTTCTATTTCATCGGTATATTAATAGAAGTTAGATCTTAATAATTCCCCATAAACATTGTATTTACTTCAACCGATTGTTGCTATATAATAAAGAAGTCTGATCTTTCAAATTTATTGTGAGCAATTCTTTCTATTTCATTGGTATACTAATAAAAGTTTGATCATAATAATTTCCCAAAAGAAATATTTTTATTTAAACCGATTGTTGGTACAGCAGTCTTATATAATAGCGAAGTCTGATCTTTCAAATTTATTGAGAGCAATTCTTTCTATTTCTTCGGTATACTAATAGAAGTTTGATCTTTATAATTTCCCATAAGAAATGTTTTTATTTCAACCGATTGTTGCTTTAGCATTATTGTATAATGAAGAAGTCTGATCTTAATAGTTTATTGTGAGCAATTCTTTCTATTTCATCGGTATACTAAGAGAAGTTTGATCTTAATAATTTCCCAAAAGAAATATTTTTATTTAAACCGATTGTTGCTACAGCAGTCTTATATAATAAAGAAGTCTGATCTTTAAAATTTATTGTGAGCAATTCTTTCTATTTTATCGGTATGCTAATAGAAGTTTGATCTTAATAATTTCCAAAAAGAAATATTTTTATTTCAACCTATTGTTGCTATAGCATTCTTGTATAATAACGAAGTGTGATCTTTCAAATTTATTTTCAGCAATTCTTTCTATTTCATCGATTTACTAATAGAAGCCTGATCTTAATAGTTCCCCATAAACATTGTTTTTACTTCTTCCGATTGTTGCTATATAATAAAGAAGTCTGATCTTAATAATTTATTGTGAGCAATTATTTCTATTTCATCGGTATACTAATAGAAGTTTGATCTTAATATTTTCCGAAAAGAAATATTTTTATTTCAACCGACTGTTGGTATAGCATTCTTATATAATAAAGAAGTGTGATCTTTCAAGTTTATTGTGAGCAATTCTTTCTATTTCATCGGTATACTAATAGAAGTTTGTTCTTTATAATTTCCCATAAGAAATGTTTTTATTTCAACCGATTGTTGCTATAGCATTCTTGTATAATAAAGAAGTCTGATCTTAATAGTTTATTGTGAGCAATTCTTTCTATTTCATCGGTATACTAAGAGAAGTTTGATCTTAATAATTTCCAAAAAGAAATGTTTTTATTTCAACCGATTGTTGCTATAGCATTCTTGTATAATAAAGAAGTCTGATCTTAATAATTTATTGTGAGCAATTATTTCTATTTCATCGGTATACTAATAGAAGTTTGATCTTAATATTTTCCGAAAAGAAATATTTTTATTTCAACCGACTGTTGGTATAGCATTCTTATATAATAAAGAAGTGTGATCTTTCAAGTTTATTGTGTGCAATTCTTTCTATTTCTTCGGTATACTAATAGAAGTTTGATCTTTATAATTTCCCATAAAAAATGTTTTTATTTCAACCGATTGTTGCTTTAGCATTCTTGTATAATGAAGAAGTCTGATCTTAATAGTTTATTGTGAGCAATTCTTTCTATGTGTTCGGTATACTAATAAAAGGTTGATCTTAATAATTTCCCATAAGAAATGTTAATATTTCAACCCATTGTTGCTATAGCATTCTTATATAATAACGAAGTCTGATCTTTCAAATTTTTTGGCAGCAATTCTTTCTATTTCATTGGTATACTAATAGAAGTCTGAACTTAATAATTCCCCATAAACATTGTATTTACTTCAACACGATTGTTGCTATATAATAAAGAACTCTGATCTTAATAATTTATTGCGAGCAATTCTTTCTATTTCATCGGTATACTAATAGAAGTTTGATCTTAATAATTTCGCATAAGAAATGTTTATATTTTAACCCATTGTTGCTATAGCATTCTTATATAATAACGAAGTATGATCTTTCAAATTTATTGTCAGCAATTCTTTCTATTTCATCGATATACTAATAGAAGCCTGATCTTAATAGTTCCCCATAAACATTTTTTTTACTTCTTCCGATTGTTGCTATATAATAAAGAAGTCTGATCTTAATAATTTATTGTGAGCAATTCTTTCTATTTTTCGGTATACTAATAGAAGTTTGATCTTAATAATTTCCCATAAGAAATGTTTATATTTCAACCCATTGTTGCTATAGCATTCTTATATGATAAAGAAGTGTGATCTTTCAAATTTATTGTGAGCAATTCTTTCTATTTCATCGGTATACTAAGAGAAGTTTGATCTTAATAATTTCCCAAAAGAAATATTTTTATTTAAACCGATTGTTGCTACAGCAGTCTTATATAATAAATAAGTCTGATCTTTAAAATTTATTGTGAGCAATTCTTTCTATTTTATCGGTATACTAATAGAAGTTTGATCTTAATAATTTCCCAAAAAATATTTTTATTTAAACCGATTGTTGCTACAGCATTCTTATATAATAAAGAAGTCTGATCTTTCAAATTTATTGTGAGCAATTCTTTCTATTTCATCGGTATATTAATAGAAGTTAGATCTTAATAATTCCCCATAAACATTGTATTTACTTCAACCGATTGTTGCTATATAATAAAGAAGTCTGATCTTTCAAATTTATTGTGAGCAATTCTTTCTATTTCATCGGTATACTAATAGAAGTTTGATTTTAATAATTTCCCTTAAGAAATATTTTTATTTCAACCGATTGTTGCTAAAGCATTCTTATATGATAAAGATGTCTGATCTTAATAATTTATTGTGAGCAATTCTTTCTATTTCATCGGTATACTAATAGAAGTTTGATCTTAATAATTTCCGAAAAGAAATATTTTTACTTCAACCGACTGTTGCTATAGCATTTTTATATGATAAAGAAGTCTGATCTTAATAATTTATTGTGAGCAATTCTTCCTATTTCATCAGTATATTAATAGAAGTTAGATCTTAATAATTCCCCATAAACATTGTATTTACTTCAACCGATTGTTGCTATATAATAAAGAAGTCTGATCTTTCAAATTTATTGTGAGCAATTCTTTTTATTTCATCGGTATACTAATAGAAGTTTGATCTTAATAATTTCGCATAAGAAATGTTTATATTTTAACCCATTGTTTCTATTTCATTCTTTTATAATAACGAAGTGTGATCTTTCAAATTTTTTTTACTTCATCCGATTGTTGCTATATAATAAACAATTCTGATCTTTTAAATTTATTGATTTGAGTTAATAGTGTCATAGAAGTGGGTTAGAGCAAAATTTATATCAACCGAATTGTATAGTGTAGACCAATCAGTTGAGGAAAGAAGTTGATTAAGCAAGGAAAAATATCCCTTGCGAAAACAACGGGCGGGTTTTTACTAAAAGGTTTGGATACTGGTTTTGTTGTCGAGGCCATTGATAGAGAAATTTCTACGGTAGGATGAAAGGAGTCTTCAGGAAATACTAACGGATAAGATCTTGACACTGGTAGAAGTGCAATCGTTGACAAAAATAAGATCAAGCATTCTGTATCAGAACACGGAGGGATATAAGAGCAGGGTAGGAAAATGGAAAATGATGGAAACGATACCTTAACGGCAACTGTTGCCACTGATGCCATAAAAAAGTGAATGTGAATGTTGAAATATTCTGGAACTAGCCCTGAAGAGTATTGGATGCAATTTCAGGCAGAAATATTATATGGAGCAACTGAGTAAGGCCCTGGAGGTTAGCCCACGCTTTGGCACGATAAGGGAGCTGAACGGGAAATATTATTTATATGAATTTGGAAAAGTCGATTCAGATGGCAATGTCACTTACGACTTTACTGAAAATGTCTTGAACAAAATTATTAATAGAAATGAAACGGAAGAGGAGTCAGAACTGTATAAGACGGGAACAAACATATCTTAAGAATGATATAAATTTTATGGAAATCGAAAATATATGCGGAAATGCCAATTCAACAGGTGATGGGGAGTTTCCAAAAGATTTGTCGACTACTTTGAGTGAACATATAGAAGCTTTGGGAAGAGATGCTGAACTGGACATAAAAAGTTAAAGCAGCGTTATGATTCTAATGGATTTCAATTATCCACCAATTGAAAATACTCCTCTATGTGGCAATGCAGATTCAGAAGGCTTTGATGAGTTCTTAAGGGGTTTGTTGACTGAATTGATTGAACATGTAGAAACATTGGAGCAAGATTCAGGACTGGATAAAACCAGATTTTTCTACCAATCGAAAATATTGGCGATTGGGGATTTCTCAGAAACTTTGCCAGCGGATGAAATAGAAAATATTTTCTGTGGAATTATTATTTGTTGTCAGAATGAAAATCCACTTATGAGATCCAAGTGATTGTGAAAAGGATGAGGAGACAGTGAGAAGTGAGGGAGCTGCGAATAAAGATTTAACTTTTAACATAAAAAAAAACCATTTAGCTTATTTAGTTCTTAAGAAAAATACAAAAATTCAATGAAGAAAAATGAATAAAATAAGAGACAAAATTTAAGCATATATAATATTTGTATATCTTGAAGTGAGTAATATAACTGTTGGCGGACTTCTGTGAGGACAATTAGACTAGTCGATATAGCAATGAGCTTCCGTCTGTCTGTCCGTCTGCTTCTATGCAAAATAGTCTTCTTGAGTTTTTCAGCTAAAACTGCACCATTTGGTGTGTTCTAGCCACAAGTTGGAATCGGTCGGATCAGACTTCTATATAGGAACAATCAGTCAAAATAAATAAATTTATTAAGAAATCACTTTTCCTGCCTGCAAGGATAAGTAATCTTCGAAGCGTTAAGTACAGCCTTACAGCCGTTTCTTACGGGTTAATTCATTAACTTGGCCTTTGCAGGATATATTATTTCTTAATAGATTTTCAGTTCGCACAAGAGTTTCCTGGGCTTGAGTTTTCCCCAGGCGACTTTCAGATGGAAGATCAACTTACCCAGTTGATGACTATAAGTCCAACTCTAAGACCGACACCTCTCAGACGCGCATCTCATCGATGGCTAGCTGTGGTACTTGCTGCTACTGCTACGCTGCAGTTGTGGAGCTCATCCCGAGGCTCTCGCCATGGACTTTTCCCATATAGCCATTAGTATGTGCGTGAATATGACCCTTTGAGGAGCTTGGCTGCTGATGCTGCCGCCCGAATGCGTCTGTCCGAGCAGCATGTTGGTGGGTGGTTGTTGTTGATGAGGAGGCGGTGCGCAGTGATGGGTGTGGACCGCGTATATGATGCGTCTGCATGCCGGTTAGAACTGCTCAATTTGCCTGATGTTTGCTAGTCTACTGCTGTTGCTGCTGTTGATATTGTTATAGAAAAGTTCTGCAATATGAAAAAATAGAGCGAACAACAAGTAAGCTACTTATGTCGTTATGCATATGTCGGTATATTATCAAGCAAATATTTATTAACGAGCAATGTCAACGGCAACGGCAACAGCAACAACAGCAAAAGCAACAGCAACAGCACCGCCAATTCCTTAGTAGAATGCAAACAGATGTTATTTATACTCATTTCAGTAAAGCATTTGACTCTGTAAATCATGATCTTTTAATCTTCAAGCTAGATCGAATTGGATTCCCTCCCACACTTCTGACTTGGATTTCCTCTTATTTAAAAAACAGGACCCAAAGAGTTCTGTTGAGATCCGAAATTTCTAAACCCGTATTTGTTACTTCGGGTGTGCCGCAAGGTAGTCATCTTGGCCCATTATTTTTCACATTATTTATTAATGACCTGCCATCTATTTTGTCCCACTCACGCATCCTTATGTATGCTGATGATGTGAAACTTATTCTTTCTTACTCCATAAATCTTTGGTGTCAGGCTAATAAGTTGCAATTAAATATTTCTAAATGCTTGTTTATGACTTTTATTCGAATTACTCCACACTTAGTCACGTGTACGCTTGACAATGTACCCTTGCAACGTATAACGACTGTGGAAGACCTTGGTGTACTTTTTGATGCCAAACTTAGTTTCATTCTGCATATCTCCTCTATAACTAACAAAGCCAAGGGTGTTCTTGGATTCATTAAACATTGGTCCAACTTGGAATTTAATGATCCCTTTGTTACCAAAATCCTTTATACTTCTCTAGTTCGTCCCATACTAGAATATTGTTCATGTGTTTGGAGTCCTCAATATGGAATCCATCAAGTTCGTATTGAATCCATTCAGAAGCAATTCCTCCTCTTTGCCCTTCGTGGCTTAAACTGGGATCCCGATCGCCGTCTTCCACCGTACTCTGATAGGCTCTTACTCATTGATCTCCCTTCATTAACTAACCGTAGAACTATCCTTGGTATTATTTTTCTTCATAAATTAATTATCGGTGACATTAGCTCTCCTTTTCTATTATCTCGTCTTAACTTTCATGGTTGACGTGGTTGCTGCCTTGGCAATACTGCTTCTTTTTTGGTTGGTGTTTTCCTGAATTGTCCTCTTTTCTCTCTGTTTTTCTTTTTCTTTTTTATAATTTAATACATCACTAAAAAGTCCGGATACCTACCGAGTATCCGCTCAAAATCTCGAGATTCTGATTTTTCAATACTCGATTGATTTTTGATATTTTTTAATGTAGAAATGGATGTAGTTCTATGTCGGATATCTGCATTATAATTATTAATTATTTTCGCCACAGCAATGGCTTGGCTTGAAGCGCGACACATTGACGCATCTGCTCCATCTACTATGGATCCTCGGTTCCATCAAATTGGGGCACACGGTCACATTGTTTATTATGTATGTCCATGTGATGTGTTATCTTACTTTATTACTCTCTTTCTTTCTATCCTTTTGTCTATTATGTTCTTTTTCATTCTATTTTCAACAATCTTTATATTTCATTTTCGCCTTTTTTCCTGGTCTGATTGGGTTTTTTGCCTGGGTTTTCCCCAATCCTGTGCAACAAATGTTGGACCATAAAAATTGATTGATTTTAATACCCCAGAATTCAATTTTAATCTTACTTGTAAATTTTAATTTAATTAATTTCTAGATTTTAATTTAATTAATATAATAATTATATTAATTCTTTTGTAATCCTTTAATCGACTGCAATTAGTCGATTTATTAATAAATAAATAAATAAATAAATAAATAAATAAATAAACTCAATGGAGTATATATTAGGGTCATTTATTATTAAATAAATATAGTTTGAGATGACGAAGTAAAAGTTTTCTTTCCTGTTGACATGGGTATATAATAATATAAAGGTTTAAGGAATCTCTATAAAAATAATCGCATGTGAGATTCATGGTTGGGTGGGTAAAGACCGCGAGGATCGAATACTAGCTAAAATCGTCAAAAATTAATTTTTGACGGTCTGGGTACTTAAGCAGCCCTCAATTTGTTTACCGAATTTTTAATAAGTTTGCGTTTGTTCCAATTTTTGGATCGTTCGACATTTTCGTTGTTAGGAAGTTTAGCTTTCATTTTGGTTTCAGTAGGGACTCTATAAAAATAAAACTTTATGTGCTAAGAGTTCTACCTGACACAGCAAACCCACCCCACCCCGAAAGAGCTAGGGAATTAAAGGGTCCCTACCTCCGCTGTGACACCGTCGACTCCCGGTATTCATACTCAAAGATGGATAATCTTTGAGCAATAATCTTGTTTGCGTGAATGTTAACTAAGTGTCTGACTCCTAAACGAGGGCATCTACATTTTATTACATTTTGCTGTATCAATTTTTGTTAATACTAGCGCTGATTGCATAAGTTTGTGGCGACCAACGTGACGCATGGTTACATAACTTTTTGGCTCAACGTAGGGCTCAGCTACATTTGGAAAGACTATTGATAGCATTAGAAACCATTAATGTTAGTAAGATACCTTTCTGAATTAGTCGTCGCACATCCTCAACTCAGGAGTAGCATTGTTTTACTTATTTTGAAAATGTATGCTATGAGGGTTATGAAATAATGGCTATGTGAGATTATTTAATTCAATGTATGTGTCTTGGAACTTGGTATTTGGCTAAGATCGATTACCTTGCCGATATATACATATGTTAAATATTAGTTAAAACATAAGAGATAGAGTTCAATCTAGGCACTCAATTTACTCCACTGCACTCCAAAGTTAGTGCTCGCTTGTTTTCGATGTCTTTTTTTATTATTTTATATTAGAACTTTGATCATGAAACTTTACAATACTATTGCATAATAATCTGGAAGCTTGCGTATTTAGCTGAGACTGAGACCCTGCCGATTATGCGTGTGAAAGCCTATTGTTTTGATTATTTATTAAATTTGTGGTAAATTTTGAATTGATTTCTTATCCTTTTTAGGTATGATTTGTGGATGAATGTTAGATGCATTGGATGCAAATGCAGTCTGGTTGACTCTAGAATAGATGTATCATACTGTTTTAGTGTATCGCTACCGAGCAATAGGAATGTATTTAAATGAGTATATATGGCAATTGTCAGCTTTTCTATTTGTAGTAGCAATAACCCAAAATTCTTTTCTTACTTTTTATATTTGAGTGCTGTCAAAGATGCAAAACAAATAACGATTTTTATATTATCATTTTACCCAAAACAAATGTCATAGCTCCCAAAATATATCCGCCTTAGTGGATGCCGCTGAGAAGAATTGTAGTATTTGTTGTCAGATTATGACCAATACTCAGTCGTGCTATATAACAGCCTGTAAGTCTTGAGGATTGGTTACAAGCACATAATAATTGTCCCGAATGTGTCAGTCTAATAGAAACAAATAATTTAAAATTAATTTCGACATGCATTCGTTGTAAGTCGGAAAACGGATTGAAGAGTGTATCCCACAACAACAGGATACCCCAAATAAGTAAAAGAAAGTAAAGTAACGTTTCTGCAATCCCCTGAACCTTGTTCAGTAACGATTTTAAAACCAACAGGAAATTATGAAATGTTTCACGTAAATAAAAAACCATTTCTCCCCTATCATGAACGACTTAGAAATTATTTAGATATTAGAACTAGAATTTTTAGAGAAATTAGTCCACTATGCTCTAGAAATTCAATACGTTGTAAGAATTATTTTAAGAGAATGAAACAATGCAGGATGGCATTAATTGCAACAATATTTAAAAATAACAATGATCTTCGTTGCAGAAGTGTCCTTTTTGAACTTTTCTGAGCATGGTCTATTAGACACCTACGCCTTAGAGAACTTTTCAAATATGGCAGAATTTAAATCAATTAAATCTCATGTGAGCACTGCGGATGGAAAAGCTCATGAGGTTATAGGTGTACTTACAGTTAGTATGATTTATAAAGAAATGGAAAAATTCATTCAGCTGTATATTATCCCATCTATTAGACAGAGACTGATTTTAGGTGTAGATTTCTGGAAGATTTTCGCTTTAGCTCCTAATGTGATAAGTTCGATAGAATCGCCTACGAGAGAAATATAAAACAGTCCTGCAATTGAAGAAACCAATTTGTATCCTTTAACTGCTGTTCAACAACAACTAGTTAGAACGAAGTAGTTAAAAATTTATTCCCTAACTGCCTTGACGGATTAGGTAGAACACATATGATTCAACATCACATTGATATCGGAGTCGCTCCCCCAGTAAAGCAAGGCTTTTATCCCGTCAGTCCTGGAGTTGAGAAACTGTTGTACGCCGAGATAGATCGTATGTTAGAATTAGATATTATTGAGCCTTCGTCCAGTGCCTGGAGTTCGCCAATGCGTCTGGTTATGAAACCCAACTAGGTGCGTCTTTGTTTAGATGCTCAGTTCAAAAAAAAAATTATAGTGTAATAGAACGTGAGTGTTTAGCAGTCATTTTAGATGCTATTTAGAGCTGCAGGAATTTGAAGTTGTTACTGATCACTCCTGTCTATGGCTTATGCGTCAACAAAATGCTTCTGGTAGGCTCGCTAGATAGATTTTCCGATTACAGCCGTATAAATTTTGAATTTCTCATAGGAGGATGAGCTCGCAGAATTGGAAATGAACCCAATTATTGACTTGGAATCTAAAGCTTCCTGTGATTCAGAATAAAATCACTTATCGTGAAATATACGCAGAATCAGTCAAAATTTTCTGATATTAAAATTTCTCAGCACTTTATTTACATGAGAACAGAACATTCTACTGGAGATGAAACACAAGAAAAAAATTCATGGAAACTATGGCTCCCTGAACGTCTTAGAACAGATGTTCTAAAACAAGCTCATGATAGTGTAATTTCTTCGAACTGTGGAATTAAAAAAAAAAGAAATTACGTAGAAGTCTTTTCTGGCCTGGTTTAGCCAAAGATGTGCGTGATTACATTCGAAATTATGACACCTGTAAGGAAACCAAGGCTCCCAATTATGTTCTTCGACCGCCGATGGGCTTACAAACTCCAGCTTGTAGACCTTTCCAGAGGTTATATATTGATTTGTTAGGACCGTACCCAAGAAGTAAACGTGGTCATATCGGATTGCTCATTGTCCTAGATCATTTCAGTAAATATCATTGGCTTCATCCCTTAACAAAATTTACTTCGTCGTACAATTCAGGATTTTATATTAAAGAATATATTTCACTGTTTTGGAGCACCTGAAACTGTAGTTAGTGATAACGGTTCTCAGTTCAAAGCGAATGATTTTAATAGTTTTCTGACCAAATTAGGCATAAGACATGGAAAGAGGATCAGATCGAGTGGAACAAGCATATTTCGGCCATTTCATTTTCCTTGCGATCATCTTTGCATCAATCATTAGGCTGCTCTCCATATAAAGCATTATTTGGATTAGATGGTTCTGATTATCAATTATTAAAAGAAGAATCACTTTTAGAAGAGCCTATAATTCCATTGGATAGAACTGATCATTTAGCACTACTCCGTAAAGATATACAAAAAATATTAGGAAAGCGTACACAAGAAATGCAACAAAATACAATTTGCATTCCAAGCCCATTACGTATAAAGTAGGTCAGGTAGTTTTTAGACTAATCTTTACTCTGAGCAAATTCTAGCAGAACTTTAATGCAAAATTAGCACAACAGTTTTTGAAGTGTCGGGTAGCAAGAAAAATTGGCAACTGTTTTTATGTTTTAGAGAACTTACAGGGCCGAGAACTTGGGACTTACCATGCGAAAGATATTCGAGTTTAATTTCCCGCTAATCTTTCTTCTATCGAATCAGAATTATCGGGTGGTGTAATGGTTGCAGAATCATAAATAAAAAATACATAGTTATTTACAGCTCAAGCATTTTGCGACAAACTTGTCACCTGCGGTGTAATTGTTGAAAGCTTTATTCTAAGCTTAATGCAGAAAACAGATCGACAACGCAATGAAATAAAGCTGTGTTCACGCATAAAGCTTATGTGCGAGCTTGGGCAAGCTGCAGCTTAGCTGAATCGTCGCTGTAATGGAGCATGTGTTAGAAAAAGCTTTTGTGTTACATACGCTTGTAAAACTACTGAAAAGTTATTTTCCTTTACACATTGCAAAAGACGGCGGAGTTGCTGCATCGTGGGCTAACGGTATGTCACCAAGTTAAATAATAAAATTAATTAAAACGTGTGCCATTGCTCAGCGGGAGCAGAAGCCCAACGAGTCTTTTGATGTGTTTTATGATGCTACAGTGGCCCTTGCAGATAAGTTAGTACAGCCAATGTCCGAGTCCTCTTAGAAGCATTGCGTGCTAATTTAGCACCCGATATTCAGCACGAAATACTATATATTCCAATACACAATGTTGCACAATTACGAAACATTGTGAGAACTCGCGAAAGATTCTTAGAATCAATAAAGCCAACCATACAACCTCAGCGAGTTGCGGTAAGGCGTAATATTAGCGAGGTGACGTCACAAACTATCGAATCTGAAACGGAAACTGATGCTGACGTTCCGGATGTAGCGGAATTGTATGTTGGAATTGTGGTATAAATAGCCATCGATACCAAGATTGTGTAGGGGATAGGGAAGTTTTTTGTTATGGGTGTGGAAAGCCAGACACTTATAAGCCTTCTTGCAGAAAATGCAATCAGTCAAAAAAGTTAGTACACCGTACATCATT
This sequence comes from Drosophila repletoides, assembly GCA_018150835.1. Taxonomy (NCBI): domain Eukaryota; kingdom Metazoa; phylum Arthropoda; class Insecta; order Diptera; family Drosophilidae; genus Drosophila; species Drosophila repletoides. Next base: position 63,770 of record JAECWQ010000145.1, on the reverse strand, counting down.
GAACAGTGCACGCAAACAGATAGTGTCTAAAGCCCCCAATACGGATTAAAGGACAATATTTCAAGTCCAAGTCAGTCATTACCTGATGTGTCAAACATCTCGGACTTAACTAAACTAATGCCAATAAGCAGCAGTAGCAATATACTTGACGTGTAAAAATTTAGGACACGCTGTCCGATCGATAAGCTAATGCGAAAAGCTGAACGAAAAGCATTATTATCGGCAATGGTAAATGATACCAACGAAGCAAGACCGTATGCAAGTTACTGTTTTTAATAAAACAGTGCGAGGACTAATGGATACAGGAGCGTCTATTAGTTGCATTGGGGGGAAGTTTGCTGCACAAGTGTTGCAAGAAAACTACCCTAAAGCTTTTTCTTCTACAGTACGCACGGCAGATGGAAGTGTCTAGCAAATTGTTGGAAAAATAACCACTGCGATCACATTTTGTGGTGACACAAGAATAATAAAATTTTATGTAGTCTCTTCTTTAGCGCAAGATTTATATCTAAGTATCGATTTTTGGAAAAATTTTAAACTATTGCCATCATTCCTTGCAAATAATAAAACAATATTGAGTTTGCAGTCAGAAGATTCTAGGCGTGTGCCCTTGTCTGAGTCACATCGAAATCAATAGAATTAGAAGCAATAGATACTTTTCCTTCATTTGCTAAAAGTGGGTTCAGTAGAACTAGTTGTTAGATGCTTGATAGATACAAAGCCCATTAAACAACGCTATTATACAGTCTCACTAGCAATAGAGAAGTCCATGTATGAGGAATTAGATCGTATGTTAGCGCTTGTTATGTTAGTCCCTGGTCTTGTCCAGTAGTGCTTAAGTAAAATATTAAGACTCAAAAAGAGTTTGAGATATCACAATTATTTGAAGCTCCGGTACTACACAGCCCAAACTTTGACGCACCCATTTTCATATATATTGAGATGCTAGTCATACTGGCGTAGAAGGAGTGGTTATGAAAACAGATAGTAATGGAAACGAAGTTCATATTGCATTTATATCAAAGAAACTGAATCAGTGCCAACGAAAGTATTTATTCAGTTACTGAAAAGCAGTGTTTAGCAGCTATTTTAAAAAAATTTATAGCATATGTTGAAGGACCTGACTTCACTGTTATTACTGACCACGCGTCCTTAAAATGGTTAATGTCCCAGTCAGACTTAAGCTCAAGATTAGCCAGGTGGGCATTATGGGCATATCGGAAATCAGGATTCGGCACTAGACTTAAATTCTACAATTTTTAGATCACCTGAATAATCAGGAGCAAATAATGAATAAAATTTTGTACAATCAAAGGCCAATAGTTTTTTTTTTGACTGTATCCCCGTTGTTAATGTGGCAATATTGGAATTTTTATCGAATTAGATAATTTTTCGAAATTACCTACCTATTTGTGCAATTCAAATCTCTTCATTTTAACGCCTTACTTCAGAAATACAATGTCAAGCATGCTTATACTGCTGTATATGCGCCACAAGCAAACGCTTCAGAGCGGGTGAATCGATCCATAATTACAGCAATTAAATCTTATGTGAATCCTGATCAGACTAATTGGGATGAGAATTTGAGTTCAGTACTATGTTCACTGTTTGTGGTGGGGAGACTTTGCAGATTCCAATTACCTTTCCAGTGAAAAAAATAGTCGTCTTTTTAGTATGGCTTTATTTAACCTTGGTTTAACCTTTTCACGCTCACTTCACTTTCTATACTAACTAGCTTAAGATAGAGGGATGGCTGCCTTAGGGCCGGCCACTGAGAATTTGGAGACCAGAGAGAGTGTGAATATGGAGAGTTCTCAGCCAAGATTGAACGGATAAAATGAGCGATGCTCATTTAGCTTTTTTTCTCTGGCTGAGAACTGCTCATCTCTGGTTCAGCATGAACATACTCCCCCCCTTTGCAAGGAATTGCAAGAGTAAATGGTGAGGGGGGACTGAAAATTATGCTGCGCAAGATCCGGAGAGGATCCAGCCGAACACTGTCCTCTGCGCAATGGGCAATCCGTCTTGGCTGGGGATGAAGCCTTCACGCATGATTTTGGCGTAGACATCGGAACCCAGTACTAATGACACCGAACCCGGACGATGGTAGTTCTCGTCTGCCATCTCAATGGACCCGAAATGCGCTTTAACGCTCTCTCCCAAGGGCCTCGTTGGTGTCTGATAGCGCAGATCGGGGACCGTCTTTAAAAGGATTTCGATATCGATCGATGGGTCGATCTTTGACCCGATTCTGGCTGTGCAGACCTTTTCGGATCCAACGCTGAAGGAGTTCAGCTTAAGAACCCCTGCGAGAGACGCGTTAATTCCGCTCATCGGAGTGCACGGGTCCAGGAGTGCTCGGATCTCCACTGTCTTCATCTCGTTTTTGAGGAGGATTACGACAGTGGGGAACACGTTGGTTTGGTGGTGTTCCATTAGTGTGGCAAGGGGCTGAATCACTGCCGATTGCCGTTGGGAAGGAGCAGCTTCTGGTTGCGCTGTAGGAGGGCTGGAGTCCTCTGTGATGTGTAGGAGTGTATGGTGTTCCTGCTGGCACACCCGGCACTTATCCTTGCTTCGGCATGAGTCGCCGGAATGCTGGTGTGCTAGGCAGTTGGCGCAGTACTTGTTGATTAATACTGCGCGTAGGCGCTTCTCGGCGGAGAGTCGCAGAAACCGGGCGCATTTCCGCAGTGGGTGGATTCCCCGGCAGACTCGGCATCGGAATGAGTGCGTTCCACGAGCAGACTTTGCTTCGGCAGGCTTTGGTTGTTTCGTGCGTGGTGCCATTCTGTATTGGTGGGAAAGAAATAGATAAATTATAATAAGAAATATTGCACATAATGTCTTGACATACGATACACACAGGAGTGGGGAAAAAGAGACGACAGTCGGTCTGATCGTCATTGACTTGGAAGGGAGCTGTCAGTTGAGAGGAGTATCAATTTGACGACTGGTCTTTTTACGACACCTTGGGTGGTGAGAATATCGACGACACGAACCTTGTCGTCAACACCCGGATAAATGGTTAACACCCTGCCAAGGCGCCAGTCATTGGACGGAAGATTGTCTTCCTTAATGATGACCATTTCACCCACTTGGATGTTCCTTGTTGGAACTTTCCACTTATTCCTTTTGTGGAGCTCTTTCAGGTATTCGTCTTTCCAACGGTTACAGAATTGTTGGCTGCTGGCTTTTAGACGTTGCCATCGATTAATGATTGACGTAGCAGCTTCATTAATCTCTGGCTCGGATATGGAGAGAAGCGGTCCACCAACGAGGAAATGACCTGGAGTTAGTGCCAGAAGATCACTAGGATCTTCTGACATTGGTGAAATCGGTCTGGAATTTAGACACGCTTCAACTTTACACAAAAGAGTGGAAAGCTCCTCAAAGGTGTATTTTGTGGAGGAGGTGGCCTTATAGAAGAGATTCTTAAAACTCTTCACGCCTGCTTCCCATAAGCCACCCATATGCGGGGCGCTTGGAGGGTTAAAATGCCAAATAAGCTCTTGATGGCTGTATTTGGTTTGGATGAGATTTCTAGTTACCTCTAGAAACTCTCGAGTCAGGATTTTTGAGGCTCCCACAAAGGTTTTCCCATTGTCCGAATGCATATGTAGTGGGCAGCTACGTCTTGCGACGAAGCGTGCGAAGGCAGCTAGGAATTTCTCTGAGGTCAAATCGGAAGTGGCTTCTAGATGTATAGCTTTGGTGCTAAAACATATGAAGACACAGACATATCCTTTTGTTATAAGACATGCTCGGCCTGTGTAGTTTTTGACCTCAAAGGGACCTGCGAAATCGACCCCTGTGTGAGTAAAAGGTCTACTAAACGTAGTCCTTTCCACAGGAAGATCGCCCATGAGTTGGGTCTGTACCCTTTTGCGGTGGATGATGCACACCTTACAGGTGTGAATTACCGACTTAACAAGAGTCTTTAATTTAGGGATCCAGAATTTCGCTCGAATGAGACGTACCATTAGCTGGTTGCCTCCATGGAGAGATATTTCATGCGTGAACCGGACTAAGAGGCGGGAAAAAACACAATTATAAGGGAGGATGACCGGATGTCGCTCATCATACTTGAGGGATTCGGAAACGCTCATGCGTCCGCTAGCTCTGAGGATACCATTTTTGTCTAAAAACGGATTTAAATTTAAAATTCCGCTCGATTTTGGAATTTGCTTTTTATCTAGCAAGAAACGGAATTCTGTCGGATACTCCTTGCGTTGCGTGTATCTAATGAGGCGACTTTGTGCTTCGACAAGCTCATCATTGCCTAATTCGCTTGGAAACTGGATGGCTCTCTTCATACAACGATGGATGAAACGGAGCAGATATGCTACAACGCGAAGGGCTTTATGAAATTTTGAAAAACGTTCCAAAATATCATCGTTGGACGACTGAACCAGGTTGCACTTCACAACCCGTTGCTCGATTGTGGTCTCAAGGTCCCCGTTACAGGGAGTTGGCCATTGATCTTCTGGTCCCTGCAGATATTCGGGACCGTGCCACCACAATGATGCGGATACGAGATCTTGTGGAGAAACACCTCGACTTGCCAAGTCAGCAGGATTCAGTTCTGACTTTACATGTGACCAGTTTTGGGCTGACTCAGTAAGCTGGAGTATTTTTGCCACTCTGTTGGCAACGAAGGTAGTCCATTTGCATGGAGATTTACTGAGCCAGGCCAAGACTATAGTGGAATCAGTCCAATAGTATGTCGTGTACTGGCTAACGGGGAGTTGCGGAATCAGGGCAGTGGCTAGTTCGGCAAGTAACACGGCACCACACAGTTCTAAGCGTGGCAAAGAGACTGTTTTTACCGGTGCTACTCTAGTTTTGGAGGTGAGCAGATGGATGGACACATGCCCGTTTATACTGATGCGGGCGTACAGCGCTGCACCATATGCGCGCTGGGAAGCATCGCAAAATCCGTGAAATTGTACGCTTGCTGCAGGTTGGAAATTAATCCATCTGGGGATGCGCACTTCTCTGATGTTGGGATAATCAGTGAGAAATGTTCGCCAGCGTTGCATGAGCGCTTCTGGCAAAACATCATCCCAATCAAGCTCATGAAGCCAGATTTCCTGCATGAAAATCTTGGCTCGAACTATCACTGGAGCTAGCCATCCTGCTGGATCAAACAGTTTAGCGATCTGTGAAAGCACTTCACGCTTTGTACATAGCTGTTTGGATGGAATGCTAGCGGGTAGGAAAAAGAATTCATCGCAAGTAGCTTGCCATCGAATTCCGAGGGTCTTTGCGACACTGGCTTCTTCGATCTCCAAGAAGTCTACTCGAAGAAGGTGGTCCTTTGGAATACTACGTAACAAGCTCTTATCGTTGGATGTCCACTTTCGAAGAGGAAAGCCAGCAGAATCAAGCGCGCCACGGAGCTCGTGGATGGCAGCAATCGCTTGCTTGGCTGTGTGGGCTCCAGCTAAAACATCATCAACATACATAGATCCTAACAGAATGTCACTGGCAAGAGGGAAACGCTCCTTGACATCTTCGGCCAATTGTTGTAGCACACGGATGGCTAGAAATGGGGCACAATTGACGCCAAAAGTGACTGTCTTGAGCTCGTAATCGCACAGTTGATCACTCTTATTTCGGAAAATTATCCTCTGAAAAGGAGTGTGGAGTGGATCGACCAGTATTTGCCGGTACATTTTTGTGATGTCGGCGTTGAAGACATACCGATAGAAACGCCACTTTAGGATCTGTAACGGCAAGTCGGATTGGAGAACTGGTCCTGTATGGAGAGTGTCGTTTAGACTTTTGCCATTGAGGGATGGACTGGAGGCGTTAAATACTACGCGAACTTGTGTGGTAGTGCTGTCTGGCTTGAAAACAGCGTGATGTGGCAAGTAATAATTTGCACAATCACTTGGAGGGACTTGTCGCATGTGACCCAAGTCCAAATACTCTTGGATGACCGCATCGTACTGCTCTTTTAAGGGAGGGTTCCTTTTCAAACGATTCTCGTTTTTGAGAAATTGAGCTATTGCGATGGACCTGGAATGTCCCAAGTCGATGTTGTCTGGATTTTTGAAGGGTAGAGATACAGTGTATCTACCTCTCACATCTCGACTTGTGGTCTTTGTGAAATTGCTCTCACAAATGGAATCGGATTCCTTTACCGGTTTTACCGGTATATCCTCCACCTCCCAAAATTTTGTGAGAAGAAGCTCGAGTTTCGGCTCGGCAGTCACCGAAACTCGAGTGGTGAAGGCAGAGATTTTGGTTGAATATTGCTTGGCTACAGGCCCTGTCAGAATCCAACCAAATATGGATTCTTGGCCTAGTAGAGTGCCACAAATATTTTTCTGGGAGCCGCCTAATAAAATGGATGGGAGGATATCAGCGCCTAACAGCACGTCTATCTGCGAGCTCCGATAAAATTCGGGATCGGCCAACTGGATGTTGGGGATGCCTGCTCGGACACTATCGGGAATTGGGTAGGAAGGCAAATTTCCTGCCAGTTGTGGAAGGACGAACGCTGAGACTTCTATTTGAAGTCTGGGCTTGCTTGGGGAGCCAATTTGGAAATGGCATAGCTTCTGGGGGTTCGCAGCAATCGCTTGGTTCAATCCAGCGACTTGAGCTTGAACTGGCTGATAGGGGAGTTTTATTAAATTGAGAATTCTCTCTGAGACGAATGTGGCTTCGGATCCAGAATCGATCAATGCGCGTGCCTTGTATTTGTTGCCATGATGGCAAATATTAATCAGGGCAGTGCCCAGCAATACACATTGCGTGTTTGCTGCGAAGTAATTTTGTACATTCGTCTGAGAAGAAGGAGTGGACTGTATAGTGGGAGGAGCTGTTGTAGAGGCGGACGTAGGGGGTCACCACGATGCAGAAGCGTGTTGTGGCGGCCTTTGCACGTGTAGCAGTTGTGCGTACTAGTGCAGTCTTTGAGAAGATGGCCTCTAGCGAAACAGTTCAAACATAGTTTCTGTTGTTTAATGTGGAGGGCCCTTTCGGATACGGACATTTGGAGGAACCGTGGGCATAGGCGTATGGGATGATTCTCCTTGGAACAGAGCTTGCAAGTTTGTGGCTTGATACTGATCTTGCTCTCAAAGGAATTGATACGCTTCGTATTGGGTTCTCTCTTCGAGGACTTGGGCTGGGGGTGGAAACTGGTACTAGGCTTTATGTCTTCTATCGCTTCGAGGGTGCGATAGCGCTCGCTAAGGAAATTATCCATTTCTTCCCATGATGGGATTGTGGATTTATCATTCAATGACTGTTCCCACAGGGACAGCGTGAGTTTCGGAAGCTTCGTGCTGCATAAGAATACGAGCAAGCAATCCCAATTCTCTGTAGAAATATTTGAATGGCTGAGAGCGGTTAAGCAGCCTTGGATCGTACTCTGTAGATCTTTTAGGAGTGACCCGGATTCTACTTGAACAACAGGCAAATTAAAAGGATTTTTAACTGGCTGTTCACCAGAAGCCGCTTATTTTGGAAGCGATTGTAAAGGGCCTGCCACGCTGAATCAAACCCGTCATGGGTGAGCGGGGACTTGGAAACTATGGCCTTTGCTTCGCCCCCCAGTCTTGGAATTGAGATGGAACAGTTTCTCGACTGGGGTTAGCCTCGGGTTCTGGATGTAGATGGCCGTGAAAAGATCACGAAACGTTGGCCACTTTAGGTAGTCCCCGTGAAACACCTCTGTATCAACCGGTGGGAGACTACAGCCTCGAGAGAAAGATGGATACTGCTGAGTTTGCATGGGAGCGTTGGAAGTGGATGCACTTTCAATCTGCTCACTCAGCTGGGCCGTACATCGCTCATAGACAGAATAACAATGGTCGTATTTGGCTTCCATTGCTAAAATGTCCTCATTTGATGAGCTTTGGGTTAGGATCTTTGCACACACTTCATATTGTTTTTCAATTTTCTCCCAGAGATTTTTGATATGGTCACGTCTGACCTGAAGTGTGTGCAGGGTCACGGCATTTTCAGCTGGCTTGTTAATGCGAGCCTCGAATTGACTGAGCTTGTCGGTGACGGAAATAAAATCTGCCAGCGCCATTTTTGTATGGGATTCGGTGTTCTTGGTAACGGACCGAGTGGCGATCGGGACTCGAGTGAGTAATGGGGAGTTGGAGCTACTGGCTGAGGACTCGCTTTTTGTTCTCGGATGAGCGGAGCTTGGGTTGCTTTTTGCCGAAAGGGCAGGGAAGCGGATGCACTTCTTCTAAGGGCTCCTACTATCGGAACAGTCAAGGTTTTTTTGTTGGATCCGCTTGACATAATCTGTTCTCACTGGAATGGAGAACTGATATTTGAAAATAGTACTGAATTAATTAATTTAATTAAATTCCACTGGAAGGCAGCAACGGAAGCAAACGGACCAAGTAAAATTTTCGGATGTGAGGGAATATCAATAATATGTTGGTTTATTATAGAGTATAAGGAAAATAATCGGAATATTTTTTTTGTTTCCGATTATTATAAATATTATTATAATAAACAAAATGAATAATTTAATTGAATTATTACAAAAAAATATTTTTTTTTTGATTTTAAATGCGGAGGAAGACAAAAAAATATATGTTCTGTCACTAAATACGGAAAATGTATTAGCACACAATCGGAATGGCACAAACAATAAAAAACCAACTATTATTTTCACAAAAAATAATAGTCAATTGTCATTGGTATTAGTGAATACCAATCGCTTGTTTGCCGTCGCTTGAGCTTGGATTAGGAAAATATCGATATTTGATACTTTCCTCACTCACGCTTAGATGGAAAAATATCGGATGATATACCACCACTTGTTGACAATTGGATTTGTCAGAAAAATGCGGAAATTTAATTTAAAGAAAAAAAATGGATTAAAATAAATTAAATATGCAATGTTTGATAATTTAAAATTAATTCAATAATTAATTTTTAGGATATACGTGGTGTGCTTAATAGCTAAATATATATGTGTGTGTTAGTGTGTCAGTACGATATATGATATGTGGAGATGAGCATTTGCGGTGGGATTTTTTTTTTTTTGTTTTAAATAGGAAATGTTTTTAAAGCGTATAATACCGACTTTAAAAACAACCGACAAATGCTCGATTTCTTTGTGCTTAATTTTTTAATTGCCCCTTTATCGAGTTATTAGTCGACCGACAATTGCAACAAAAAATTATGATCTTTATTAGGACTTTGTTGTTATTGTCGGCCACTGGAAAATATATATATATATATAGATATATATTTTCTTTATTATTTATTTTTTTTTTGTTTATTTTAATTCGGAAGCGCACGGAATTATTATTTTTTGCAAATAATATGTATTAGTGGGACGTATTATGGATGATATATATATGTATGTACATACATATGTACATACATATGTTCAATTGTGGAATGGACAGAAAAATGGAGGGATACTTACAAAACAGTAGTACTGCATGCAAGTATGGAAAATATATAGATGTGATGGAAATCTATATATTTAAAATGGATTGTTGGACAAGTGCATATATTTATATGCAGATTTGCCGAATAATGAGGGCCTTTTTTTTCGGAGGAAAAAAAATGGCGGATGGAAGAAAAATGAAAAAATGCAAAGTTTTACTTATCTTATTCTCCTGATCTTGTAGGTGCGGGCGAATCCTTTTATGTGAAGAATCCGGCTCGAAGGACCAATGTTTGTGGTGGGGAGACTTTGCAGATTCCAATTCCCTTTCCAGTGAAAAAAATAGTCGTCTTTTTAGTATGGCTTTATTTAACCTTGGTTTAACCTTTTCACGCTCACTTCACTTTCTATACTAACTAGCTTAAGATAGAGGGATGGCTGCCTTAGGGCCGGCCACTGAGAATTTGGAGACCAGAGAGAGTGTGAATATGGAGAGTTCTCAGCCAAGATTGAACGGATAAAATGAGCGATGCTCATTTAGCTTTTTTTCTGGCTGAGAACTGCTCATCTCTGGTTCAGCATGAACATTCACTATGATCTAGTGTTCATTCTGCTATCAATACAAGCCCATATTGTCTTTGGACAGCATATGGTAAAAAGTGGTACCTGTTATCCGCTATTACGAGATCTGGAAATGCTTGAAGATAGATTTGTAAAGTTTTCTAGACATGATTCATTTGACATCATTCGAAATCAAGCAGTCACGTAGGCGTGAGCAAAGCAATTTTGTCAAAGGATTTAATGCAAAACTTGCACCTTTATTTTTAAAAGCTAGAGTAAGGAGGAAACTTGGCAATAGTTATTATGAGCTGGAAGATTCACAAGATTGATTATTAGGAAAATATCACGCGAAAGACAGTGTTTTCACCGTAAAGTGTGATTTTGGCCAGGAGCCTGTCTCTTAAAAAAAGAAAAAAAATTTCGATTTTCGAATTCGTCCTAGATGTAGAGACAGAGAGCCTAATATTGTTCAGTGTGCGAACGTGCGAAATAAAAATCCACAACGGGAGTATTGCGTCGATATGTAATTTGTTTAAGTTTTTTGGGTGAAATATATATATAGTTGAAATGAATTTTAATTGCAGAAAAATTAATAATTTATTAAATAGTGCGAGTGCTGGAAATAAGGTTTATTTCACGTAAGTATGGGCTAGAAAATTAGAAAAAAATGGATTAATTAATTAGGTCTATAAGCATTGAATTAATAGCGCTGAAAATATTATAAAATTTTTATTTGGGGCTACCATAAAAGTTTAGCACATGGTTGTTCTGTAAAGAAAAAAAAAGAAGCAAAGAACAAAGTGAGTATGAGCAGCAGCTTTAATATTTCCCTTTCTCTTGTCCCCTCTACGCATTAAAGCTTGCGCGCGCTCTCTCACTATATTTTGACCTAGAAAAAAAGAAAAGAAATTGGAGAATAGTTAAAATGAAATAAGTTATATTTTTGCAGTCCGTTTCAATTACACTAGAATAAACGAGTGCAGTTTTGCTTAATATATGGTATGACCGCTCAACTTTATTAACATTAATATTTGTGTTTGAAAAAAAAATAAATAAAAATATGTGAAATATCAATGAACGTTTAACAGGTTCGCAGCATACATTGAATCGCTTTCATCGTGGGAATATTGTATGAGAGTAATTCTAATCTACTATTATTCAATTTCATATTTTTATCTCTACGTTATCTGCAACAAAGTACTTTACTTACCGTAGTCTGAAAATTCTTCTTTAAGGCAATAATTTTTACAAAAATTGTAAAGCTTTTGATACTAGTCGAATTTCTTAGTCAAAAACTTATATTAAATTTAAAATTTTTTTTTTGTTTGTGTGAGGTGAGAAGAAAAGCCTATTTGATGTAAAGTACTTAGAGAGAAAATGCTTGGGAAATCCCTTAAAAGTATGCTGATAAAAAATAGTTAACTTTGTTTTTTATTGCAACTTACAATTCACAAACGGTTTAAGCATAATTTTAATAAGATGCTGATTGTTGCTTATTCGAGTTATGACGATCGGATTGGCATCAGTTCATTTGATTACGTCATTAATTTAATTTTCTTGTGTTTTTTTATTTTTTTTGGTGTGGATTTTTGTGTTTGGCTTTTTAGCGTTTATCTTTTGTTTTTATTTTGTTTGTTGTTTTTCATTAATAGCCTGCATAACATTGTCCCACAATATTAGCTTAAAACAAACTTGTTTCAATAAAATAATTCTGAAAATTTGTTCAAAGTCTGAATTGAATTTTTTCAGTGTAGCTTTATGCTTTGAGGACTAAAGCCCCTTCCCAAACTATTATCTTAATGTACCTGAATTTGCAAAAGTGAAAAGAAATTCTTTCAATTTCATCGGTATACTAATAGAAGTATGATCTTAAAAAATTTCCAATGTTTTTATTTCAACAGATTGTTGCTATAGCATTCTTATATAATGACGAAGTCTGATCTTTCAAATTTATTGTGAGCAATTCTTTCTATTTCATCAATATTCTAATAGTAGTCTGATCTTAATAATTTCCCATAAGAAATGATTTTATTTCAACCGATTGTTGCTATAGCAATCTTATATAATAAAGAAGTCTGATCTTTTAATTTAAATTTATTGTGAGCAATTCTTTCTATTTTATCGGTACACTAATAGAATTTTGATCTTAATAATTTCCCATAAGAAATGTTTTTATTTCAACAGATTGTTGCTATAGCATTCTTATATAATAACGAAGTCTGATCTTAATAATTTATTGTGAGCAATTCTTTCTATTTCATCAATATTCTAATAGTAGTCTGATCTTAATAATTTCCCATAAGAAATGATTTTATTTCAACCGAATGTTTGCTATATAATAAAGAAGTCTGATCTTTCAAATTTATTGAGAGCAATTTTTTCTATTTCATCGGTATACTAATAGAAATTTGATCTTAATAATTTCCCAAAAGAAATGATTTTATATCAACCGATTGTTGCTATAGCATTCTTATATGATAAAGAAGTGTGATCTTTCAAATTTATTGTGAGCAATTCTTTCTATTTCATCGGTATACTAATAGAAGTTTGATCTTAATAATTTCCCATAAGAAATGTTTTTATTTCAACAGATTGTTGCTATAGCATTCTTATATGATAAAGAAGTGTGATCTTCTAAATTTTTTGTGAGCAATTCTTTCTATTTCATCGGTTTACTAATAGAAGTTTGATCTTAATAATTTCCCATAAGAAATGATTTTATTTCAACCGATTGTTGCTATAGCATTCTTATATAATAAAGATGTCTGATCTTAATATATTATTGTGAGCAATTCTTTCTATTTCATCGGTATACTAACTGAAGTTAGATCTTAATAATTTCCCTTAAACATTGTATTTATTTCAACCGATTGTTGCTATAGCATTCTTATATAATAAATATGTCTGATCTTTCAAATTTATTGTGAGCAATTCTTTCTATTTCATCGGTATACTAACTGAAGATAGATCTTAATAATTTCCCTTAAACATTGTATTTATTTCAACCGATTGTTGCTATAGCATTCTTATATAATAACGAAGTCTGATCTTAATAATTTATTGTGAGCAATTCTTTCTATTTCATCCATATTTCTAATAGTTGTCTGATCTTAATAATTTCCCAAAAGAAATGATTAAATATCAACCGATTGTTGCTATAGCATTCTTATATAATAAAGAAGTCTGATCTTTCAAATTTATTGTCAGCAATTCTTTCAATTTCATCGGTATACTAATAGTAGACTGATCTTAATTATTTCCCTTAAACATTGTATTTATTTCAACCGATTGTTGCTATAGCATTCTTATATAATAAATACGTCTGATCTTAATATATTATTGTGAGCAATTCTTTCTATTTCATCGGTATACTAATAGAAGTTTGATCTTAATAATTTCCCATAAGAAATGATTTTATTTCAACCGATTGTTGCTATAGCATTCTTATATGATAAAGAAGTCTGATCTTCTAAATTTTTTGTGAGCAATTCTTTCTATTTCATCGGTATACTAATAGAAGTTTGATCTTAATAATTTCCCTTAAACATTGTATTTATTTCAACCGATTGTTGCTATAGCATTCTCATATAATAAAGAAGTCTGATCTTTCAAATTTATTGTGAGCAATTCTTTCTATTTCATCAATATTCTAATAGTTGTCTGATCTTAATAATTTCCCAAAAGAAATGATTTTATATCAACCGATTGTTGCTATAGCATTCTTATATGATAAAGAAGTGTGATCTTTCAAATTTATTGTCAGCAATTCTTTCAATTTCATCGGTATACTACTAATAGAAGTATGATCTTTCCCATAAGAAATGTTTCTATTTCAACAGATTGTTGCTATAGCATTCTTATATAATAAAAAAGTCTGATCGTTCAAATTTATTGTGCGCAATTCTTTCTATTTCATCGGTATACTAATAGAAATTTAATCTTAGTAATTTCCCGTAAGAAATGATTTTAATTCAACCGAATGTTTGCTATATAATAAAGAAGTCTGATCTTAATATATTATTGTCAGCAATTCTTTCTATTTCATCGGTATACTAATAGAAGTTTGATATTAATTATTTCCCTTAAACATTGTATTTATTTCAACCGATTGTTGCTATAGCATTCTTATATAATAAAGAAGTCTGATCTTTCAAATTTATTGTGAGCAATTCTTTCTATTTCATCAATATTCTAATAGTTGTCTGATCTTAATAATTTCCCAAAAGAAATGATTTTATTTCAACCGATTGTTGCTATAGCTTTCTTACATAATAAAGAAGTCTGATATTTCAAATTTATTGTGAGCAATTCTTTCTATTTCATCAGTATATTAATAGAAGTTTGATCTTAATAATTTCCCATAGGAAATGTTTTTATTTCAACCGATTGTTGCTATAGCATTCTTATATGATAAAGAAGTCTGATCTTCTAAATTTTTTGTGAGCAATTCTTTCTATTTCATCGGTATACTAATAGAAGTTTGATCTTAATAATTTCCCTTAAGAAATGTTTTTATGTCAACCGATTGTTGCTATAGCATTCTTATATAATAAAGAAGTCTGATCTTTCAAATTTATTGTGAGCAATTCTTTCTATTTCATCGGTATATTAATAGACGTTTGATCTTAAAAAATTTCCCATAAGAAATGTTTTTATTTCAACCGATTGTTGCTATAGCATTCTTATATAATAAAGAATTCTGATCTTTCAAATTTATTGTGAGCAATTCTTTCTATTTCATCGGTATACTAATAGAAGTTTCATCTTAATAATTTCCCATAAGAAATGTTTTTATTTCAACCGATTGTTGCTATAGCATTCTTATATAATAAAGAAGTCTGATCTTTCAAATTTATTGTGAGCAATTCTTTCTATTTCATCGGTATACTAATAGAAGTTTGATCTTAATAATTTCCCTTAAGAAATGTTTTTATGTCAACCGATTGTTGCTATAGCATTCTTATATAATAACGAAGTCTGATCTTTCAAATTTATTGTGAGCAATTCTTTCTATTTCATCAGTATATTAATAGAAGTTTGATCTTAATAATTTCCCATAAGAAATGTTTTTATTTCAACCGATTGTTGCTATAGCATTCTTATATAATAAAGAATTCTGATCTTAATAATTTATTGTGAGCAATTCTTTCTATTTCATCAATATTCTAATAGTTGTCTGATCTTAATAATTTCCCAAAAGAAATGATTTTATATCAACCGATTGTTGCTATAGCATTCTTATATAATAAAGAAGTCTGATCTTTCAAATTTATTGTGAGCAATTCTTTCTATTTCATCGGTATACTAATAGAAGTTTCATCTTAATAATTTCCCATAAGAAATGTTTTTATTTCAACCGATTGTTGCTATAGCATTCTTATATGATAAAGAAGTGTGATCTTCTAAATTTTTTGTGAGCAATTCTTTCTATTTCATCGGTACTCTAATAGAAGTTTGATCTTAATAATTTCCCTTAAACATTCTATTTATTTCAACCGATTGTTGCTATAGCATTCTTATATAATAAAGAAGTCTGATCTTTCAAATTTATTGTGAGCAATTCTTTCTATTTCATCGGTATATTAATAGACGTTTGATCTTAAAAAATTTCCCATAAGAAATGTTTTTATTTCAACAGATTGTTGCTACAGCATTCTTATATAATAAAGATGTCTGATCTTAATAATTTATTGTGAGCAATTTTCTCTATTTCATCGGTATACTAATAGAAGTTTCATCTTAATAATTTCCCATAAGAAATGTTTTTATTTCAACCGATTGTTGCTATAGCATTCTTATATGATAAAGAAGTGTGATCTTTCAAATTTATTGTGAGCAATTCTTTCTATTTCATCAATATTCTAATAGTTGTCTGATATTAATAATTTCCCAAAAGAAATGATTTTATTTCAATCGATTGTTGCTATAGCATTCTCATATAATAAAGAAGTCTGATCTTTCAAATTTATTGTGAGCAATTCTTTCTATTTCATCGGTATACTAATAGAAGTTTGATCTTAATAATTTCCCTTAAGAAATGTTTTTATTTCAACCGATTGTTGCTATAGCATTCTCATATAATAAAGAAGTCTGATCTTTCAAATTTATTGTGAGCAATTCTTTCTATTTCATCGGTAAACTAATAGAAGTTTGATCTTAATAATTTCCCATAAGAAATGTTTTTATTTCAACCGATTGTTGCTATAGCATTCTTATATAATAAAGAATTCTGATCTTAATAATTTATTGTGAGCAATTCTTTCTATTTAATCAATATTCTAATAGTTGTCTGATCTTAATAATTTCCCAAAAGAAATGATTTTATATCAACCGATTGTTGATATAGCATTCTTATATAATAAAGAAGTCTGATCTTTCAAATTTATTGTGAGCAATTCTTTCTATTTCATCGGTATACTAATAGAAGTTTGATCTTAATAATTTCCCTTAAGAATTGTTTTTATGTCAACCGATTGTTGCTATAGCATTCTTATATAATAAAGAAGTCTGATCTTTCAAATTTATTGTCAGCAATTCTTTCAATTTCATCGGTATACTAATAGAAGTATAATCTTAAAAAATTTCACATACGAAATGTTTTTATTTGAACAGATTCTTGCTATAGCATTCTTATATAATAAAAAAGTCTGATCGTTCAAATTTATTGTGCGCAATTCTTTCTATTTCATCGGTATACTAATAGAAATTTGATCTTAGTAATTTCCCGTAAGAAATGATTTTAATTCAACAGAATGTTTGCTATATAATAAAGAAGTCTGATCTTTCAAATTTATTGTGAGCAATTCTTTCTATTTCATCGGTATACTAATAGTAGACTGATCTTAATTATTTCCCTTAAACATTGTATTTATTTCAACCGATTGTTGCTATAGCATTCTTATATAATAAATATGTCTGATCTTAATATATTATTGTGAGCAATTCTTTCTATTTCATCGGTATACTAATAGAAGTTTGATCTTAATAATTTCCCATAAGAAATGATTTTATTTCAACCGATTGTTGCTATAGCATTCTTATATGATACAGAAGTCTGATCTTCTAAATTTTTTGTGAGCAAGTCTTTCTATTTCATCGGTATACTAATAGAAGTTTGATCTTAATAATTTCCCTTAAACATTGTATTTATTTCAACCGATTGTTGCTATAGCATTCTCATATAATAAAGAAGTCTGATCTTTCAAATTTATTGTGAGCAATTCTTTCTATTTCATCGGTAAACTAATAGAAGTTTGATCTTAATAATTTCCCATAAGAAATGTTTTTATTTCAACCGATTGTTGCTATAGCATTCTTATATAATAAAGAATTCTGATCTTAATAATTTATTGTGAGCAATTCTTTCTATTTCATCAATATTCTAATAGTTGTCTGATCTTAATAATTTCCCAAAAGAAATGATTTTATATCAACCGATTGTTGATATAGCATTCTTATATAATAAAGAAGTCTGATCTTTCAAATTTATTGTGAGCAATTCTTTCTATTTCATCGGTATACTAATAGTAGTCTGATCTTAACAATTTCCCATAAGAAATGTTTTTATTTCAACCGATTGTTGCTATAGCATTCTTATATGATAAAGAAGTGTGATCTTCTAAATTTTTTGTGAGCAATTCTTTCTATTTCATCGGTATACTACTAGAAGTTTGATCTTAATAATTTCCCTTAAGAAATGTTTTTATGTCAACCGATTGTTGCTATAGCATTCTTATATAATAAAGAAGTCTGATCTTTCAAATTTATTGTGAGCAATTCTTTCTATTTCATCGGTATACTAATAGAAGTTTCATCTTAATAATTTCCCATAAGAAATGTTTTTATTTCAACCGATTGTTGCTATAGCATTCTTATATGATAAAGAAGTGTGATCTTCTAAATTTTTTGTGAGCAATTCTTTCTATTTCATCGGTACTCTAATAGAAGTTTGATCTTAATAATTTCCCTTAAACATTCTATTTATTTCAACCGATTGTTGCTATAGCATTCTCATATAATAAAGAAGTCTGATCTTTCAAATTTATTGTGAGCAATTCTTTCTAATTCATCAATATTCTAATAGTAGTCTGATCTTAATAAGTTCCCTTAAAAATTGTATTTATTTCAACAGATTGTTGCTATAGCATTCTTATATAATAAAGATGTCTGATCTTAATAATTTATTGTGAGCAATTTTCTCTATTTCATCGGTATATTAATAGAAGTTTGATCTCAATAATTTCCCTTAATCATTATATTGATTTCAACCGATTGTTGCTATAGAACTCTTATATAATAAAGAAGTCTGATCTTAATATATTATTGTGAGCAATTCATTCTATTTCATCGGTATACTAATAGAAGTTTCATCTTAATAATTTCCCATAAGAAATGTTTTTATTTCAACCGATTGTTGCTATAGCATTCTTATATGATAAAGAAGTGTGATCTTTCAAATTTATTGTGAGCAATTCTTTCTATTTCATCAATATTCTAATAGTTGTCTGATATTAATAATTTCCCAAAAGAAATGATTTTATTTCAACCGATTGTTGCTATAGCATTCTCATATAATAAAGAAGTCTGATCTTTCAAATTTATTGTGAGCAATTCTTTCTATTTCATCGGTATACTAATAGAAGTTTGATCTTAATAATTTCCCTTAAGAAATGTTTTTATTTCAACCGATTGTTGCTATAGCATTCTCATATAATAAAGAAGTCTGATCTTTCAAATTTATTGTGAGCAATTCTTTCTATTTCATCGGTATACTAATAGAAGTTTCATCTTAATAATCTCCCATAAGAAATGTTTTTATTTCAACCGATTGTTGCTATAGCATTCTTATATGATAAAGAAGTGTGATCTTTCAAATTTATTGTGAGCAATTCTTTCTATTTCATCAATATTCTAATAGTTGTCTGATCTTAATAATTTCCCAAAAGAAATGATTTTATTTCAACCGATTGTTGCTATAGCATTCTCATATAATAAAGAAGTCTGATCTTTCAAATTTATTGTGAGCAATTCTTTCTATTTCATCGTTATACTAATAGAAGTTTGATCTTAATAATTTCCCTTAAGAAATGTTTTTATTTCAACCGATTGTTGCTATAGCACATATCCAAGCATTCTTATATCATAAAGAAGTGTGATCTTCTAAATTTTTTGTGAGCAATTCTTTCTATTTCATCGGTATACTAATAGAAGTTTGATCTTAATAATTTCCCTTAAGAAATGTTTTTATTTCAACCGATTGTTGCTATAGCATTCTCATATAATAAAGAAGTCTGATCTTTCAAATTTATGTGAGCAACAAGGTCGCTCAAATTATTGTGAGCAATTCTTTCTATTTCATCGTTATACTAATAGAAGTTTGATCTTAATAATTTCCCTTAAGAAATGTTTTTATTTCAACCGATTGTTGCTATAGCATTCTTATATCATAAAGAAGTGTGATCTTCTAAATTTTTTGTGAGCAATTCTTTCTATTTCATCGGTATACTAATAGAAGTTTGATCTTAATAATTTCCCTTAAGAAATGTTTTTATTTCAACCGATTGTTGCTATAGCATTCTTATATGATAAAGAAGTGTGATCTTTCAAATTTATTGTGAGCAATTCTTTCTATTTCATCTATATTCTAATAGTTGTCTGATCTTAATAATTTCCCAAAAGAAATGATTTTATTTCAACCGATTGTTGCTATAGCATTCTCATATAATAAAGAAGTCTGATCTTTCAAATTTATTGTGAGCAATTCTTTTTATTTCATCGGTATACTAATAGAAGTTTGATCTTAAAAAATTTCCCATAAGAAATGTTTTTATTTCAACAGATTGTTGCTATAGCATTCTTATATAATAACGAAGTCTGATCTTAATAATTTATTGTGAGCAATTCTTTCTATTTCATCAATATTCTAATAGTAGTCTGATCTTAATAATTTCCCTTCAAAATTGTATTTATTTCAACCGATTGTTGCTATATAATAAAGAAGTCTGATCGTTCAAATTTATTGTGAGCAATGCTTTCTATTTCATCGGTATGCTAATAGAAATTTAATCTTAGTAATTTCCCGTAAGAAATGATTTTAATTCAACCGAATGTTTGCTATATATTAAAGAAGTCTGATCTTTCAAATTTATTGTGAGCAATTCTTTCTATTTCATCGGTATACTAATAGTGGACTGATCTTAATTATTTCTCTTAAACATTGTATTTATTTCAACCGATTGTTGCTATAGCATTCTTATATAATAAAGATGTCTGATCTTTCAAATTTATTGTGAGCAATTCTTTCTATTTCATCGGTAAACTAATAGAAGTTTGATATTAATTATTTCCCTTAAACATTGTATTTATTTCAACCGATTGTTGCTATAGCATTCTTATATAATAAAGATGTCTGATCTTTCAAATTTATTGTGAGCAATTCTTTCTATTTCATCGGTATACTAATAGAAGTTAGATCTTAATAATTTCCCATCAGAAATGTTTTTAATTCAACCGATTGTTGCTATAGCATTCTTATATAATAAAGAAGTCTGATCTTTCAAATTTATTGTGAGCAATTTTTCTATTTCATCTATTTCTAATAGTAGTCTGATCTTAATAATTTCCCTTCAAAATTGTATTTATTTCAACCGATTGTTGCTATAGCATTCTTATATAATAAAGATGTCTGATCTTTCAAATTTATTGTGAGCAATTCTTTCTATTTCATCGGTATACTAATAGAAGTTTGATCTTAATAATTTCCCATAAGAAATGTTTTTATTTCAACCGATTGTTGCTATAGCATTCATATATGATAAAGAAGTGTGATCTTCTAAATTTTTTGTGAGCAATTCTTTCTATTTCATCGGTATACTAATAGAAGTTTGATCTTAATAATTTCCCTTAAACATTGTATTTATTTCAACCGATTGTTGCTATAGCATTCTTATATAATATAGATGTCTGATCTTTAAAATTTATTGTGAGCAATTCTTTCTATTTCTTCGGTATACTAATAGAAGTTTGATCTTAATAATTTCCCATAAGAAATGTTTTTATTTCAACCGATTGTTGCTATAGCATTCTTATATGATAAAAAAGTTTGATCTTTCAAATTTATTGTGAGCAATTCTTTCTATTTCATCGGTATACTAATAGAAGTTAGATCTTAATTTCCCATAAGAAATGTTTTTAATTCAACCGATTGTTGCTATAGCATTCTTATATAATAAAGAAGTCTGATCTTTCAAATTTATTGTGAGCAATTTTTTCTATTTCATCAATATTCTAAGTAGTCTGATCTTAATAATTTCCCTTCAAAATTGTATTTATTTCAACCGAATGTTGCTATATAATAAAGAAGTCTGATATACTAATAGAAGTTAGATCTTAATTTCCCATAAGAAACGTTTTTAATTCAACCGATTTTTGCTATAGCATTCTTATATAATAAAGAAGTCTGATCTTTCAAATTTATTGTGAGCAATTTTTTCTATTTCATCAATATTCTAAGTAGTCTGATCTTAATAATTTCCCTTCAAAATTGTATTTATTTCAACCGAATGTTGCTATATAATAAAGAAGTCTGATCTTTCAAATTTATTGTCAGCAATTCTTTCAATTTCATCGGTATACTAATAGAAGTATGATCTTAAAAAATTTCAAATAAGAAATGTTTTTATTTGAACAGATTGTTGCTATAGCATTCTTATATAATAAAAAAGTCTGATCGTTCAAATTTATTGTGAGCAATTCTTTCTATTTCATCGGTATACTAATAGAAATTTGATATTAGTAATTTCCCGTAAGAAATGATTTTAATTCAACCGAATGTTTGCTATATAATACAGAAGTCTGATCTTTCAAATTTATTGTGAGCAATTCTTTCTATTTCATCGGTATACTAATAGTAGACTGATCTTAATTATTTCCCTTAAACATTGTATTTATTTCAACCGATTGTTGCTATAGCATTCTTATATAATAAAGATGTCTGATCTTTCAAATTTATTGTGAGCAATTCTTTCTATTTCATCGGTATACTAATAGAAGTTTGATCTTAATAATTTCCCATAAGAAATGTTTTTATTTCAACCGATTGTTGCTATAGCATTCATATATGATAAAGAAGTGTGATCTTCTAAATTTTTTGTGAGCAATTCTTTCTATTTCATCGGTATACTAATAGAAGTTTGATCTTAATAATTTCCCTTAAACATTGTATTTATTTCAACCGATTGTTGCTATAGCATTCTTATATAATAAAGATGTCTGATCTTTCAAATTTATTGTGAGCAATTCTTTCTATTTCTTCGGTATACTAATAGAAGTTTGATCTTAATAATTTCCCATAAGAAATGTTTTTATTTCAACCGATTGTTGCTATAGCATTCTTATATGATAAAGAAGTGTGATCTTTCAAATTTATTGTGAGCAATTCTTTCTATTTCATCGGTATACTAATAGAAGTTAGATCTTAATAATTTCCCATAAGAAATGTTTTTATTTCAACCGATTGTTGCTATAGCATTCTTATATAATAAAGAAGTCTGATCTTTCAAATTTATTGTGAGCAATTTTTTCTATTTCATCAATATTCTAATAGTAGTCTGATCTTAATAATTTCCCTTCAAAATTGTATTTATTTCAACCGATTGTTGCTATATAATAAAGAAGTCTGATCTTTCAAATTTATTGTCAGCAATTCTTTCAATTTCATCGGTATACTAATAGAAGTATGATCTTAAAAAATTTCCCAAAGGAAATGTTTTTATTTGAACAGATTGTTGCTATAGCATTCTTATATAATAAAAAAGTCTGATCGTTCAAATTTATTGTGAGCAATTCTTTCTATTTCTTCGGTATACTAATAGAAGTTTGATCTTAATAATTTCCCATAAGAAATGTTTTTATTTCAACCGATTGTTGCTATAGCATTCTTATATAATAAAGAAGTCTGATCTTTCAAATTTATTGTGAGCAATTCTTTCTATTTCATCGGTATATTAATAGACGTTTGATCTTAAAAAATTTCCCATAAGAAATGTTTTTATTTCAACAGCTTGTTGCTATAGCATTCTTATACAATATCGAAGTCTGATCTTAATAATTTATTGTGAGCAATTCTTTCTATTTCATCAATATTCTAATAGTAGTCTGATCTTAATAATTTCCCTTCAAAATTGTATTTATTTCAACCGATTGTTGCTATATAATAAAGAAGTCTGATCTTTCAAATTTATTGTCAGCAATTCTTTCAATTTCATCGGTATACTAATAGAAGTATGATCTTAAAAAATTTCCCATAAGAAATGTTTTTATTTGAACAGATTGTTGCTTTTATAATAAAAAAGTCTGATCGTTCAAATTTATTGTGAGCAATTCTTTCTATTTCATCGGTATACTAATAGAAGTATGATCTTAAAAAATTTCCCATAAGAAATGTTTTTATTTGAACAGATTGTTGCTATAGCATTCTTATATAATAAAAAAGTCTGATCGTTCAAATTTATTGTGAGCAATTCTTTCTATTTCATCGGTATACTAATAGAAATTTGATCATAGTAATTTCCCGTAAGAAATGATTTTAATTCAACAGAATGTTTGCTATATAATAAAGAAGTCTGATCTTTCAAATTTATTGTGAGCAATTCTTTCTATTTCATCGGTATACTAATAGAAGTATGATCTTAATTATTTCCCTTAAACATTGTATTTATTTCAACCGATTGTTGCTATAGCATTCTTATATAATAAAGATGTCTGATCTTAATATATTATTGTGAGCAATTCTTTCTATTTCATCGGTATTCTAATAGAAGTTTGATATTAATTATTTCCCTTAAACATTGTATTTATTTCAACCGATTGTTGCTATAGCATTCTTATATAATAACGAAGTCTGATCTTAATATATTATTGTGAGCAATTCTTTCTATTTCATCGGTATACTAATAGAAGTTTGATATTAATTATTTCCCTTAAACATTGTATTTATTTCAACAGATTGTTGCTATAGCATTCTTAAATAATAATGAAGTCTGATCTTAATAATTTATTGTGAGCAATTCTTTCTATTTCATCAATAGTCTAATAGTAGTCTGATCTTAATAATTTCCCAAAAGAAATGTTTTAATTTCAACCGATTGTTGCTATAGCATTCTTATATGATAAAGAAGTGTGATCTTTCAAATTTATTGTGAGCAATTCTTTCTATTTCATCGGTATACTAATAGAAGTATGATCTTAAAAAATTTACCATAAGAAATGTTTTTATTTGAACAGATTGTTGCTATAGCATTCTTATATAATAAAAAAGTCTGATCGTTCAAATTTATTGTGAGCAATTCTTTCTATTTCATCGGTATACTAATAGAAATTTGATCTTAGTAATTTCCCGTAAGAAATGATTTTAATTCAACCGAATGTTTGCTATATAATAAAGAAGTCTGATCTTTCAAATTTATTGTGAGCAATTCTTTCTATTTCATCGGTATACTAATAGTAGACTGATCTTAATTATTTCCTTAAACATTGTATTTATTTCAACCGATTGTTGCTATAGCATTCTTATATAATAAAAATGTCTGATCTTTCAAATTTATTGTGAGCAATTCTTTCTATTTCATCGGTATACTAATAGAAGTTTGATATTAATTATTTCCCTTAAACATTGTATTTATTTCAACCGATTGTTGCTATAGCATTCTTATATAATAACGAAGTCTGATCTTAATATATTATTGTGAGCAAATCCTTCTATTTCATCGGTATACTAATAGAAGTTTGATATTAATTATTTCCCTTAAACATTGTATTTATTTCAATAGATTGTTGCTATAGCATTCTTATATAATAATGAAGTCTGATCTTAATAATTTATTGTGAGCAATTCTTTCTATTTCATCAATAGTCTAATAGTAGTCTGATCTTAATAATTTCCCAAAAGAAATGATTTGATTTCAACCGATTGTTGCTATAGCATTCTTATATAATAAAGATGTCTGATCTTTCAAATTTATTGTGAGCAATTCTTTCTATTTCATCGGTATACTAATAGAAGTTTGACCTTAAAAATTTCCCATAAGAAATGTTTTTATTTCAACAGATTGTTGCTATAGCATTCTTATATAATAAAGATATCTGATCTTTCAAAATTATTGTGAGCAATTCTTTCTATTTCATCGGTATACTAATAGAAATTTGATCTTAATAATTTCCCATAAGAAATGATTTTATTTCAACCGAATGTTTGCTATATAATAAACAAGTCTGATCTTTCAAATTTATTGTGAGCAATTCTTTCTATTTCATCGGTATACTAATAGAAGTTTGATATTAATTATTTCCCTTAAACATTGTATTTATTTCAACCGATTGTTGCTATAGCATTCTTATATAATAAAGATGTCTGATCGTTCAAATTTATTGTGAGCAATTCTTTCTATTTCATCGGAATACTAAAAGAAGTTTGATCTTAATAATTTCCCTTAACCATTGTATTTATTTCAACCCATTGTTGCTATAGCATTCTTATATAATAATGAAGTCTGATCTTAATAATTTATTGTGAGCAATTCTTTCTATTTCATCAATAGTCTAATAGTAGTCTGATCTTAATAATTTCCCAAAAGAAATGATTTGATTTCAACCGATTGTTGCTATAGCATTCTTATATAATAAAGATGTCTGATCTTTCAAATTTATTGTGAGCAATTCTTTCTATTTCATCGGTATACTAATAGAAGTTTGATCTTAAAAATTTCCCATAAGAAATGTTTTTATTTCAACAGATTGTTGCTATAGCATTCTTATATAATAAAGATATCTGATCTTTCAAAATTATTGTGAGCAATTCTTTCTATTTCATCGGTATACTAATAGAAATTTGATCTTAATAATTTCCCATAAGAAATGATTTTATTTCAACCGAATGTTTGCTATATAATAAAGAAGTCTGATCTTTCAAATTTATTGTGAGCAATTCTTTCTATTTCATCGGTATACTAATAGAAGTTTGATATTATTATTTCCCTTAAACATTGTGTTTATTTCAACCGATTGTTGCTATAGCATTCTTATATAATAAAGATGTCTGATCGTTCAAATTTATTGTGAGCAATTCTTTCTATTTCATCGGTATACTGATAGTAGTCTGATCTCAATAATTTCCCTTAAAAATTGTATTTATTTCAACCGATTGTTGCTATAGCATTCTTATATAATAAAGAAGTCTTATCTTAATATATTATTGTGAGCAATTCTTTCTATTTCATCGGTATACTAATAGAAGTTTGATATTAATTATTTCCCGTAAACATTGTATTTATTTCAACCGATTATTGCTATAGCATTCTTAAATAATAAAGAAGTCTGATCTTAATATATTATTGTGAGCAATTCTTTCTATTTCATCCGTATACTAATAGAAATTTGATCTTAATAATTTCCAATAAGAGATGATTTTATTTCAACCGAATGTTTGCTATATAATAAACAAGTCTGATCTTTCAAATTTATTGTGACCAATTCTTTCTATTTCATCGGTATACTGATAGTAGTCTGATCTTAATAATTTCCCTTAAAAATTGTATTTATTTCAACCGATTGTTGCTATAGCATTCTTATATAATAAATATGTCTGATCTTTCAAATTTATTGTGAGCAATTCTTTCTATTTCATCGGTATACTAATAGAAGTTTGATATTAATTATTTCCCTTAAACATTGTATTTATTTCAACCGATTGTTGCTATAGCATTGTTATATAATAAAGATGTCTGATCGTTCAAATTTATTGTGAGCAATTCTTTCTATTTCATCGGTATACTGATAGTAGTCTGATCTCAATAATTTCCCTTAAAAATTGTATTTATTTCAACCGATTGTTGCTATAGCATTCTTATATAATAAAGAAGTCTTATCTTAATATATTATTGTGAGCAATTCTTTCTATTTCATCGGTATACTAATAGAAGTTTGATATTAATTATTTCCCGTAAACATTGTATTTATTTCAACCGATTATTGCTATAGCATTCTTATATAATAAAGAAGTCTGATCTTAATATATTATTGTGAGCAATTCTTTCTATTTCATTGGTATACTAACAGAAGTTTGATATAAATTATTTCCTTTAAACATTGTATTTATTTCAACACATTGTTCCTATAGCATTCTTATATAATAAAAAGTCTGATCTTTCAAATTTATTGTCAGCAATTCTTTCTATTTCAATGGTATACTAATGGAAGTTTGATCTTAATAATTTCCCTTAAACATTGTATTTATTTCAACCGATTGTTGCTATAGCATTCTCATATAATAAAGATGTCTGATCTTTCAAATTTATTTTGAGCAATCTTTCGATTTCATCGAAATACTAATAGAAGTTTGATCTTAATAATTTCCCTTAACCATTGTATTTATTTCAACCGATTGTTGCTATAGCATTCTTATATAATAAAAATGTCTGATCTTTCAAATTTATTGTGAGCAATTCTTTCTATTTCATGGGTATACTAATAGAAATTTGATCTTAATAATTTCCCATAAGAAATGATTTTATTTCAACCGAATGTTTTCTATATAATAAAGAAGTCTGATCTTTCAAATGTATTGTGAGAAAGTCTTTCTATTTCATCGGTATACTGATACTAGTCTGATCTTAATAATTTCCCTTAAAAATTGTATTTATTTCAACCGATTGTTGCTATAGCATTCTTATATAATAAATATGTCTGATCTTTCAAATTTATTGAGCAATTCTTTCTATTTCATCGGTATACTAATAGAAGTTTGATATTAATTATTTCCCTTAAACATTGTATTTATTTCAACCGATTGTTGCTATAGCATTCTTATATAATAAAGATGTCTGATCTTTCAAATTTATTGTGAGCAATTCTTTCTATTTCATCGGTATACTAATAGAAATTTGATCTTAATAATTTCCCATAAGAAATGATTTTATTTCAACCGAATGTTTGCTATATAATAAAGAAGTCTGATTTTTCAAATTTATTGTGAGTCTGTCTTAATAATTTCCCTTAAAAATTGTATTTATTTCTACCGATTGTTGCTATAGCATTCTTATATAATAAAGAAGTCTGATCTTAATATATTATTGTGAGCAATTCTTTCTATTTCATCAGTATACTAATAGAAGTTTGATATTAATTATTTCCCTTAAACATTGTATTTATTTCAACCGATTGTTGCTATAGCATTCTTATATAATAAAGAAGTCTGATCTTAATATATTATTGTGAGCAATTCATTCTATTTCATCGGTATACTAATAGAAGTTTGATCTTAATAATTTCCAATAAGAAATGATTTTATTTCAACCGAATGTTTGCTATAGCATTCTTATATAATAAAGAAGTCTGATCTTTCAAATTTATTGTGAGCAATTCTTTCTATTTCATCGGTATACTGATAGTAGTCTGATCTTAATAATTTCCCTTAAAAATTGTATTTATTTCAACCGATTGTTGCTATAGCATTCTTATATAATAAAGAAGTCTGATCTTAATATATTATTGTGAGCAATTCTTTCTATTTCATCGGTATACTAATAGAAGTTTGATATTAATTATTTCCCTTAAACATTGTATTTATTTCAACCGATTGTTGCTATAGCATTCTTATATAATAAAAAAGTCTGATCTTTCAAATTTATTGTGAGCAATTCTTTCTATTTCATGGGTATACTAATAGAAATTTGATCTTAATAATTTCCCATAAGAAATGATTTTATTTCAACCGAATGTTTGCTATATAATAAAGAAGTCTGATCTTTCAAATTTATTGTGAGCAATTCTTTCTATTTTATCGGTATACTGATAGTAGTCTGATCTTAATAATTTCCCTTAAAAATTGTATTTATTTCTACCGATTGTTGCTATAGCATTCTTATATAATAAAGAAGTCTGATCTTAATATATTATTGTGAGCAATTCTTTCTATTTCATCGGTATACTAATAGAAGTTTGATATTAATTATTTCCCTTAAACATTGTATTTATTTCAACCGATTGTTGCTATAGCATTCTTATATAATAAAGATGTCTGATCTTTCAAATTTATTGTGAGCAATTCTTTCTATTTCATCGGTATACTAATAGAAGTTTGATATTAATTATTTCCCTTAAACATTGTATTTATTTCAACAGATTGTTGCTATAGCATTCTTATATAATAACGAAGTCTGATCTTAATAATTTATTGTGAGCAATTCTTTCTATTTCATCAATAGTCTAATAGTAGTCTGATCTTAATAATTTCCCTTCAAAATTGTATTTATTTCAACCGATTGTTGCTATATAATAAAGAAGTCTGATCGTTCAAATTTATTGTGAGCAATGCTTTCTATTTCATCGGTATGCTAATAGAAATTTAATCTTAGTAATTTCCCGTAAGAAATGATTTTAATTCAACCGAATGTTTGCTATATATTAAAGAAGTCTGATCTTTCAAATTTATTGTGAGCAATTCTTTCTATTTCATCGGTATACTAATAGTGGACTGATCTTAATTATTTCTCTTAAACATTGTATTTATTTCAACCGATTGTTGCTATAGCATTCTTATATAATAAAGATGTCTGATCTTTCAAATTTATTGTGAGCAATTCTTTCTATTTCATCGGTAAACTAATAGAAGTTTGATATTAATTATTTCCCTTAAACATTGTATTTATTTCAACCGATTGTTGCTATAGCATTCTTATATAATAAAGATGTCTGATCTTTCAAATTTATTGTGAGCAATTCTTTCTATTTCATCGGTATACTAATAGAAGTTAGATCTTAATAATTTCCCATCAGAAATGTTTTTAATTCAACCGATTGTTGCTATAGCATTCTTATATAATAAAGAAGTCTGATCTTTCAAATTTATTGTGAGCAATTTTTTCTATTTCATCTATTTCTAATAGTAGTCTGATCTTAATAATTTCCCTTCAAAATTGTATTTATTTCAACCGATTGTTGCTATAGCATTCTTATATAATAAAGATGTCTGATCTTTCAAATTTATTGTGAGCAATTCTTTCTATTTCATCGGTATACTAATAGAAGTTTGATCTTAATAATTTCCCATAAGAAATGTTTTTATTTCAACCGATTGTTGCTATAGCATTCATATATGATAAAGAAGTGTGATCTTCTAAATTTTTTGTGAGCAATTCTTTCTATTTCATCGGTATACTAATAGAAGTTTGATCTTAATAATTTCCCTTAAACATTGTATTTATTTCAACCGATTGTTGCTATAGCATTCTTATATAATATAGATGTCTGATCTTTAAAATTTATTGTGAGCAATTCTTTCTATTTCTTCGGTATACTAATAGAAGTTTGATCTTAATAATTTCCCATAAGAAATGTTTTTATTTCAACCGATTGTTGCTATAGCATTCTTATATGATAAAAAGTTTGATCTTTCAAATTTATTGTGAGCAATTCTTTCTATTTCATCGGTATACTAATAGAAGTTAGATCTTAATTTCCCATAAGAAATGTTTTTAATTCAACCGATTGTTGCTATAGCATTCTTATATAATAAAGAAGTCTGATCTTTCAAATTTATTGTGAGCAATTTTTTCTATTTCATCAATATTCTAAGTAGTCTGATCTTAATAATTTCCCTTCAAAATTGTATTTATTTCAACCGAATGTTGCTATATAATAAAGAAGTCTGATATACTAATAGAAGTTAGATCTTAATTTCCCATAAGAAACGTTTTTAATTCAACCGATTTTTGCTATAGCATTCTTATATAATAAAGAAGTCTGATCTTTCAAATTTATTGTGAGCAATTTTTTCTATTTCATCAATATTCTAAGTAGTCTGATCTTAATAATTTCCCTTCAAAATTGTATTTATTTCAACCGAATGTTGCTATATAATAAAGAAGTCTGATCTTTCAAATTTATTGTCAGCAATTCTTTCAATTTCATCGGTATACTAATAGAAGTATGATCTTAAAAAATTTCAAATAAGAAATGTTTTTATTTGAACAGATTGTTGCTATAGCATTCTTATATAATAAAAAAGTCTGATCGTTCAAATTTATTGTGAGCAATTCTTTCTATTTCATCGGTATACTAATAGAAATTTGATATTAGTAATTTCCCGTAAGAAATGATTTTAATTCAACCGAATGTTTGCTATATAATACAGAAGTCTGATCTTTCAAATTTATTGTGAGCAATTCTTTCTATTTCATCGGTATACTAATAGTAGACTGATCTTAATTATTTCCCTTAAACATTGTATTTATTTCAACCGATTGTTGCTATAGCATTCTTATATAATAAAGATGTCTGATCTTTCAAATTTATTGTGAGCAATTCTTTCTATTTCATCGGTATACTAATAGAAGTTTGATCTTAATAATTTCCCATAAGAAATGTTTTTATTTCAACCGATTGTTGCTATAGCATTCATATATGATAAAGAAGTGTGATCTTCTAAATTTTTTGTGAGCAATTCTTTCTATTTCATCGGTATACTAATAGAAGTTTGATCTTAATAATTTCCCTTAAACATTGTATTTATTTCAACCGATTGTTGCTATAGCATTCTTATATAATAAAGATGTCTGATCTTTCAAATTTATTGTGAGCAATTCTTTCTATTTCTTCGGTATACTAATAGAAGTTTGATCTTAATAATTTCCCATAAGAAATGTTTTTATTTCAACCGATTGTTGCTATAGCATTCTTATATGATAAAGAAGTGTGATCTTTCAAATTTATTGTGAGCAATTCTTTCTATTTCATCGGTATACTAATAGAAGTTAGATCTTAATAATTTCCCATAAGAAATGTTTTTATTTCAACCGATTGTTGCTATAGCATTCTTATATAATAAAGAAGTCTGATCTTTCAAATTTATTGTGAGCAATTTTTTCTATTTCATCAATATTCTAATAGTAGTCTGATCTTAATAATTTCCCTTCAAAATTGTATTTATTTCAACCGATTGTTGCTATATAATAAAGAAGTCTGATCTTTCAAATTTATTGTCAGCAATTCTTTCAATTTCATCGGTATACTAATAGAAGTATGATCTTAAAAAATTTCCCAAAGGAAATGTTTTTATTTGAACAGATTGTTGCTATAGCATTCTTATATAATAAAAAGTCTGATCGTTCAAATTTATTGTGAGCAATTCTTTCTATTTCTTCGGTATACTAATAGAAGTTTGATCTTAATAATTTCCCATAAGAAATGTTTTTATTTCAACCGATTGTTGCTATAGCATTCTTATATAATAAAGAAGTCTGATCTTTCAAATTTATTGTGAGCAATTCTTTCTATTTCATCGGTATATTAATAGACGTTTGATCTTAAAAAATTTCCCATAAGAAATGTTTTTATTTCAACAGCTTGTTGCTATAGCATTCTTATACAATATCGAAGTCTGATCTTAATAATTTATTGTGAGCAATTCTTTCTATTTCATCAATATTCTAATAGTAGTCTGATCTTAATAATTTCCCTTCAAAATTGTATTTATTTCAACCGATTGTTGCTATATAATAAAGAAGTCTGATCTTTCAAATTTATTGTCAGCAATTCTTTCAATTTCATCGGTATACTAATAGAAGTATGATCTTAAAAAATTTCCCATAAGAAATGTTTTTATTTGAACAGATTGTTGCTTTTATAATAAAAAAGTCTGATCGTTCAAATTTATTGTGAGCAATTCTTTCTATTTCATCGGTATACTAATAGAAGTATGATCTTAAAAAATTTCCCATAAGAAATGTTTTTATTTGAACAGATTGTTGCTATAGCATTCTTATATAATAAAAAAGTCTGATCGTTCAAATTTATTGTGAGCAATTCTTTCTATTTCATCGGTATACTAATAGAAATTTGATCATAGTAATTTCCCGTAAGAAATGATTTTAATTCAACAGAATGTTTGCTATATAATAAAGAAGTCTGATCTTTCAAATTTATTGTGAGCAATTCTTTCTATTTCATCGGTATACTAATAGAAGTATGATCTTAATTATTTCCCTTAAACATTGTATTTATTTCAACCGATTGTTGCTATAGCATTCTTATATAATAAAGATGTCTGATCTTAATATATTATTGTGAGCAATTCTTTCTATTTCATCGGTATTCTAATAGAAGTTTGATATTAATTATTTCCCTTAAACATTGTATTTATTTCAACCGATTGTTGCTATAGCATTCTTATATAATAACGAAGTCTGATCTTAATATATTATTGTGAGCAATTCTTTCTATTTCATCGGTATACTAATAGAAGTTTGATATTAATTATTTCCCTTAAACATTGTATTTATTTCAACAGATTGTTGCTATAGCATTCTTAAATAATAATGAAGTCTGATCTTAATAATTTATTGTGAGCAATTCTTTCTATTTCATCAATAGTCTAATAGTAGTCTGATCTTAATAATTTCCCAAAAGAAATGTTTTAATTTCAACCGATTGTTGCTATAGCATTCTTATATGATAAAGAAGTGTGATCTTTCAAATTTATTGTGAGCAATTCTTTCTATTTCATCGGTATACTAATAGAAGTATGATCTTAAAAAATTTACCATAAGAAATGTTTTTATTTGAACAGATTGTTGCTATAGCATTCTTATATAATAAAAAAGTCTGATCGTTCAAGTTTATTGTGAGCAATTCTTTCTATTTCATCGGTATACTAATAGAAATTTGATCTTAGTAATTTCCCGTAAGAAATGATTTTAATTCAACCGAATGTTTGCTATATAATAAAGAAGTCTGATCTTTCAAATTTATTGTGAGCAATTCTTTCTATTTCATCGGTATACTAATAGTAGACTGATCTTAATTATTTCCCTTAAACATTGTATTTATTTCAACCGATTGTTGCTATAGCATTCTTATATAATAAAAATGTCTGATCTTTCAAATTTATTGTGAGCAATTCTTTCTATTTCATCGGTATACTAATAGAAGTTTGATATTAATTATTTCCCTTAAACATTGTATTTATTTCAACCGATTGTTGCTATAGCATTCTTATATAATAACGAAGTCTGATCTTAATATATTATTGTGAGCAAATCCTTCTATTTCATCGGTATACTAATAGAAGTTTGATATTAATTATTTCCCTTAAACATTGTATTTATTTCAATAGATTGTTGCTATAGCATTCTTATATAATAATGAAGTCTGATCTTAATAATTTATTGTGAGCAATTCTTTCTATTTCATCAATAGTCTAATAGTAGTCTGATCTTAATAATTTCCCAAAAGAAATGATTTGATTTCAACCGATTGTTGCTATAGCATTCTTATATAATAAAGATGTCTGATCTTTCAAATTTATTGTGAGCAATTCTTTCTATTTCATCGGTATACTAATAGAAGTTTGACCTTAAAAATTTCCCATAAGAAATGTTTTTATTTCAACAGATTGTTGCTATAGCATTCTTATATAATAAAGATATCTGATCTTTCAAAATTATTGTGAGCAATTCTTTCTATTTCATCGGTATACTAATAGAAATTTGATCTTAATAATTTCCCATAAGAAATGATTTTATTTCAACCGAATGTTTGCTATATAATAAACAAGTCTGATCTTTCAAATTTATTGTGAGCAATTCTTTCTATTTCATCGGTATACTAATAGAAGTTTGATATTAATTATTTCCCTTAAACATTGTATTTATTTCAACCGATTGTTGCTATAGCATTCTTATATAATAAAGATGTCTGATCGTTCAAATTTATTGTGAGCAATTCTTTCTATTTCATCGGAATACTAAAAGAAGTTTGATCTTAATAATTTCCCTTAACCATTGTATTTATTTCAACCCATTGTTGCTATAGCATTCTTATATAATAATGAAGTCTGATCTTAATAATTTATTGTGAGCAATTCTTTCTATTTCATCAATAGTCTAATAGTAGTCTGATCTTAATAATTTCCCAAAAGAAATGATTTGATTTCAACCGATTGTTGCTATAGCATTCTTATATAATAAAGATGTCTGATCTTTCAAATTTATTGTGAGCAATTCTTTCTATTTCATCGGTATACTAATAGAAGTTTGATCTTAAAAATTTCCCATAAGAAATGTTTTTATTTCAACAGATTGTTGCTATAGCATTCTTATATAATAAAGATATCTGATCTTTCAAAATTATTGTGAGCAATTCTTTCTATTTCATCGGTATACTAATAGAAATTTGATCTTAATAATTTCCCATAAGAAATGATTTTATTTCAACCGAATGTTTGCTATATAATAAAGAAGTCTGATCTTTCAAATTTATTGTGAGCAATTCTTTCTATTTCATCGGTATACTAATAGAAGTTTGATATTATTATTTCCCTTAAACATTGTGTTTATTTCAACCGATTGTTGCTATAGCATTCTTATATAATAAAGATGTCTGATCGTTCAAATTTATTGTGAGCAATTCTTTCTATTTCATCGGTATACTGATAGTAGTCTGATCTCAATAATTTCCCTTAAAAATTGTATTTATTTCAACCGATTGTTGCTATAGCATTCTTATATAATAAAGAAGTCTTATCTTAATATATTATTGTGAGCAATTCTTTCTATTTCATCGGTATACTAATAGAAGTTTGATATTAATTATTTCCCGTAAACATTGTATTTATTTCAACCGATTATTGCTATAGCATTCTTAAATAATAAAGAAGTCTGATCTTAATATATTATTGTGAGCAATTCTTTCTATTTCATCCGTATACTAATAGAAATTTGATCTTAATAATTTCCAATAAGAGATGATTTTATTTCAACCGAATGTTTGCTATATAATAAACAAGTCTGATCTTTCAAATTTATTGTGACCAATTCTTTCTATTTCATCGGTATACTGATAGTAGTCTGATCTTAATAATTTCCCTATAAAAATTGTATTTATTTCAACCGATTGTTGCTATAGCATTCTTATATAATAAATATGTCTGATCTTTCAAATTTATTGTGAGCAATTCTTTCTATTTCATCGGTATACTAATAGAAGTTTGATATTAATTATTTCCCTTAAACATTGTATTTATTTCAACCGATTGTTGCTATAGCATTGTTATATAATAAAGATGTCTGATCGTTCAAATTTATTGTGAGCAATTCTTTCTATTTCATCGGTATACTGATAGTAGTCTGATCTCAATAATTTCCCTTAAAAATTGTATTTATTTCAACCGATTGTTGCTATAGCATTCTTATATAATAAAGAAGTCTTATCTTAATATATTATTGTGAGCAATTCTTTCTATTTCATCGGTATACTAATAGAAGTTTGATATTAATTATTTCCCGTAAACATTGTATTTATTTCAACCGATTATTGCTATAGCATTCTTATATAATAAAGAAGTCTGATCTTAATATATTATTGTGAGCAATTCTTTCTATTTCATTGGTATACTAACAGAAGTTTGATATAAATTATTTCCTTTAAACATTGTATTTATTTCAACACATTGTTCCTATAGCATTCTTATATAATAAAAAAGTCTGATCTTTCAAATTTATTGTCAGCAATTCTTTCTATTTCAATGGTATACTAATGGAAGTTTGATCTTAATAATTTCCCTTAAACATTGTATTTATTTCAACCGATTGTTGCTATAGCATTCTCATATAATAAAGATGTCTGATCTTTCAAATTTATTTTGAGCAATCTTTCGATTTCATCGAAATACTAATAGAAGTTTGATCTTAATAATTTCCCTTAACCATTGTATTTATTTCAACCGATTGTTGCTATAGCATTCTTATATAATAAAAATGTCTGATCTTTCAAATTTATTGTGAGCAATTCTTTCTATTTCATGGGTATACTAATAGAAATTTGATCTTAATAATTTCCCATAAGAAATGATTTTATTTCAACCGAATGTTTTCCTATATAATAAAGAAGTCTGATCTTTCAAATGTATTGTGAGAAAGTCTTTCTATTTCATCGGTATACTGATACTAGTCTGATCTTAATAATTTCCCTTAAAAATTGTATTTATTTCAACCGATTGTTGCTATAGCATTCTTATATAATAAATATGTCTGATCTTTCAAATTTATTGAGCAATTCTTTCTATTTCATCGGTATACTAATAGAAGTTTGATATTAATTATTTCCCTTAAACATTGTATTTATTTCAACCGATTGTTGCTATAGCATTCTTATATAATAAAGATGTCTGATCTTTCAAATTTATTGTGAGCAATTCTTTCTATTTCATCGGTATACTAATAGAAATTTGATCTTAATAATTTCCCATAAGAAATGATTTTATTTCAACCGAATGTTTGCTATATAATAAAGAAGTCTGATTTTTCAAATTTATTGTGAGAATCTGTCTTAATAATTTCCCTTAAAAATTGTATTTATTTCTACCGATTGTTGCTATAGCATTCTTATATAATAAAGAAGTCTGATCTTAATATATTATTGTGAGCAATTCTTTCTATTTCATCAGTATACTAATAGAAGTTTGATATTAATTATTTCCCTTAAACATTGTATTTATTTCAACCGATTGTTGCTATAGCATTCTTATATAATAAAGAAGTCTGATCTTCAATATATTATTGTGAGCAATTCATTCTATTTCATCGGTATACTAATAGAAGTTTGATCTTAATAATTTCCAATAAGAAATGATTTTATTTCAACCGAATGTTTGCTATAGCATTCTTATATAATAAAGAAGTCTGATCTTTCAAATTTATTGTGAGCAATTCTTTCTATTTCATCGGTATACTGATAGTAGTCTGATCTTAATAATTTCCCTTAAAAATTGTATTTATTTCAACCGATTGTTGCTATAGCATTCTTATATAATAAAGAAGTCTGATCTTTCAATATATTATTGTGAGCAATTCTTTCTATTTCATCGGTATACTAATAGAAGTTTGATATTAATTATTTCCCTTAAACATTGTATTTATTTCAACCGATTGTTGCTATAGCATTCTTATATAATAAAAAGTCTGATCTTTCAAATTTATTGTGAGCAATTCTTTCTATTTCATGGGTATACTAATAGAAATTTGATCTTAATAATTTCCCATAAGAAATGATTTTATTTCAACCGAATGTTTGCTATATAATAAAGAAGTCTGATCTTACAAATTTATTGTGAGCAATTCTTTCTATTTTATCGGTATACTAATAGTAGTCTGATCTTAATAATTTCCCTTAAAAATTGTATTTATTTCAACCGATTGTTGCTATAGCATTCTTATATAATAAAGAAGTCTGATCTTTAATATATTATTGTGAGCAATTCTTTCTATTTCATCGGTATACTAATAGAAGTTTGATATTAATTATTTCCCTTAAACATTGTATTTATTTCAACCGATTGTTGCTATAGCATTCTTATATAATAAAGATGTCTGATCTTTCAAATTTATTGTGAGCAATTCTTTCTATTTCATCGGTATACTAATAGAAGTTTGATATTAATTATTTCCCTAATAAACATTGTATTTATTTCAACAGATTGTTGCTATAGCATTCTTATATAATAACGAAGTCTGATCTTAATAATTTATTGTGAGCAATTCTTTCTATTTCATCAATAGTCTAATAGTAGTCTGATCTTAATAATTTCCCAAAAGAAATGATTTTATTTCAACCGATTGTTGCTATAGCATTCTCATATAATAAAGATGTCTGATCTTTAAAATTTATTGTGAGCAATTCTTTCTATTTCATTGGTATACTAATAGAAATTTGATCTTAATAATTTCCAATAAGAAATGATTTTATTTCAACCGAATGTTTGCTATATAATAAAGAAGTCTGATCTTTCAAATTTATTGTGAGCAATTCTTTCTATTTCATCGGTATACTAATAGAAGTTTGATCTTAAAAAATTTCCATTAAGAAATGTTTTTATTTCAACAGATTGTTGCTATAGCATTCTTATATAATAACGAAGTCTGATCTTAATAATTTATTGTGAGCAATTCTTTCTATTTCATCAATATTTTAATAGTAGTCTGATCTTAATAATTACCCATAAGAAATGATTTTATTTCAACCCATTCTTGCTATAGCATTCTTATATAATAAAAAAGTCTGATCTTTCAAATTTATTGTGAGCAATTCTTTCTATTTCATCGGTATACTAATAGAAATTTGATCTTAATAATTTCCCATAAAAAATGATTTTATTTCAACCGAATGTTTGCTATATAATAAAGAAGTCTGATCTTTCAAATTTATTGTTAACAATTCTTTCTATTTCATCGGTATACTAATAGTAGTCTGATCTTAATAATTTTAATAATAATAAGAATTGCATTTATTTCAACCGATTGTTGCTATAGCATTCTTATATAATAAAGAAGTCTGATCTTTTAATTTTAATTTATTAAGAGCAATTCTTTCTATTTCATCGGTATACTAATAGAAGTTTGATCTTAATAATTTCCCATAAGAAATGATTTTATTTCAACCGAATGTTTGCTATATAATAAAGAATTCTGATCTTTCAAATTTATTGTTAACAATTCTTTCTATTTCATCGGTATACTAATAGAAGTTTGATATTAATTATTTCCCTTAAACATTGTATTTATTTCAACAGATTGTTGCTATAGCATTCTTATATAATAAAGAAGTCTGATCTTTTAATTTTAATTTATTAAGAACAATTCTTTCTATTTCATCGGTATACTAATAGAAGTTTGATCTTAATAATTTCCCATAAGAAATGATTTTATTTCAACCGAATGTTTGCTATATAATAAAGAAGTCTGATCTTTCAAATTTATTGTGAGCAATTCTTTCTATTTCATCGGTATACTAATAGAAGTTTGATCTTAAAAAATTTCCATTAAGAAATGTTTTTATTTCAACAGATTGTTGCTATAGCATTCTTATATAATAACGAAGTCTGATCTTAATAATTTATTGTGAGCAATTCTTTCTATTTCATCAATATTTTAATAGTAGTCTGATCTTAATAATTACCCATAAGAAATGATTTTATTTCAACCCATTCTTGCTATAGCATTCTTATATAATAAAAAGTCTGATCTTTCAAATTTATTGTGAGCAATTCTTTCTATTTCATCGGTATACTAATAGAAATTTGATCTTAATAATTTCCCATAAAAAATGATTTTATTTCAACCGAATGTTTGCTATATAATAAAGAAGTCTGATCTTTCAAATTTATTGTTAACAATTCTTTCTATTTCATCGGTATACTAATAGTAGTCTGATCTTAATAATTTTAATAATAATAAGAATTGCATTTATTTCAACCGATTGTTGCTATAGCATTCTTATATAATAAAGAAGTCTGATCTTTTAAATTTAATTTATTAAGAGCAATTCTTTCTATTTCATCGGTATACTAATAGAAGTTTGATCTTAATAATTTCCCATAAGAAATGATTTTATTTCAACCGAATGTTTGCTATATAATAAAGAATTCTGATCTTTCAAATTTATTGTTAACAATTCTTTCTATTTCATCGGTATACTAATAGAAGTTTGATATTAATTATTTCTCTTAAACATTGTATTTATTTCAACAGATTGTTGCTATAGCATTCTTATATAATAAAGAAGTCTGATCTTTTAATTTTAATTTATTAAGAACAATTCTTTCTATTTCATCGGTATACTAATAGAAGTTTGATCTTAATAATTTCCCATAAGAAATGATTTTATTTCAACCGAATGTTTGCTATATAATAAAGAAGTCTGATCTTTCAAATTTATTGTGAGCAATTCTTTCTATTTCATCGGTATACTAATAGAAGTTTGATCTTAAAAAATTTCCATTAAGAAATGTTTTTATTTCAACAGATTGTTGCTATAGCATTCTTATATAATAACGAAGTCTGATCTTAATAATTTATTGTGAGCAATTCTTTCGATTTCATCAATATATTAATAGTAGTCTGATCTTAATAATTTCCCATAAGAAATGATTTTATTTCAACCCATTCTTGCTATAGCATTCTTATATAATAAAAAGTCTGATCTTTCAAATTTATTGTGAGCAATTCTTTCTATTTCATCGGTATACTAATAGAAGTTTTATCTTAATAATTTCCCATAAGAAATGATTTTATTTCAACCGAATGTTTGCTATATAATAAAGAATTCTGATCTTTCAAATTTATTGTGAGCAATTCTTTCTATTTCATCGGTATACTAATAGAAATTTGATATTAATTATATCCTTTAAAAATTGTATTTATTTCAACAGATTGTTGCTATAGCCTTCTTATATAATAACGAAGTCTGATCTTAATAATTTATTGTGAGCAATTCTTTCTATTACATCAATAGTCTAATAGTAGTCTGATCTTAATAATTTCCCAAAAGAAATGATTTTATTTCAACCGATTGTTGCTATAGCATTCTCATATAATAAAGATGTCTGATCTTTCAAATTTATTGTGAGCAATTCTTTCTATTTCATCGGTATACTAATAGAAGTTTGATCTTAATAATTTCCCATAAGAAATGTTTTTATTTCCACCGACTGTTTCTATAGCATTCTAATATGATAAAGAAGTGTGATCTTCTAAATTTTTTTGTGAGCAATTCTTTCTATTTCATCGGTATACTAATAGAAGTTTGATCTTAATAATTTCCCTTAAACATTGTATTTATTTAAACCGATTGTTGCTATAGCATTCTCATACAATAAAGATGTCTGATCTTTCAAATTTATTGTGAGCAATTCTTTCTATTTCATCGGAATACTAAAAGAAGTTTGATCTTAATAATTTCCCTTAACCATTGTATTTATTTCAACCCATTGTTGCTATAGCATTCTTATATAATAAAAAAGTCTGATCGTTCAAATTTATTGTGAGCAATTCTTTCTATTTCATCGGTATACTAATAGAAATTTGATCTTAATAATTTCCCATAAGAAATGATTTTATTTCAACCGAATGTTTGCTATATATAATAAAGAAGTCTGATCTTTCAAATTTATTGTGAGCAATTCTTTCTATTTCATCGGTATACTAATTGAAATATGATCTTAATAATTTCCCATAAGAAATGATTTTATTTCAACCGAATGTTTGCTATAGATTAAAGAAGTCTGATCTTTCAAATTTATTGTGAGCAATTCTTTCTATTTCATTGGTATACTAATAGAAATTTGTTCTCAATAATTTCCCATAAGAAATGATTTTATTTCAACCGAATTTTTGCTATATAATAAAGAAGTCTGATCTTTCAAATTTATTGTGAGCAATTCTTTCTATTTCATCGGTACACTAATAGTAGTCTGATCTTAATAAATTCCCTTAAAAATTGTATTTATTTCAACCGATTGTTGCAATAGCATTCTTATATAATAAATATGTCTAATCTTTCAAATTTATTGTGAGCAATTCTTTCTATTTCATCGGTATACTAATAGAAGTTTGATATCAATTATTTCCCTTAACCATTACATTTATTTCAACCGATTGTTGCTATAGTACTCTCATATAATAAAGAAGTCTGATCTTTCAAATTTATTGTGAGCAATTCTTTCTATTTCATCGGTATACTAATAGAAGTTTGATCTCAATAATTTCCCTTAACCATTATATTTATTTCAACCGATTGTTGCTATAGAACTCTTATATAATAAAGAAGTCTGATCTTTCAAATTTATTGTGAGCAATTCTTTCTATTTCATCGATATTCTAATAGAAGTCTGACCTTAATAATTTCCGTTAAAAATTGTATTTATTTCAACCGATTGTTGCTATAGCATTTTTATATAATAAAGATGTCTGATCTTAATATATTATTGTGAGCAATTCTTTCTATTTCATCGGTATACTAATAGAAGTTTGATATTAATTATTTCCCTTAAACATTGTATTTATTTCAACCGATTGTTGCTATAGCATTCTTATATAATAAAGATGTCTGATCTTTCAAATTTATTGTGAGCAATTCTTTCTATTTCATCGGTATACTAATAGTAGTTTGATCTTAAAAAATTTCCCATTAGAAATGTTTTTATTTCAACAGATTGTTGCTATAGCATTCTTATATAATAACGAAGTCTGATCTTAATAATTTATTCTGAGCAATTCTTTCTATTTCATCAAAATTTTAATAGTAGTCTGATCTTAATAATTTCCCAACAGAAATGAATTTATTTCAACCGAATGTTTGCTATATAATAAAGATGTCTGATCTTTCAAATTTATTGTGAGCAATTCTTTCTATTTCATTGGTATACTAATAGAAATTTGGTCTTAATAATTTCCCATAAGAAATGATTTTATTTCAACCGAATGCTTGCTATATAATAAAGAAGTCTGATCTTTCAAATTTATTGTGAGCAATTCTTTCTATTTCATCGGTATACTAATAGTAGTCTGATCTTAATAATTTCCCAAAACAAATGATTTTATTTCCACCGATTGTTGCTATAGCATTCTCATATAATAAAGAAGTCTGATCTTTCAAATTTATTGTGAGCAATTCTTTCTATTTCATCGGTATACTAATAGAAGTTTGATCTTTATAATTTTCCTTAACCATTATATTTATTTCAACCGATTGTTGCTATTGAAATCTTATATAATAAAGAAGTCTGATCTTTCATATTTATTGTCAGCAATTCTTTCTATTTCATCGGTATACTAATAGAAGTTTGATCTTAAAAAATTTCCCATAAGAAATGTTTTTATTTCAACAGATTGTTGAAATTATAGCATTCTTATATAATAAAGAAGTCTGATCTTTCATATTTATTGTGAGCAATTCTTTCTATTTCATCGGTATACTAATAGAAGTTTGATCTTAATAATTTCCCTTAACCATTATATTTATTTCAACCGATTGTTGCTATAGTACTCTTATATAATAAAGAAGTCTGATCTTTCAAATTTATTGTGAGCAATTCTTTCTATTTCATCGGTATACTAATAGAAGTTTGATCTTAAAAAATTTCCCATAAGAAATGTTTTTATTTCAACAGATTGTTGCTATAGC
The DNA here is from genome assembly GCA_018150835.1 of Drosophila repletoides. Taxonomy (NCBI): domain Eukaryota; kingdom Metazoa; phylum Arthropoda; class Insecta; order Diptera; family Drosophilidae; genus Drosophila; species Drosophila repletoides. Next base: position 19,819 of record JAECWQ010000145.1, on the reverse strand, counting down.
ATTCTTATATAATAAAGAAGTCTGATCTTTAAAATTTATTGCGAGCAATTCTTTCTATTTCATCGATATTCTAATAGAAATCTGACCTTAATAATTTCCCTTAAAAATTGTATTTATTTCAACCGATTGTTGCTATAGCATTCTTATATAATAAAGATGTCTGATCTTTCAAATTTATTGTGAGCAATTCTTTCTATTTCATCGGTATACTAATAGAAGTTTGATCTTAAAAAATTTCCCATAAGAAATGTTTTTATTTCAACAGATTGTTGCTATAGCATTCTTATATAATAACGAAGTCTGATCTTAATAATTAATTGTGAGCAATTCTTTCTATTTCATCAATATTCTAATAGTAGTCTGATCTTAATAATTTCCCAAAAGAAATGATTTTATTTCCACCGATTGTTGCTATAGCATTGTCATATAATAAAGAAGTCTGATCTTTCAAATTTATTGTGAGCAATTCTTTCTATTTCATCGGTATACTAATAGAAGTTTGATCTTAATAATTTTCCTTAACCATTATATTTATTTCAACCGATTGTTGCTATAGTACTCTTATATAATAAAGAAGTCTGATCTTTCAAATTTATTGTGACCAATTCTTTCTATTTCATCGGTGTACTAATAGAAGTTTGATCTTAAAAAATTTCCCATAAGAAATGTTTTTATTTCAACAGATTGTTGCTATAGCATTCTTATATAATAAAGAAGTCTGATCTTTAAAATTTATTGTGAGCAATTCTTTCTATTTCATCGATATTCTAATAGAAGTCTGACCTTAATGATTTCCCTTAAAAATTGTATTTATTTCAACCGAATGTTGCTATAGCATTCTTATATAATAAAGATGTCTGATCTTTCAAATTTATTGTGAGCAATTCTTTCTATTTCATCGGTATACTAATAGAAGTTTGATCTTAAAAATTTCCCATAAGAAATGTTTTTATTTCAACAGATTGTTGCTATAGCATACTTATATAATAACGAAGTCTGATCTTAATAATTTATTGTGAGCAATTCTTTCTATTTCATCAATATTCTAATAGTAGTCTGATCTTAATAATTTCCCAAAAGAAATGATTTTATTTCCACCGATTGTTGCTGTAGCATTCTCATATAATAAAGAAGTCTGATCTTCTAAATTTTTTGTGAGCAATTCTTTCTATTTCATCGGTATACTAATAGAAGTTTGATCTTAATAATTTTCCTTAACCATTATATTTATTTCAACCGATTGTTGCTATAGTACTCTTATATAATAAAGAAGTCTGATCTTTCAAATTTATTGTGACCAATTTTTCTATTTCATCGGTGTACTAATAGAAGTTTGATCTTAAAAACTTTCCCATAAGAAATGTTTTTATTTCAACAGATTGTTGCTATAGCATTCTTATATAATAAAGAAGTCTGATCTTTCAAATTTATTGTGATCAATTCTTTCTATTTCATCGATATTCTAATAGAAGTCTGACCTTAATGATTTCCCTTAAAAATTGTATTTATTTCAACCGAATGTTGCTATAGCATTCTTATATAATAAAGATGTCTGATCTTTCAAATTTATTGTGAGCAATTCTTTCTATTTCATCGGTATACTGATAGAAGTTTAATCTTAAAAAATTTCCCTAAGAAATGTTTTTATTTCAACAGATTGTTGCTATAGCATACTTATATAATAACGAAGTCTGATCTTAATAATTTATTGTGAGCAATTCTTTCTATTTCATTGGTATACTAATTGAAATGTGATCTTAATAATTTCCCATAAGAAATGATTTTATTTCAACCGAATGTTTGCTATATAATAAAGAATTCTGATCTTTCAAATTTATTGTGAGCAATTCTTTCTATTTCATCGGTATACTGATAGAAGTTTAATCTTAAAAAATTTCCCTAAGAAATGTTTTTATTTCAACAGATTGTTGCTATAGCATACTTATATAATAACGAAGTCTGATCTTAATAATTTATTGTGAGCAATTCTTTCTATTTCATTGGTATACTAATTGAAATGTGATCTTAATAATTTCCCATAAGAAATGATTTTATTTCAACCGAATGTTTGCTATATAATAAAGAAGTCTGATCTTTCATATTCATTGTGAGCAATTCTTTCTATTTCATCGGTATACTAATAGTAGTCTGATCTTAACAATTTCCCATAAGAAATGTTTTTATTTCAACCGATTGTTGCTATAAGCATTCTCATTTAATAAAGAAGTCTGATCTTTCAAATTTATTGTGAGCAATTCTTTCTATTTTATCGGTATACTAATAGTAGTCTGATCTTAATAATTTCCCATAAGAAATGTTTTTATTTCAACCGATTGTTGCTGTAGCATTCTCATTTAATAAAGAAGTCTGATCTTTCAAATTTATTGTGAGCAATTCTTTCTATTTTATCGGTATACTAATAGTAGTCTGATCTTAATAATTTCCCATAAGAAATGTTTTTATTTCAACCGATTGTTGCTGTAGCATTCTCATTTAATAAAGAAGTCTGATCTTTCAAATTTATTGTGAGCAATTCTTTCTATTTCATCGGTATACTAATAGAAGTTTGATATCAATTATTTCCCTTAACCATTACATTTATTTCAACCGATTGTTGCTATAGTACTCTTATATAATAAAGAAGTCTGATCTTTCAAATTTATTGTGAGCAATTCTTTCTATTTCATCGGTATACTAATAGAAGTTTGATCTCAATAATTTCCCATAACCATTATATTTATTTCAACCGATTGTTGCTATAGAACTCTTATATAATAAAGAAGTCTGATCTTAATAATTTATTGTGAGCAATTCTTTCTATTTCATCGGTATACTAATAGAAGTTTGATCTCAATAATTTCCCTTAACCATTATATTTATTTCAACCGATTGTTGCTATAGCATTCTTATATAATAAAGAAGTCTGATCTTAATATATTATTGTGAGCAATTCTTTCTATTTCATCGGTATACTATAGAATAGAAGTTTGATATCAATTATTTCCCTTAAACATTGTATTTATTTCAACCGATTGTTGCTATAGCATTCTTATATAATAAAGAAGTCTGATCTTTCAAATTTATTGTGAGCAATTCTTTCTATTTCATCGGTATACTAATAGAAGTTTGATCTTAAAAAATTTCCCATAAGAAATGCTTTTATTTCAACAGATTGTTGCTATAGCATTCTTATATAATAACGAAGTCTGATCTTAATAATTTATTGTGAGCAATTCTTTCTATTTCATCAAAATTTTAATAGTAGTCTGATCTTAATAATTTCACAAAAGAAATGATTTTATTTCAACCGATTGTTGCTATAGCATTCTCATATAATAAAGAAGTCTGATCTTTCAAATTTATTGTGAGCAATTCTTTCTATTTCATCGGTATACTAATAGAAATTTGATCTTAATAATTTCCCATAAGAAATGATTTTATTTCAACCGAATGTTTGCTATATATCTATATAATAAGAAGTCTGATCTTTCAAATTTATTGTGAGCAATTCTTTCTATTTCATCGGTATACTAATAGAAGTTTGATCTTAATAATTTCCCATAAGATATGATTTTTATTTCAACCGAATGTTGCTATAGCATTCTTATATAATAAAGAAGTCTGATCTTTAATATTTATTGTGAGCAATTCTTTCTATTTCATCGGTATACTAATAGTAGTCTGATCTTAATAATTTCCCTTAAAAATTGTATTTATTTCAACCGATTGTTGCTATAGCATTCTTATATAATAAAGATGTCTGATCTTTCAAATTTATTGTGAGCAATTCTTTCTATTTCATCGGTATACTAATAGAAGTTTGATCTTAATAATTTCCCTTAAAAATTGTATTTATTTCAACCGATTGTTGCTATAGCATTCTTATATAATAAAGAAGTCTGATCTTAATATATTATTGTGAGCAATTCTTTCTATTTCATCGGTATACTAATAGAAGTTTGACCTTAATAATTTCCCTTAAAAATTGTATTTATTTCAACCGATTGTTGCTATAGCATTCTTATATAATAAAGATGTCTGATCTTTCAAATTTATTGTGAGCAATTCTTTCTATTTCATGGGTATACTAATAGAAGTTTGATCTTAATAATTTCCCATAAGATATGATTTTATTTCAACCGAATGTTTGCTTCTATATAATAAAGAAGTCTGATCTTTAATATTTATTGTGAGCAATTCTTTCTATTTCATCGGTATACTAATAGTAGTCTGATCTTAATAATTTCCCTTAAAAATTGTATTTATTTCAACCGATTGTTGCTATTGCATTCTTATATAATAAAGAAGTCTGATCGTTCAAATTTATTGTGAGCAATTCTTTCTATTTCATCGGTATACTAATAGAAGTTTGATCTTAAAAAATTTCCCTTAAGAAATGTTTTTATTTCAACAGATTGTTGCTATAGCATTCTTATATAATAAAGATGTCTGATCTTTCAAATTTATTGTGAGCAATTCTTTCTATTTCATCGGTATACTAATAGAAATTTGATCTTAATAATTTCCCATAAGAAATGATTTTATTTTAACCGAATGTTTGCCTATATAATAAAGAAGTCTGATCTTTCAAATTTATTGTGAGCAATTCTTTCTATTTCATCGGTATACTAATAGTAGTCTGATCTTAATAATTTCCCATAAGAAATGTTTTTATTTCAACCGATTGTTGCTGTAGCATTCTCATATAATAAAGATGTCTGATCTTTTAAATTTATTGTGAGCAATTCTTTCTATTTCATCGGTATACTAATTGAAATTTGATCTTAATAATTTCCCATAAGAAATGATTTTATTTCAACCGAATGTTTGCTATATAATAAAGAAGTCTGATCTTTCAAATTTATTGCGAGCAATTCTTTCTATTTCATGGGTATACTAATAGAAATTTGATCTTAATAATTTCCCATAAGATATGATTTTATTTCAACCGAATGTTTGCTATATAATAATGAAGTCTGATCTTTAATATTTATTGTGAGCAATTCTTTCTATTTCATCGGTATACTAATACTAGTCTGATCTTAATAATTTCCCTTAAAAATTGTATTTATTTCAACCGATTGTTGCTATAGCATTCTTATATAATAAAGATGTCTGATCTTACAAATTTATTGTAAGCAATTCCTTCTATTTCATCGGTATACTAATAGAAGTTTGATATTAATTATTTCCCTTAAACATTGTATTTATTTCAACCGATTGTTGCTATAGCATTCTTATATAATAAAGAAGTCTGATCTTAATATATTATTGTGAGCAATTCTTTCTATTTCATCGGTATACTAATAGAAGTTTGACCTTAATAATTTCCCTTAAAAATTGTATTTATTTCAACCGATTGTTGCTCTAGCATTCTTATATAATAAAGATGTCTGATCTTTCAAATTTATTGTGAGCAATTCTTTCTATTTCATGGGTATACTAATAGAAATTTGATCTTAATAATTTCCCATAAGATATGATTTTATTTCAACCGAATGTTTGCTATATAATAAAGAAGTCTGATCTTTAATATTTATTGTGAGCAATTCTTTCTATTTCATCGGTATACTAATACTAGTCTGATCTTAATAATTTCCCTTAAAAATTGTATTTATTTCAACCGATTGTTGCTATTGCATTCTTATATAATAAAGAAGTCTGATCGTTCAAATTTATTGTGAGCAAGTCTTTCTATTTCATCGGTATACTAATAGAAGTTTGATCTTAAAAAATTTCCCTTAAGAAATGTTTTTATTTCAACAGATTGTTGCTATAGCATTCTTATATAATAAAGATGTCTGATCTTTCAAATTTATTGTGAGCAATTCTTTCTATTTCATCGGTATACTAATAGAAATTTGATCTTAATAATTTCCCATAAGAAATGATTTTATTTTAACCGAATGTTTGCTATATAATAAAGAAGTCTGATCTTTCAAATTTATTGTGAGCAATTCTTTCTATTTCATCGGTATACTAATAGTAGTCTGATCTTAATAATTTCCCATAAGAAATGTTTTTATTTCAACCGATTGTTTCTGTAGCATTCTCATATAATAAAGATGTCTGATCTTTTAAATTTATTGTGAGCAATTCTTTCTATTTCATCGGTATACTAATTGAAATTTGATCTTAATAATTTCCCATAAGAAATGATTTTATTTCAACCGAATGTTTGCTATATAATAAAGAAGTCTGATCTTTCAAATTTATTGTGAGCAATTCTTTCTATTTCATGGGTATACTAATAGAAATTTGATCTTAATAATTTCCCATAAGATATGATTTTATTTCAACCGAATGTTTGCTATATAATAATGAAGTCTGATCTTTAATATTTATTGTGAGCAATTCTTTCTATTTCATCGGTATACTAATACTAGTCTGATCTTAATAATTTCCCTTAAAAATTGTATTTATTTCAACCGATTGTTGCTATAGCATTCTTATATAATAAAGATGTCTGATCTTACAAATTTATTGTAAGCAATTCTTTCTATTTCATCGGTATACTAATAGAAGTTTGATATTAATTATTTCCCTTAAACATTGTATTTATTTCAACCGATTGTTGCTATAGCATTCTTATATAATAAAGAAGTCTGATCTTAATATATTATTGTGAGCAATTCTTTCTATTTCATCGGTATACTAATAGAAGTTTGACCTTAATAATTTCCCTTAAAAATTGTATTTATTTCAACCGATTGTTGCTCTAGCATTCTTATATAATAAAGATGTCTGATCTTTCAAATTTATTGTGAGCAATTCTTTCTATTTCATGGGTATACTAATAGAAATTTGATCTTAATAATTTCCCATAAGATATGATTTTATTTCAACCGAATGTTTGCTATATAATAAAGAAGTCTGATCTTTAATATTTATTGTGAGCAATTCTTTCTATTTCATCGGTATACTAATACTAGTCTGATCTTAATAATTTCCCTTAAAAATTGTATTTATTTCAACCGATTGTTGCTATTGCATTCTTATATAATAAAGAAGTCTGATCGTTCAAATTTATTGTGAGCAATTCTTTCTATTTCATCGGTATACTAATAGAAGTTTGATCTTAAAAAATTTCCCTTAAGAAATGTTTTTATTTCAACAGATTGTTGCTATAGCATTCTTATATAATGAAGATGTCTGATCTTTCAAATTTATTGTGAGCAATTCTTTCTATTTCATCGGTATACTAATAGAAATTTGATCTTAATAATTTCCCATAAGAAATGATTTTATTTTAACCGAATGTTTGCTATATAATAAAAGAAGTCTGATCTTTCAAATTTATTGTGAGCAATTCTTTCTATTTCATCGGTATACTAATAGTAGTCTGATCTTAATAATTTCCCATAAGAAATGTTTTTATTTCAACCGATTGTTTCTGTAGCATTCTCATATAATAAAGATGTCTGATCTTTCAAATTTATTGTGAGCAATTCTTTCTATTTCATCGGTATACTAATTGAAATTTGATCTTAATAATTTCCCATAAGAAATGATTTTATTTCAACCGAATGTTTGCTATATAATAAAGAAGTCTGATCTTTCAAATTTATTGTGAGCAATTCTTTCTATTTTATCGGTATACTAATAGTAGTCTGATCTTAATAATTTCCCATAAGAAATATTTTTATTTCAACCGATTGTTGCTATGGCATTCTCATTTAATAAAGATGTCTGATCTTTCAAATTTATTGTGAGCAATTCTTTCTATTTTATCGGTATACTAATAGTAGTCTGATCTTAATAAATTCCCATAAGAAATGTTTTTATTTCAACAGATTGTTGCTATAGCATTCTTATATAATAAAGAAGTCTGATCTTAATAATTTATTGTGAGCAATTCTTTCTATTTCATCAATATTCTAATAGTAGTCTGATCTTAATAATTTCCCATAAGAAATGATTTTATTTCAACCCATTGTTGCTATAGCATTCTTATATAATAAAAAAGTCTGATCTTTCAAATTTATTGTGAGCAATTCTATCTGTTTCATCGGTATACTAATAGAAATTTGATCTCAATAATTTCCCATAAGAAATGATTTTATTTCAACCGAATGTTGTATAGCATTCTTATATAATAAAGAAGTCTGATCTTTCAAATTTATTGTGAGCAATTCTTTCTATTTCATCGGTATACTAAAAGTAGTCTGATCTTAATAATTTCCCATAAGAAATGTTTTTATTTCAACCGATTGTTGCTGTAGCATTCTCATTTAATAAAGAAGTCTGATCTTTCAAATTTATTGTGAGCAATTCTTTCTATTTTATCGGTATACTAATAGTAGTCTGATCTTAATAATTTCCCCTAAAAATTGTATTTATTTCAACCGATTGTTGCAATAGCATTCTTATATAATAAATATGTCTAATCTTTCAAATTTATTGTGAGCAATTCTTTCTATTTCATCGGTATACTAATAGAAGTTTGATATCAATTATTTCCCTTAACCATTACATTTATTTCAACCGATTGTTGCTATAGTGCTCTTATATAATAAAGAAGTCTGATCTTTCAAATTTATTGTGAGCAATTCTTTCTATTTTATCGGTATACTAATAGTAGTCTGATCTTAATAATTTCCCATAAGAAATGTTTTTATTTCAACAGATTGTTGCTATAGCATTCTTATATAATAACGAAGTCTGATCTTAATAATTTATTGTGAGCAATTCTTTCTATTTCATCGGTATACTAATTGAAGTGTGATCTTAATAATTTCCCATAAGAAATGATTTTATTTCAACCGAATGTTTGCTATATAATAAAGAAGTCTGATCTTTCATATTCATTGTGAGCAATTCTTTCTATTTCATCGGTATACTAATAGTAGTCTGATCTTAACAATTTCCCATAAGAAATGTTTTTATTTCAACCGATTGTTGCTATAAGCATTCTCATTTAATAAAGAAGTCTGATCTTTCAAATTTATTGTGAGCAATTCTTTCTATTTTATCGGTATACTAATAGTAGTCTGATCTTAATAATTTCCCATAAGAAATGTTTTTATTTCAACCGATTGTTGCTGTAGCATTCTCATTTAATAAAGAAGTCTGATCTTTCAAATTTATTGTGTGCAATTCTTTCTATTTCATCGGTATACTAATAGTAGTCTGATCTTAATAATTTCCCTTAAAAATTGTATTTATTTCAACCGATTGTTGCAATAGCATTCTTATATAATAAATATGTCTAATCTTTCAAATTTATTGTGAGCAATTCTTTCTATTTCATCGGTATACTAATAGAAGTTTGATATCAATTATTTCCCTTAACCATTGCATTTATTTCAACCGATTGTTGCTATAGTACTCTTATATAATAAAGAAGTCTGATCTTTCAAATTTATTGTGAGCAATTCTTTCTATTTCATCGGTATACTAATAGAAGTTTGATCTCAATAATTTCCCTTAACCATTATATTTATTTCAACCGATTGTTGCTATAGAACTCTTATATAATAAAGAAGTCTGATCTTAATAATTTATTGTGAGCAATTCTTTCTATTTCATCGGTATACTAATAGAAGTTTGATCTCAATAATTTCCCTTAACCATTATATTTATTTCAACCGATTGTTGCTATAGCATTCTTATATAATAAAGAAGTCTGATCTTAATATATTATTGTGAGCAATTCTTTCTATTTCATCGGTATACTATAGAATAGAAGTTTGATATCAATTATTTCCCTTAAACATTGTATTTATTTCAACCGATTGTTGCTATAGCATTCTTATATAATAAAGAAGTCTGATCTTTCAAATTTATTGTGAGCAATTCTTTCTATTTCATCGGTATACTAATAGAAGTTTGATCTTAAAAAATTTCCCATAAGAAATGCTTTTATTTCAACAGATTGTTGCTATAGCATTCTTATATAATAACGAAGTCTGATCTTAATAATTTATTGTGAGCAATTCTTTCTATTTCATCAAAATTCTAATAGTAGTCTGATCTTAATAATTTCCCAAAAGAAATGATTTTATTTCAACCGATTGTTGCTATAGCATTCTCATATAATAAAGATGTCTGATCTTTCAAATTTATTGTGAGCAATTCTTTCTATTTCATTGGTATACTAATAGAAATTTGGTCTTAATAATTTCCCATAAGAAATGATTTTATTTCAACCGAATGTTTGCTATATAATAAAGAAGTCTGATCTTTCAAATTTATTGTGAGCAATTCTTTCTATTTCATCGGTATACTAATAGTAGTCTGATCTTAATAATTTTCATAATAATAAGAATTGCATTTATTTCAACCGATTGTTGCTATAGCATTCTTATATAATAAAGAAGTCTGATCTTAATATATTATTGTGAGCAATTCTTTCTATTTCATCGGTATACTAATAGAAGTTTGATATTAATTATTTCCCTTAAACATTGTATTTATTTCAACCGATTGTTGCTATAGCATTCTTATATAATAAAGAAGTCTGATCTTTCAATATATTATTGTGAGCAATTCTTTCTATTTCATCGGTATACTAATAGAAGTTTGATATCAATTATTTCCCTTAAACATTGTATTTATTTCAACCGATTGTTGCTATAGCATTCTTATATAATAAAGAAGTCTGATCTTAATATATTATTGTGAGCAATTCTTTCTATTTCATCGGTATACTAATAGAAGTTTGATCTTAAAAAATTTCCCATAAGAAATGTTTTTATTTCAACAGATTGTTGCTATAGCATTCTTATATAATAAAGAAGTCTGATCTTTAAAATTTATTGTGAGCAATTCTTTCTATTTTATCGGTATACTAATAGTAGTCTGATCTTAATAATTTCCCATAAGAAATGTTTTTATTTCAACAGATTGCTATAGCATTCTTATATAATAACGAAGTCTGATCTTAATAATTTATTGTGAGCAATTCTTTCTATTTCATTGGTATACTAATTGAAATGTGATCTTAATAATTTCCCATAAGAAATGATTTTATTTCAACCGAATGTTTGCTATATAATAAAGAAGTCTGATCTTTCATATTCATTGTGAGCAATTCTTTCTATTTCATCGGTATACTAATAGTAGTCTGATCTTAACAATTTCCCATAAGAAATGTTTTTATTTCAACCGATTGTTGCTATAAGCATTCTCATTTAATAAAGAAGTCTGATCTTTCAAATTTATTGTGAGCAATTCTTTCTATTTTATCGGTATACTAATAGTAGTCTGATCTTAATAATTTCCCATAAGAAATGTTTTTATTTCAACCGATTGTTGCTGTAGCATTCTCATTTAATAAAGAAGTCTGATCTTTCAAATTTATTGTGTGCAATTCTTTCTATTTCATCGGTATACTAATAGTAGTCTGATCTTAATAATTTCCCTTAAAAATTGTATTTATTTCAACCGATTGTTGCAATAGCATTCTTATATAATAAATATGTCTAATCTTTCAAATTTATTGTGAGCAATTCTTTCTATTTCATCGGTATACTAATAGAAGTTTGATATCAATTATTTCCCTTAACCATTACATTTATTTCAACCGATTGTTGCTATAGTACTCTTATATAATAAAGAAGTCTGATCTTTCAAATTTATTGTGAGCAATTCTTTCTATTTCATCGGTATACTAATAGAAGTTTGATCTCAATAATTTCCCTTAACCATTATATTTATTTCAACCGATTGTTGCTATAGAACTCTTATATAATAAAGAAGTCTGATCTTAATAATTTATTGTGAGCAATTCTTTCTATTTCATCGGTATACTAATAGAAGTTTGATCTCAATAATTTCCCTTAACCATTATATTTATTTCAACCGATTGTTGCTATAGCATTCTTATATAATAAAGAAGTCTGATCTTAATATATTATTGTGAGCAATTCTTTCTATTTCATCGGTATACTATAGAATAGAAGTTTGATATCAATTATTTCCCTTAAACATTGTATTTATTTCAACCGATTGTTGCTATAGCATTCTTATATAATAAAGAAGTCTGATCTTTCAAATTTATTGTGAGCAATTCTTTCTATTTCATCGGTATACTAATAGAAGTTTGATCTTAAAAAATTTCCCATAAGAAATGCTTTTATTTCAACAGATTGTTGCTATAGCATTCTTATATAATAACGAAGTCTGATCTTAATAATTTATTGTGAGCAATTCTTTCTATTTCATCAAAATTTTAATAGTAGTCTGATCTTAATAATTTCACAAAAGAAATGATTTTATTTCAACCGATTGTTGCTATAGCATTCTCATATAATAAAGATGTCTGATCTTTCAAATTTATTGTGAGCAATTCTTTCTATTTCATTGGTATACTAATAGAAATTTGGTCTTAATAATTTCCCATAAGAAATGATTTTATTTCAACCGAATGTTTGCTATATAATAAAGAAGTCTGATCTTTCAAATTTATTGTGAGCAATTCTTTCTATTTCATCGGTATACTAATAGAAGTCTGATCTTAATAATTTCCCATAAGAAATGTTTTTATTTCAACCGATTGTTGCTATAGCATTCTTATATAATAAAGAAGTCTGATCTTTCAAATTTATTGTGAGCAATTCTTTCTATTTCATCGGTATACTAATAGAAGTTTGATCTTAATAATTTCCCTTAAAAATTGTATTTATTTCAACCGATTGTTGCTATAGCATTCTTATATAATAAAGAAGTCTGATCTTTCAAATTTATTGTGAGCAATTCTTTCTATTTCATCGGTATACTAATAGAAGTTTGATCTTAATAATTTCCCTTAAGAATTGTATTTATTTCAACCGATTGTTGCTATAGTACTCTTATATAATAAAGAAGTCTGATCTTTCAAATTTATTGTGAGCAATTCTTTCTATTTCATCGGTATACTAATAGAAGTTTGATCTCAATAATTTCCCTTAAACATTATATTTATTTCAACCGATTGTTGCTATAGAACTCTTATATAATAAAGAAGTCTGATCTTTAAAATTTATTGTGAGCAATTCTTTCTATTTCATCGGTATACTAATAGAAGTTTGATCTTAATAATTTCCCATAAACAATTGTATTTATTTCAACCGATTGTTGCTATAGCATTCTTATATAATAAAGAAGTCTGATCTTTAAATATTATTGTGAGCAATTCTTTCTATTTCATCGGTATACTAAGAATAGAAGTTTGATATTAATTATTTCCCTTAAACATTGTATTTATTTCAACCGATTGTTGCTATAGCATTCTTATATAATAAAGATGTCTGATCTTTCAAATTTATTGTGAGCAATTCTTTCTATTTCATCGGTATACTAATAGAAGTTTGATCTTAAAAAATTTCCCATAAGAAATGCTTTTTATTTCAACAGATTGTTGCTATAGCATTCTTATATAATAAAGAAGTCTGATCTTAATAATTTATTGTGAGCAATTCTTCCTATTTCATCAATATTCTAATAGTAGTCTGATCTTAATAATTTCCCAAAAGAAATGATTTTATTTCAACCGATTGTTGCTATAGCATTCTTATATAATAAAGATGTCTGATCTTTCAAATTTATTGTGAGCAATTCTTTCTATTTCATCGGTATACTAATAGAAGTTTGATCTTAATAATTTCCCATAAGAAATGATTTTATTTCAACCGAATGTTTGCTATATAATAAAGAAGTCTGATCTTTCAAATTTATTGTGAGCAATTCTTTCTATTTCATCGGTATACTAATAGAAGTTTGATCTTAATAATTTCCCTAAGATTGTATTTATTTCAACCGATTGTTGCTATAGCATTCTTATATAATAAAGAAGTCTGATCTTAATAATTTATTGTGAGCAATTCTTTCTATTTCATCAATATTCTAATAGTAGTCTGATCTTAATAATTTCCCATAAAAATGATTTTATTTCAACCGATTGTTGCTATAGCATTCTTATATAATAAAGAAGTCTGATCTTTCAAATTTATTGTGAGCAATTCTTTCTATTTCATCGGTATACTAATAGAAGTTTGATCTTAATAATTTCCCATAAGAAATGATTTTATTTCAACCGAATGTTTGCTATAATTCTTATATAATAAAGAAGTCTGATCTTTCAAATTTATTGTGAGCAATTCTTTCTATTTCATCGGTATACTAATACAAGTTTGATCTTAATAATTTCCAATAATAAGAATTGCATTTATTTCAACCGATTGTTGCTATAGCATTCTTATATAATAAAGAAGTCTGATCTTTCAATATATTATTGTGAGCAATTCTTTCTATTTCATCGGTATACTAATAGAAGTTTGATATTAATTATTTCCCTTAAACATTGTATTTATTTCAACCGATTGTTTCTATAGCATTCTTATATAATAAAGAAGTCTGATCTTAATATATTATTGTGAGCAATTCTTTCTATTTCATCGGTATACTAATAGAAGTTTGATATCAATTATTTCCCTTAAACATTGTATTTATTTCAACCGATTGTTGCTATAGCATTCTTATATAATAAAGAAGTCTGATCTTTCAAATTTATTGTGAGCAATTCTTTCTATTTCATCGATATACTAATAGAAGTTTGACCTTAATAATTTCCCTTAAAAATTGTATTTATTTCAACCGATTGTTGCTATAGCATTCTTATATAATAAAGAAGTCTGATCTTTCAAATTTATTGTGAGCAATTCTTTCTATTTCATCGGTATACTAATAGAAGTTTGATCTTAATAATTTCCTTAAAAATTGTATTTATTTCAACCGATTGTTGCTATAGCATATCTTATATAATAAAGAAGTCTGATCTTTCAAATTTATTGTGAGCAATTCTTTCTATTTCATCGGTATACTAATAGAAGTTTGATCTTAAAAAATTTCCCATAAGAAATGTTTTTATTTCAACCGATTGTTGCTATAGCATTCTTATATAATAAAGAAGTCTGATCTTTCAAATTTATTGTGAGCAATTCTTTCTATTTCATCGGTATACTAATAGAAGTTTGATCTTAATAATTTCCCTTAACCATTGTATTTATTTCAACCGATTGTTGCTATAGTATTCTTATATAATAAAGAAGTCTGATCTTTCAAATTTATTGTGAGCAATTCTTTCTATTTCATCGGTATACTAATAGAAGTTTGATCTTAAAAAATTTCCCATAAGAAATGTTTTTATTTCAACCGATTGTTGCTATAGCATTCTTATATAATAAAGAAGTCTGATCTTTCAAATTTATTGTGAGCAATTCTTTCTATTTCATCGGTATACTAATAGAAGTTTGATCTTAATAATTTCCCTTAAACATTGTATTTATTTCAACCGATTGTTGCTATAGCATTCTTATATAATAAAGAAGTCTGATCTTTCAAATTTATTGTGAGCAATTCTTTCTATTTCATCGGTATACTAATAGAAGTTTGATCTTAATAAATTTCCCATAAGAAATTGTATTTATTTCAACCGATTGTTGCTATAGCATTCTTATATAATAAAGAAGTCTGATCTTTCAATAATTTATTGTGAGCAATTCTTTCTATTTCATCGGTATACTAATAGAAGTTTGATCTTAATAATTTCCCAAAAGAAATGATTTTATTTCAACCGATTGTTGCTATAGCATTCTTATATAATAAAGAAGTCTGATCTTTCAAATTTATTGTGAGCAATTCTTTCTATTTCATCGGTATACTAATAGAAGTTTGATCTTAATAATTTCCCTTAACCATTATATTTATTTCAACCGATTGTTGCTATAGTACTCTTATATAATAAAGAAGTCTGATCTTTCAATTTTATTGTGAGCAATTCTTTCTATTTCATCGGTATACTAATAGAAGTTTGATCTTAATAATTTCCCTTAAAAATTGTTTTTATTTCAACCGATTGTTGCTATAGCATTCTTATATAATAAAGAAGTCTGATCTTTAAAATTTATTGTGAGCAATTCTTTCTATTTCATCGATATTCTAATAGAAGTCTGACCTTAATAATTTCCGTTAAAAATTGTATTTATTTCAACCGATTGTTGCTATAGAATTCTTATATAATAAAGATGTCTGATCTTTCAAATTTATTGTGAGCAATTCTTTCTATTTCATCGGTATACTAATAGAAGTTTGATCTTAAAAAATTTCCCATAAGAAATGTTTTTATTTCAACCGATTGTTTGCTATAGCATTCTTATATAATAAAGAAGTCTGATCTTTCAAATTTATTGTGAGCAATTCTTTCTATTTCATCGATATTCTAATAGAAGTCTGATCTTAATAATTTCCCATAAGAAATGTTTTTATTTCAACCGATTGTTGCTATAGCATTCTTATATAATAAAGAAGTCTGATCTTTCAAATTTATTGTGAGCAATTCTTTCTATTTCATCGGTATACTAATAGAAGTTTGATCTTAATAATTTCCCTTAAACATTGTATTTATTTCAACCGATTGTTGCTATAGCATTCTTATATAATAAAGAAGTCTGATCTTTCAAATTTATTGTGAGCAATTCTTTCTATTTCATCGATATACTAATAGAAGTTTGATCTTAATAATTTCCCTTAAAAATTGTATTTATTTCAACCGATTGTTGCTATAGCATTCTTATATAATAAAGAAGTCTGATCTTTCAATGTATTATTGTGAGCAATTCTTTCTATTTCATCGGTATACTAATAGAAGTTTGATCTTAATAATTTCCCTTAAAAATTGTATTTATTTCAACCGATTGTTGCTATAGCATTCTTATATAATAAAGATGTCTGATCTTTCAAATTTATTGTGAGCAATTCTTTCTATTTCATCGGTATACTAATAGAAGTTTGATCTTAATAATTTCCCTTAAACAATGTATTTATTTCAACCGATTGTTGCTATAGCATTCTTATATAATAAAGATAGTCTGATCTTTCAAATTTATTGTGAGCAATTCTTTCTATTTCATCGGTATACTAATAGAAGTTTGATCTTAATAATTTCCCATAAGAAATGTTTTTATTTCAACCGATTGTTGCTATAGCATTCTTATATAATAAAGAAGTCTGATCTTTCAAATTTATTGTGAGCAATTCTTTCTATTTAATCGATATTCTAATAGAAGTCTGACCTTAATAATTTCCCTTAAAAATTGTATTTATTTCAACCGATTGTTGCTATAGCATTCTTATATAATAAAGATGTCTGATCTTTCAAATTTATTGTGAGCAATTCTTTCTATTTCATCGATATTCTAATAGAAGTCTGACCTTAATAATTTCCGTTAAAAATTGTATTTATTTCAACCGATTGTTGCTATAGCATTCTTATATAATAAAGAAGTCTGATCTTAATATATTATTGTGAGCAATTCTTTCTATTTCATCGGTATACTAATAGAAGTTTGATATCAATTATTTCCCTTAAACATTGTATTTATTTCAACCGATTGTTGCAATAGCATTCTTATATAATAAAGATGTCTGATCTTTCAAATTTATTGTGAGCAATTCTTTCTATTTCATCGGAATACTAATAGAAGTTTGATCTTAAAAAATGTCCCATAAGAAATGTTTTTATTTCAACAAATTGTTGCTATAGCATTCTTCTATAATAAAGAAATCTGATCTTTAAAATTTATTGTGAGCAATTCTTTCTATTTCATCGATATTCTAATAGAAGTCTGACCTTAATAATTTCCCTTAAAAATTTGATTTATTTCAACCGATTGTTGCTATAGAATTCTTATATAATAAAGATGTCTGATCTTTCAAATTTATTGTGAACAATTCTTTCTATTTCATCGGTATACTAATAGAAGTTTGATCTTAAAAAATTTCCCATAAGAAATGTTTTTATTTCAACAGATTGTTACTATAGCATTCTTATATACTAACGAAGTCTGATCTTTCAAATTTATTGTGAGCAATTCTTTCTATTTCATCGGTATACTAATAGAAGTTTGATCTTAATAATTTCCCTTAAAAATTTGATTTATTTCAACGGATTGTTGCTATAGAATTCTTATATAATCAAGATGTCTGATCTTTCAAATTTATTGTGAGCAATTCTTTCTATTTCATCGGTATACTAATAGAAGTTTGATCTTAAAAAATTTCCCATAAGAAATGTTTTTATTTCAACAGATTGTTGCTATAGCATTCTTATATAATAAAGAAGTCTGATCTTAATATATTATTGTGAGCAATTCTTTCTATTTCATCGGTATAATAATAGAAGTTTGACCTTAATAATTTCCCTTAAAAATTGTATTTATTTCAACCGATTGTTGCTATAGTACTCTTATATAATAAAGAAGTCTGATCTTTCAAATTTATTGTGAGCAATTCTTTCTACTTCATCGATATTCTAATAGAAGTATGACCTTAATAATTTCCGTTAAAAATTGTATTTATTTCTGATCTTAATGTATTATTGTGAGCAATTCTTTCTATTTCATCGGTATACTAATAGAAGTTTGATATCAATTATTTCCCTTAAACTTTGTATTTATTTCAACCGATTGTTGCTATAGCATTCTTATATAATAAAGAGATCTGATCTTTCAAATTTATTGTGAGCAATTCTTTCTATTTCATGGGTATACTAATAGAAGTTTGATATAAATTATTTCCCTTAACCATTATATTTATTTCAACCGATTGTTGCTATAGTACTCTTATATAATAAAGAAGTCTGATCTTTCAATTTTATTGTGAGCAATTCTTTCTATTTCATCGGTATACTAATAGAAGTTTGATCTTAAAAAATTTCCCATAAGAAATGTTTTTATTTCAACAGATTGTTGCTATAGCATTTTTATATAATAAAGATGTCTGATCTTTCAAATTTATTGTGAGCAATTCTTTCTATTTCATCGGTATTCTAATAGAAGTCTGACCTAATAAAATTCCTTAAAAATTCGTTTCAACGATTGTACATTTATAATAAAGAAGTCTGATCTTTCAAATATTATTGTGAGCAATTCTTTCTATTTCATCGGTATACTAATAGAAGTTTGATCTTAATAATTTCCCTTAAAAATTGTATTTATTTCAACCGATTGTTGCTATAGCATTCTTATATAATAAAGAAGTCTGATCTTTAATAATTTATTGTGAGCAATTCTTTCTATTACATCTGTGTACTAATAGAAGTTTGATATCAATTATTTCCCTTAAACATTGTATTTATTTCAACCGATTGCTGCTATAGTACTCTTATATAATAAAGAAGTCTGATCTTTCATATTTATTGTGAGCAATTCTTTCTATTTCATCGGTATACTAATAGAAGTTTGATCTTAAAAAATTTCCCATAAGAAATGTTTTTATTTCAACAGATTGTTGCTATAGAATTCTTATATAATCAAGATGTCTGATCTTTCAAATTTATTGTGAGCAATTCTTTCTATTTCATCGGTATACTAATAGAAGTTTGATCTTAAAAAATTTCCCATAAGAAATGTTTTTATTTCAACAGATTGTTGCTATAGCATTCTTATATAATAAAGAAGTCTGATTTTAATATATTATTGTGAGAAATTCTTTCTATTTCATCGGTATAATAATAGAAGTTTGACCTTAATAATTTCCCTTAATAATTGTATTTATTTCAACCGATTGTTGCTATAGTACTCTTATATAATAAAGAAGTCTGATCGTTCAAATTTATTGTGAGCAATTCTTTCTACTTCATCGATATTCTAATAGAAGTCTGACCTTAATAATTTCCGTTAAAAATTGTATTTATTTCAACCGATTGTTGCTATAGCTTTCTTATATAATAAAGAAGTCTGATCTTAATGTATTATTGTGAGCAATTCTTTCTATTTCATCGGTATACTAATAGAAGTTTGATATCAATTATTTCCTTAAACTTTGTATTTATTTCAACCGA